>OY856409.1:703713576-704301076 GCA_963693085.1 Alisma plantago-aquatica
CTCACTTTATGGTTGTAGTTTCTTTCATGAGGACCTGTATCTGAGTTGTAATATGCTAGATATGCACTTTGTCTATTTACTCTATTTTATCTTATGCTTGGTGCTTTTTGAGCTATATTTTGATTATGACTTGGATTATGTGTTCTCCTCTGTGGTTGTGTGCTATATGCTTTTACATTGCAGTTTACTACCTTGCATACATGTTTTTGGTTGAGTTTTGGAGAAGACCTAGTTTTTTGCTCTTCTACCCCCTCTCTTTTTGATAATGTCAAAAGGGGGAGAGATATTTCAAGCTAGATCAGTCTTGAAACTCAATCATATTGCTTTCTCTTTGATAGAATATGGTTTTTCCTGTAAGATCCTTTTCTTGTTCAAATTCATTGTTCTTTATGTGAACTTGAAAAGGACTACACATTACATGGATATTGGTATTTCTATGTGTAGAGAAACTAACATGCAGGTGAGAAGAATCATAGTTTGAGGGGGAGCAATTCACAATTGTTCTTATCATGAATCCCCCCAATTCACAAGGCAAAGGTATAACTTTCATATCCTTTTAAATATGTTTGAGGAATGGTTTGCCATTGTCAAAAAGGGGGAGAATGTTGACCTAGAGGTTATACATTACCTATATTTTGATAATGACTTAACCATTCCACTCATCTGTATCTAATATGTGTGTTTAAGATTGTTTGCAGGCATTAGGTACATGAAAAGGATCTTAAATCCAAAGCCCTAGAAAGGGTCAAGTTCAAGTCAAAATAGCTACACATGTGCGTTTTGGGTTTTCTATATAAACGACCGTAGAACATCTATGTAATCACTTGTAATGATGAATTGACTTGTAACTTAGAAGAGAAAATTGTTTGGGACAAAAATCACCAAGTGCTAATCACTTTAAATGCAAATTAGAAAATTGATTACATGAACTTGGTCGGTCGAGTTTCCCTGGCTTGAAACTCGACCGATCATCCTTGGTTGATTTTCTGAAGATTGCATCGGTCGAGTTATGCACTCACAGAACTCGACTGATCAGGTAACTGGCCATTTTGTGTTTAAATGGTCGGTCGAGTTTTGTCAGGACAAACTCGACCGATCATTTGAATATCGGTTTTGTCTTTTACTTGATCGGTTGAGTTACCCCTATTGAAAGTCGACCGATTGCACTGTACAGAATTTGCAGAGAAAAGTGATGTGACCGTTGGTGAGTGTTTTGGGCAAAAATAGAGTCGTTTCCTTGAACAAAAAATGACTATTTTTGCATCCAAGTGCCCCACAACTTAAAGGGACACCCTCAACTATAAATAGACCCCCTTGGAGTTCATTCCAATCTACTCTTCCATTGCAAACTTGGAGCTAGCATAGTTGAGAGTGTTCCAAGCCCTTGAGCCCCTTTCTCTCTCTACTTTCAAGATAAATTCGTGAAATATGAGTGAGTTAGGTCCCTGTGTATGAGAGATATCCCTTGTATGATGTAAAGTTCTCCATTCTCCCTTCCTACCACATATTCCCTTTGAAGATTGATTGAAGCTACTTCTCCAAGTGAAAGAGAAGTGGATGATGCTCTTCCCCGAGTGAAGGTGAAGATGGTTGTTGGTCTTCAAGAGTGAAGAAAGCCAACTGCTCCAGATCTCCTAGTGAGGGAGAAATGTGGAAAAGCTCTCCAAGAGAAGGAGAGGTGCAAGGCAAAGCTCAAGTAAGGTGGGTAAATCCTGCAAGGCTGAAGACTAAAGCAAGAGTGGGTAAGTCCTTTGAAGAAGGATGAAGACTGCTTGCAAAGTGGGTAAGTCCTTGGTAAGGTAGAAGATCTTAGCTTGAGAAACTAAGTCCTTGGTTGTGTGGTTGTTGTACCTTGTAATCTTATTTTGATATATAAGAGAACCAAGATGCAAATCCTAGAGTCTAACCAACTCTAGGTAGTGGACTGACATTGTTCCTAAGTTTAGGACGTGGAACCACTCTAAACTACCTATCCAAGTGCTTACAATCCCTTGTCTCTTATCCTTGCTTTGAATGCTAGATTAGGACATCAAATTGCTGTATGGTTTAGTTTCTACACTAAGTTTAAATTGGTGGTATAATTGATTTTGTGAAGTGTGTGTAGGTCTATTCACCCCCCCTCTAGAGCCCATTGATCCAACATAGTGATTTTTAGTTAATATAACAGGTATCATCATCGTAGCTAATGATTACCCTATTTCTAACAATTTAGTGTCTCACATTTAAATAATAACTCACTAAATAATTTTCACATATTGCACAACCATACTCCAACTCTTAAAATATGAACTAGGGCAACATGTCTTTCCGGTGCCACAATTTACACATTCATCACTTGTCAAATCATGACAATTCGCAAAACATCTTTCAACATGGCAATACATCACTATTAATATGATTAAATAAGCAGTGCAACTACTAATTTTCACCACATACATTTATTTAAAGCATCACAAATATCATAGAGCAAGAATCAAACACTAGATACTATTATTTGAATTGGTATTCTTTAAATCAAGGTTAAGATATGACTATCTACTCACAAAATTCGTCCAAGATCATTGATCTTAGCCCCTTTCACCAACTAATCTTGGATCTTATCTCACACAAGACATGATCAAGCTTTAAACCTCAAGATTTCATTCAAAACAACATTTTAATGTTATTCCCGACCCTAAAGAGGGCCTGCTGTAGGGAGAAGATAATATTGGGGGTCAAGCCAAATCTAAAAAGCATTGGATTAGGGATCTTGATCCAGAGAGAATGAAGAAAGGAAGAATCAAGGGTTAAACCTACTTACGAACTCGAATCTATAATAACCCCTTTGGATTTGTGTTGTTCTTAACATTCTTCCCCAAAATATCGCCCTAGAAATCACCTTCAAGGCTGCCTTCTCATCAAGCAAGTTGTCTGCGATGATAGAGGATCGAATCGTGGTTCCGACGTACTTTGTTTCATTGAAAATGGATAAGCATAGTTCAAGATAAGATCATTCTACGATTTTCTGTCCTGGGCGGCGTCGATCGCGGTCGCGGTATTGACGCAACATCACGTCGTGGTGTCGACACAGCGTCACGGGTCACGGTGTAGACCATGGTCGCAGTGTCGACGCAGCATCGTGGTCACGGTGTCGATGCAGTGTCGTAGTCGCGGTGTCGACGTAGCGTCGTGGGTCACGATGTAGACCGCGGCCGCGGTGTCGACGCAGCGTTGGTCGCAGTGCTCTGTATGTGTTTACTAAAAAAGACATAACTCACTCATTTTAACTCTGATTTGGTTCATTCTTCTTTTGTTGGATTTATAATTAAATTCTCTACAGTCCTACCATATTATTTTGATAATACTGTCAAATGAAAAATTATTGATTAATTATTTCCTCAAATGTCATTAACTCTCTTCTTGCACACATGTATGGGTCAATGCTATGTTAACCCCAACTCAGTTCTTTATAGTATGTTTAAGTCATGATTATGAGTTTCCCAAACAAGTATTTAAAGTCACTAAGGTTAATATAAGGCAAAACATAGAATATTACTAACAAAAACATGACAAGCATTAAGATTATCTTAAATCCCTAGGATTACCAGCAAAGTTAGGAATGTGTTGAAACAATTCTCTCCCTCTAATAAAAATTTTGTCTCGAAATTTCTAAAAGAGGAAATGATACTTGTTAAACATCTCTGTCTCCACTTCCTAGGTAGCTTCTTCTACACCATGATTCCTCCAAAGAACCTTTACTAGAGGTATCTCTTTCTTTTTAAGCTTTTGAATTCTACAGTCTAGACACTAGTATCGGAATGGTTTGTAGCGTCAGTTTTTTTAAACCTGTAGCGTCACTTTATAACTGACCCCTAAGTGGCCGTCGCTATAGAATTTGCTCTATATCGTCGGTTTTCTAGACCAAAGAAAACTAACCTTAAAGAGTAAACACCGACCCAAGAGGTTGTAAAAAATCTGACCCAAGCGAGAAAGAAGAGCCTATAAGGTCAGTTATTCCAAAAAAAGCCGACCCTATAAACTGTCTCGATCGAGAAATATTTTGACTGAGATTATTTCAAATGAGAAAAATGAGCCTGAAAGGTCTGTTATTCCAAAAATGCCGACATTGTAAACTATCTCAGTCGAGAAATATTTCGACTGAGATTATTTCAAACAAGAAAAAAGAGCCTGTAAGGTTGGTTATTCCAAAAAAGCCGACCCTGTAAACTATCTCGATCGAAAAATATTTCGACCGAGATTATTTCGGTCAAGAAAATTGTCAACCAAGAAAGTACTGTCTGAAGCATATGAGATTTATTCGATAGATAAATTTTTCGACCGAGAGACCTTCGATCGAGTGGTTTTCGGATTGAGCTTGATAACTAGACCTCTAGGGTCGATTATTTATGAAAACCGATGCTAGAAGTTACATTTTTTTTTAAAAAAATTCTACAGAAACAAAAAATAGAATAGAAGAACAAGAAGATTCATATATTCTGGGAGAGGGGAGCATTGATGCTCAACTGTCACCATTCCAAACCACACATTCATAACAAAAATGATTCATATATTCAATTGAGTTACACATAATCACATCATAATTTACAAAATGATAGATTGCAAGTCTGAGATGATATGAAATGTCAGATACAAAAGTAAATATGAAAGAGTACTAAAACCACATACATAAATGGAGCTGACATATTTAATCTAATGCTATATTGACTTCATTTAAAAAAGCATCTGACCACTCTTCTCAGAATTCATTTAAGTCCTCACGTGTGTAAGGATGAGTTGTAAAGATCTGTAACTAAAAATTGTACATGCTAATATTTTATAAAATGACTACAATCACTTGTAAATTTATGATGTTATTCTTTATTACCTGATCTATAGTCTGAATGTCATGTGATGCTTGTTTGACAATAGCTTGCATATATTTCATTACATAGTAGTCACAAGCCCATTCATTATTTTGTATAGGACACTACAAATAACAAGTTATACTTAATGTTAGTAAACTACTATAAATAGGAGTTGAGATAAGACTATAAGAGTTGACATATAAGAGTTGAAAATTAATACATATAGGACTAACCAGTTGTCAAAGTAGCTACCTTGACATTTTTCAAAGTCAATGCCTTTAATTTTGTGGGTATTTGTCCTCCAACTTCACGAAAAGCCTTTATACCCCTATCAATTAAACAAAAGTTGGTAAAATAGAAATTCTAAATAAAAATATCACGTTGAAGCATTGACTAAATTTATGCTTACTCCATAGCTGGAAATTTCATCTTGTGACCCCTTGTTGTTTTACCCATAGGGTCAAGATAATAAAGAGCCATCAATTTTGGGACAATGACCACTAATTCCCAATGTCTAGCTCTAAGTAAGAATAAAACAAACATTAAAATAAATAATTTTATTCATTATTAAAATTATATTGAATAATAATACTTACTGGACGTTAAAAGGAATTAGGATAATTTCCTTCACCTCACTAGCAAAATATTTGAATGCAGTAGAGAAGTACTCATTCACATCCTCAATATGTATTGCCACTTGACTAGTGATTGAAGGAACTAAGAATCCAACATTTCTTATATCAAAGTTTGTGGTCTCGGTATATAAATGGTTGTAAAACATTTGTAATTATTTCCATATATAGAAATAAGCTAAAAATGTGTATTGGAATTTTCTATATTGATAGATCCTTACCTTATCCATACTTCTATTATCAAAGTATTCAGCCAATCATACCAGAACAACTCTATAATATCATCAAGAAAAATATAACTGTCAAAGTACCTCCCAGTTGCATCTTCTGTTAAATTGATCAACATTTGTAATCCAGAGCTTTGGTTGTCTAAGTATCGACACAGACATTTAGATTTACTTCCCAACTCATCGAATGTGGATTTTGGAATAAAAGATGTCTTGGACATAGGAGGACAACTAGTAGAAATTTTACTTTTTGGTTTGCAAACCTATTAATTAAATTACATACTTATATTATACAAGTTCATATATGCAGTCAAATATGAAAAATATGATAGAATTAAGGTATACCTTGTCATTGATAACCAAGTGTCTAGGCCAACCCACCATAGCACCCTCATCTTCTTCAACTGTACTATATTCAGGATTAGGTATGCATAGTGGTTTGTCCCCCATTCCGTCATACACAAGATGGATGGACACATGATAAATGTCATCAGTAATTTGTTGGCAATGCAATGTACCATCAAGGTTGTATACGTTGCCCGCTGCCACAACATTATATTCTGGAACCTCCACTATAAGTTTACAGTTCATACCAACCTAGAATTGAAATAATATAAGTTATATATGAAGCGGTAAACCAGATACCTATTACAACTATATATATATATATATATATATATATATATATATATATATATATATATATATATATATATATATATATCATACTAATAACACAACATATAGAACAAAAACTTACTGCAGATTGTTGTGGTGGGTCATTGGGAGTGCTCCCATGACCTTCTACAACTGGAGCATGGGCTTGTACCTCATCACTTGAGAGTCGCACAGTATGAATAGGTTGAGGAGGTTGAGTAAGCTGAAATGAAGACATTATTTATTTTACTTTCTGTGCTGCTAATGTTTCAACCTCCTCTTGTGTAAGACCTCCTGCACGACCTCTTTTAGATTGCAAAGGGCCAAAATAAGACTTGAATCCTATGCCAACTCCTAATCCCCTAACACAACCAGGATGCTCCTTCGTACCAAGAGCAACTGATAGTTCATCCATGTGGCCAGTTGGGATGAACTTTCCTTCCTTCCTTTGGTCATGGAGATCAATCTATTCATAGTTAATAAAAATATTAAATCACAATATCAATTAGATATAAATAAATCTAAGTTTGTGGGAGTTACTCTTTACTTAGTTGGGATAAACCTACCATCTTTTGTGCCACCTCCTTAGTTGTAGGGTTGACAATTTCACCTGCTCGATTCTTTCTAGCATCAATCCACTACAAGTGTCGGGGTGGACGCTCAGCTTGAGTTTTACTAGACTCTTCTCTAGAAGAGAGTTGCTTCTCTTGTAGTTAGCGGCGGAAGGCATAACCACCGGGCCCCAAGCGATGGTCATGCACATTTTTGGCCCATCTTTCCTTTTGGGCCTCGTGAATAGCCTGATCATTTAAAATGAGGTATTGCAATTTAGACTTGGCAAACATATATAAAAAGATTCACCTTCTTAATTGTATAAAATTAAAGATTCATACAATGTATCACAATCTTTATTACCTAAAACTCTTCCGTGTTCCTAGCTACAACAAATCTGTCCCATGCCTCAAGATCTATAAAAATATGCATATCTGTTACTTTCTTCTTTTGTTTAGGATTATCTATGAATTCCCTTTTGAGATATGTCTTAAAAGCCCTCCATCGTACACCACAACGTTGTAGCACTTTTTTCTTGTAATCATTTTCATTTAGATGAAAAACACCCTATACATGCAAAAGAAGCAATAATGTTGTCTTAAAAAGGATATGTCTTTCCAAGCAAACTAAATAAGAATCAATAAACAAATACATATTAAAATAATATCACTTCTACTCACAGATATATCTTTCCATAGGAGGTCTTTTAAGGCATTAGAAACATCATGCCAATTTTCTATATCTATTGACACCTTACTGCGAGCGGTCTCCCCTACGTAATGCTTGAAAGCACTAGCATGTTCCCCAATAGGTGCTCCTGTGACATCAAATTGGACTGCCAATTTCTCCCCTTTGGCCCTAAGCTCCTGCAGCCTACGCATCAGTGTGGGACCTCTACTTTTCTTCGCATCACCACTACCATCCTCATGGTGCTCATGCTCATAATGTTCATATTCACTTGCCAGTTTAGAACCTACAAGTATACATGATAATAAAATAAATAATTCAAAGAAACATAAGTGATAATAAAAGCACAAGTGGTTGAATGATATATGATGTATATTTAAAAGATTACGTGCTTGAATGATAATAAAATAAATAATTCAAAGAATACATGCCTCTATTATTGGTTGAGTTGTTAGTCAACTAAAATTCCATCAACATGGTCTTGACATTTATAGTATTCATCGGTGTTATCTTCAACATTTATACTTGGAAAACCAATGGAGAATGGGCTGAAATCATCATACTTTTCATAATATTCTTCTTCATTTATAGGATCTATAGTAAAATGTCTTTTTCCATGAAGAATGACATACCAATTTTTATTTTCCGTGTCATCAATATAGAATACTTGTTTTGCTTGGTCTGCCATTATGAATGGCTCATCTTTCTCACGAATCTTTTCAAAATTAACCAATTTGAAACCCAACTCATCCACTAAAACTCCTTTGTTGTTGTCAACCCAATTACACCTAAAGATAGGAACTCTGAAATTTGTATAGTCCAATTCCCATATGTCCTCACTGACGCCGTAATATGACATCTTAGCTTCACGTGGTCATTTATCTTTGGCACTAGCAAAATACAATGAACAAGCTTGAACAGTGACCCCACTATTTTGAACTACACTACATTCATCTTGACACTTTGTGTAGTATGAAAATCCGTTTATGTCATAACCTTCATATGACATGACATCCATTTTTGGCTTAAAGGCGATCCATTTTATGTTCTCATCAACATTATTTGGTGATTCAAATAGTTGATTAAAGACTTTTTCTTCAAACCACCTAATAAATGTTCGATTATGCTCTCTTGCAAGTCACATTGAACTGGATCACGGATGATTTCTCTTGATAAGATCATTGTGTTATGTGATTTAGCTACTAACTTCATCGATGTTGTATAAAATATACAAATGTGCTTGTTCCCACAACTCATGACTGATTCCTTTCATTCGTCCTCCCAGAGTTCCTCTACGACAATAAGATTCAATGTGATGGGATTTTTTTAGATCGCTAGAAGTTTCATTGCAATTCAAAAATCATTGCAAAAGTCCATCACCTCCCTAGCCACATAACCCTCAATAATACTCCCTTCAGGACGATAATGATTCTGAACATCACCTTTAAAAACACTCATGTAGCGTTCAAATGGATACATCTAGTGTAAGAAAATTGGACCCAACATCTTCACCTCCCTTGTAATATGTACTACATGATGAACCATGATATCAAAAAATGAAGGAGGAAATTACATTTCAAGATGACACATGGTAACAATTACATCTTTCTATAATTTATCAAGAGTATCATGATGTATCACTTTGTTGCATATTTCATTGAAGAAGAAATAGAGTCTTGTGATTGCAAACCTTACATGCTTCGGCAATATAGATCGAATAGCCACAGGTAAAATTTGTTGCATTAAGGTGTGACAATTGTGAGATTTGAGACCTATCAACTTTAGATCCTTCTTTGATAGCAATCTATGAATATTAGAAGAGTATCTTTGTGGAACCTTAATATTATACAAGAACTCACAGAAAGTCTTTTTCTCCTACTTTGACAAAGTGTAACAAGCTGGTGGTAAATATGTGTGGTGACCCCTGATCTCCACTGATAATTCTTTTCTTATACACATTAATTCTAAATCTTTTCTAGATTTGATGCCATCTTTTTTCTTTCCCGGTATGTTCAATAGCATACCAATGATGCTATCACAAACATTTTTTCAACATGCATGATGTCAATGCAGTGTCTAATTGCCAAAGATCTCCAATAAGGAAAATTCCAGAATATTGACCTCTTCTTCTATAGAGATTTGTCACATGCGAGAGTATGACTACTTGAACTCTTTCCAAATTCATTAACAATATATTTCACCTGATCATATACAACATTTCCTGGTATAGGTTTAGGAGCACTTCGTTCCTCAGTTGACCCATTAAAGATTTTGCATTGCCTTCGATAAGGATGCACTGGTGGTATAAATCTCTGATGGCCAAGATATACGATTTTACCACCATGTTTCAGTCAGATTGAATCAGTATTTTCCTCACAAATAGAACATGATTTGTATCCTTTTATGCTATATCCATACAAATTTCCATAAGCTGGAAAGTCATTAATCGTGCAAAAAAACATAACACGCAAACTAAAGATTTGTTTACGTGAAGCATCATATGTCATAACACCTTCTTCCCATAGTTTCATTAGGTCATCAATTAGAGATTGACGGTAAACATCAATATCATTTCCAGGTTGCTTGGGCCCTGATATTAATATTGACAACATGACATAATTATTTTTCATACACAACCAAGGGGGAAGATTGTATATAATAATCATAATATGCCACGTGCTATGTTGGCTGCTTAATGTACCATAGGGATTCATTCCATCTGTACAGAGTCCAAGTCTTATGTTTCTTGGTTCTTTACTAAATTGAGGGTATAATAAATCAATTTTCTTCCATTGTGGTGAATCATATGCATTTCTTAGGATGCCATCATCATTGGCCTTTAACTCCCCATGCTAAGACAAATTTTGTGCATCTTCTGTATTAGCAAATAAGCGTTGAAATCATGGTATTATTGATAGATACCACATCACCTTGGTAGGAGAGTCATTTTTAGCCTTAGCTGAATTTGTGGTCTTATACCTTGAGGCACCACATTTTAGACAATTTATCAAATTACTATAGTCCTTCTAAAATAACACACAATCATTTGGACATGCATGAATCTTCTTAGCCTCCATTCCCATTGGGCACATTATTTTCTATGCTTGATATGTTGAAATTGGAAGCTCGTTGCCTTCAAGAAGAATTTCCTTTAACAAAGACAACAATGAATTGAAACTCTTATCACTCCACCAGTTTTGAGCTTTAAGAGTATATAATTGCATCACACCACTCAACCTCATGAACTTAGTAAAACCCTTCTATAATGGTTTTTCAGCATCATGGACAATGTTTACAAATAAATAAGGTGGATCAATGACATTGTCCCGACAACTACATAGCATCTCATCAACCATATCATCCTGAATCGGGTCATCCTGAATCAGTTCACCATTGACATTATCATCATTATCTATGTCTTCTATGCCACAACTATTAGTATCAAAATTTTCTGATCCATAATTAAATTTCTCTCCATGCCAATACCATTCATTATAACCTTGTATGATCCCATTGCATATGACATGATTCTTAATTTCCTCAGCAGTATCAACTTTCAAATTGTTACCATAATTTTCTACATGGACAATATAGCCTATCTGTAGGTAGTTTCCTATGTTCCTCAGCAAATCTGATAAATTCATCAAGACCTTTGGCAAACTCTGGAATGTAACAGTTCTTGATAGACATCCAACTTCGATCCATTTTCTATATCACATTAAAATTAATTATAAAACTAAGCATTTAATATTGATACTATAAGCTGTAAGTTTTTATTGATAGGAAGTTAATTACTTTTATACTAAAGTGCACCACCTATCCCATTTTTGAATATTTAATCTCACTAGTAACTGTATAATGTATGTTTAGTTTTGTAGGAAATTTTAGCAACATTTCTCCTAAGTTCTCCAAATACATCGATGTGAATGGAATATAACCACCCACATATGTACCCAGAGAACAAATGAGGAAATACTACTAAAATTTTCTTCAAAACTAAACATACATTATACAGTTACATCCTAAGTGAGATTAAATATCCAAAAATAGTCCCAGACCGGGGACTATCCAAAATTTACACCTAATGAGTAAATTTTGAATGGGTTTCTAAGTTGATACATGCATAAAAATATAATTGTCATATTTATATATGAAGTTAAACACCATGCATTGATAATATCAACTATAAGCCCTAAAGTGCCAATCTAGGAGTACACATGTCTAATCTCATATTAATTTCTAGAATTTATATAATGATTACATATGAAAAAATACATGTTTTTATTATTAGTTGGGTTACCAATCTTATAAATTAGAAAAACAATATAACTCTCTAGTAAAAGGTGCGCATGTCCACTCTCGGTCGAGAATTCATCGACCGAGATTCCACCTGCATGCGGCATCCAGGTCCACTCTCGGTCGACGAATTCGTGGACCGAGAGTGTACATGGACGTCGTGCGTAGGTGGACTCTCAGTCGACAAATTCTCGACCGAGAGTGGACCTGGATGTTGTCGTGTTCGTGGCGGCGGTACCACATTGGGCATAGATGGACCTATATAAATGGAAACGCTTACCTCTACGACCATGGCGGCGGCTACTTCTACTTCGGCAGCGACAACTTCGAGCTCCACTTCGGTGTCGGCCACTTTAAGCTCCACTCTAAGCTCCTCTTCTCTCGGACGACGATAATGGCAACAGGAGAGAAAACTTTGGTGGCGCGGGAGAGAAAGAAGAAGTAGGTCTCGGCGGCGTGGGAGAGAAAGAAGTAGGTCTCGGTGGCGCGGGAGAGAAATAAGAAGTAGGTCTCCCGGGAGAGAAAGAAGTAGGTCTCGACACGGGAGAGAAAGAAGAAATATGTCTCAACGGCATAGGAGAGAGAAAACTATGTATGTCTCGTGGGAGAGAAAGAAGTAGGTCTCGACCACATGTAGGGTCAGTTAAAACAAAAAACGACCCAAGAGATAAGCGGTGCCCGTGTTGGGAAAATAAAAAACACCCAAACTTCAACTTGGTCAAGAATTTCGTCGACCGAGCGAATCTTGGTCGACAATTTTTTCGACCCAGGAGACCTACAAGGTCGATTAAAATGAAAAAACTGACCCTATAGATACTTATTCATGCGCGAAGTCAAATTGGATGGGACCGAGGTGACCTCGGTTGAGAATTTCATCGACTGAGAGGGCCTACAAGGTTGGTTAAAAGGGAAAAACCGACCCTAGAGGTATTTATACACGCGTGAAGGAAAACTGGATCCAAAATTCAACTCGGTCGACAATTTGGTCAACTGAGGGAACCTACAAGGTCAGTTAAAAGGAAAAAACCGACCCTAGAGGTACTTATACATGTGTGAAGGCAAATTGGATCCAAAATTCAACTCGGTCGACAATTTGGTCGACCGAGGTGACCTACAACGTCGGTTAAAAGGAAAAACTTGACCCTAGAGGTACATATACACGCACGAAGGAAAATTGAATCCAAAATTCAACTCGGTCGACAATTATTTCGACCGAAGAGACCTACAAGGTCGGTTAAAAGGGAAAAACCGACCCTACAGGTACTTATACACGTGCAAAGGAAAACTGGATCCAAAATCCAACTCGGTCGACAATTTGGTCAACTGAGGGGACCTACAAGGTCCGTTAAAAGGAAAAAACCGACCCTAGAGGTACTTATACACGCGCGAAGGCAAACTGGATCCAAAATTCAACTTGGTAGACAATTTGGTCGACCGAGTTGACCTACAAGGTCAGTTAAAAGGAGAAACCGACCCAAGAGGTTTTAAATGGTGCCCGCATTTTTTGTAGACATATAAGGTCAGTTGTTTAAAAAATCGACCCTATAGATCGAGGAGCGAAGCCAAAATCAAGCAAATTTTTGCCGCGGGAAACTTTAATGGGCTTTCTAATCTCATTGTCTATAAGGTTGCTTATTTTATGAAAACTGACCCTATAGAGATACACTACAAGGTCGGTTATTTTAAGAAAACTGACCCAAGTGGTCTTAAGTGGTGCTCACATTTTTTATAGACATATAAGGTCAGTTATTTGGAAAACCGACCCTATAGAGTAACACTACAAGGTCAGTTATTTTAAGAAAACTGACCCAAGAGGTCTTGAGTGGTGCCTGCATTTTTTGTAGACATATAAGGTCAGTTATTTGGAAAACCGACCCTATAGAGTTACACTACAAGGTCAGTTATTTTAAGAAAATCGACCCAAGAGGTCTTAAGTGGTGCCCGCATTTCTTGTAGACATATAAGGTCGATTATTTGGAAAAACTAACCCTACATGCATCGAAATTATTGGCCAAAAATGTAGTAGTGAGAATTGAATTGATCCTTCAATATAAGAGATATCCTCTCTCAACTGTATATGATTTGGGTCTACAATCTTTTCTGTACCAGGATGGCACTTCTTCAACATCGATACATGAAACACATTGTGTAAATTGGCTAACTCCAATGGCAACTCCAATTTATATGCAACTGACCCAATTCTTTGAATGATTGGATAGGGACCCATGTATCTAGGAGTTAGTTTGCCTCACTTTCCAAACCTTAGCACACCTTTCTATGGTGAAACTTTCAAATAAACCTCATCCCCAACCTCAAATTGCAGTGTTCGATGTCTTTTATCTGCATAACTTTTCTATCTATCCTGAGTTGCCTTGAACTGTTGTCTGATCACATATATCTTTTACGTGGTTTCTTCCACCAACCCTGGGCCTAAAATTTGTCTTTCTCCAACTTCATACCAAAAAATTGGAGATCTACATTTTTTTTCCATACAAGGCTTCATAAGGGGCCATGCCTAAGCTAGAATGGTGACTGTTGTTATAGGTGAACTCCATTAGACTGAGATGATCATCTCAACTACCACTGAACTGTAAAACACATGCTCTCGGTATATCCTCGTGGGTCTAAATTGTCCTCTCTGATTGTCCATCTGTCTAAGGATGAAAGGTTGTGCTAAATTTCAACTTTATTCCCAAGGAACGTTGCAATTCATTCTAAAGCCTAGATGTAAATTTAGGATCTCTATTAGATATTATAGAAATAGGTATTCCATGCAATCTGACTACCTCATCTATATAGACCTTGGCTAACTTTGGTGTATCCCATGTTGTCTTAATTGATATAAAGTGAGAAGACTTTGTTATCCTATCTACTATTACCCATACTGAGTCGAAACCACGTGGTGTCCTAGGTAATCCAACCAAAAAATCCATGGTGATATGCTCCCACTTCCATTCAGGGATATGAAGTGATTGTAGAGTACTTGCCGACTTCTGATGTTCAACCTTGACTTGTTGACATACATCACACTTAGCCACATACTCAGCCACATCCTTATTCATACATGACCACCAATACAACTCCTTCAGGTTTCTATACATCTTTGTGTTACATGGATGCATTGCATACATAGAAGAATGAGCTTCCTCAAGTATCTGCTACTTTAGCTCAGTGTCATCTGGCACACACAATCTGTCATGTAGATACAACAACCCATCATTTGAAAATCTGAACTATGATCTCTTTACTTTTGTCAGATCATGCATGATCTATTGTAATTCTCTATCACTATGCTGAAGCTCCTGGATCTGATCATAAAATGTAGGTATAACATGCATCTATGCAATCGGTCCACCTTGATCAAACACATTTAGATCCAAATTCATCTTTCTCATGTTAACTAACATATCTCTTTTTACACATGCCATTGAAAACATTTCCACAAACGATGTTGACTTTCTACTCAGAGCATCTGCTACTACATTGGCCTTTCCAAGATGATAATCAATAGTGACATCATAATCCTTTATAAGCTCCAACCATCTACATTGTCTCAGATTGAGATCCCTTTGTGTGACAATATACTTCATACTCTTATGATCAGTAAAGACCAGACATGATTCACCATATAGATAATGATGCCATGTCTTTAGAGCATGCACTACTACTTCCAACTCAGGATCATGTGTTGGATAGTTCTCTTCATTCTTCTTATGTTGTCTAGAAGCATAGGCCACCACTTTCCCTTCTTACATAAGAACACATCCCAAACCTCTCCTGGACGCATCACTAAAAACCACATAGCCCTTATCTGCCTCTGGTAATATCAAGATTGGTGTTGTAGTTAACTTCTTCTTTAAAATTTGGAAACTTTTCTCACATGACTCAGACCAAACAAAAGGTACATCCTTCCTTGTTAAGCATGTAAGAGATGCTTCTATTGCACTGAAGTTTCTTATAAACCTCCTGTAATATCCTGCTAACCCTAGGAAACTTCTGATCTCAGTAGGGGTCATAGGTTGCTCCCATTGAAGAACATATTCTACCTTCTTAGGGTCAACACTAACTCCTTCTCCTGATATGACATGTCCAAGAAAAGATACTTCAGCCAACCAAAACTCACATTTGCTAAACTTAGCATAAAGCTGATGTTGTCTTAACAACTGCAGGGATATCCTTAGATGTTTCTCATGTTGTTCTGCATCTTTAGAATATATAAGGATGTCATCTATAAACACTACTATGAACTGATCTAAATATGGTCTAAAAACCCTATTCATCATGTCCATAAAGGCTGCAGGGGCATTTGTTAATCCAAAAGACATAACTACAAACTCATAGTGCCCATACCTCGCTTTGAATGCTGACTTAGGTACATCAAATGCCTTTATCCTTAGATGATGATAACCTGACCTGAGATCTATCTTTGAAAAGATTGTTGCCTCATGGAGTTGATCAAATAGGGCTTCAATCCTAGGCAAAGGATATTTATTCTTAATTGTTATCTTATTCAATTGTCTATAGTCTATACATAGCCACATGGTTCCATCTTTCTTTTTCACAAATAGTACTTGAGCTCCCCATGGTGATGTACTGGTTTGAATAAATCCTTTATTCAACAACTCCTGTAATTGGGTTTTCAATTCTTTTAAATCCCCAGGTGCCATTCTATAGGCATGTAATGCTACTGGATGGCTACCATGTAAAGTTTGTATCTCAAAGTCAATATCTCTTTCAGGTGGTAAACTTGGTAAATCATCAGGGAAGACATTTGAAAACTCACATACTACTGGAATATCTACTAGACTAACTACTCTTTTCTCTTCCCTAACATCCACCTCATGTGCCAAAAAGGCATCACATCCCTTTCTCATTATCTTATCAGCTACAACAGTGTATACTATACATGTGGGCAAGACTTTTCTATCTCCAGTAAAGACACATGAAAAACCACCTTGTTGAAAGATAGCTTCTTTCTTCCAATCTAACTGGACATGATATGTCTCAAGGCAGTCCATACCCAAAATGATTTGAAAAGAATTACTATCTAAGGGTATGAGATTAACTGCTATTGCATACCCACTAAAACTTAACAGACATCCAGGACATACTTCCGTCAAAACTAAGGATTCACCTAGTGGAACTTTTAACAACAACTCCTAAGAGAAATCCTAGGTTAGAAGATTTAGTCTACTAACTATCGATCTTTGAATGAAAGAACGTTTTGCACCAGGATCTATTAATATTGTAACAGGAATGTTGTTAAAGTGAAGCATCTCACCTATCACAACTCTGGGTGAAACTACACCTTCAGATGGTGTCATTGAGAAGAAACGTCCAGTAGCTCTCCCTCTACCACATTGTCCTTGTTGTCCACTACTGGTACTAGGTGCTCCCCCTCTAGAACCCAAAGCCACTGAAGAACTTGCCCCTCTAACTAGAACCTGTCTCTATGGAGTCTGAAACTGTAATTGTGAACCTTGTTTTGAAACATATTGAAGCTTTGGGCAGTCCCGTTTTATATGTCCCATATGTCCACAATGAAAATGTAACACCCCTGACCTGGGTTATGACCTAACCCTGGAAGTTTTGCCTAAATATGTAATTAATATACTTGTGAACACTCCCTGGCATGTAATTAAGTTCCTCAGGAACATTTACTTTCAATTTTTCTCCTTTTTGTATAAAGTTGTAGCATTGTGTTGTATGCAGGGACCTATGTGCAAATTACCCAGTTTAAGGGTTGAACTTGCAAAATTCACAAGATAAGATGTTCCTTTGATGTTGAGACATCATGAGAATGGTTATGGTAAAGTTTGAGGGATTTCCCAAGCTTGAGCACCAAGGTGCAGCTGTGGAAGCAATTCCCATGCTTAGAAGCCCTAATTTGGGTTAAAGTGCAATTTACCCAAATTGAGGGGTCCAAGTTGTAATTCTTAATATCTAGAACATCTTTTATGACTCTTGTCATCATTTAGAGTAGAAATGATGAAAGCGATACATCATTTAATAATCAGATGAGAAAAATGATCTTTGTGATAGAAATCACCTAAAATGGGTATGAAACCCTTTCAAGTATGTACCCTAGTTGAAGGTTGGATTCCTTTACCCCTAGATTTTGAGATTTCATGAGATTTGCATAAGGATAGATAGGTTTGGTCGTGCCTTTGAGCAAGGAGGGACCTAGATGTGATTTCCAATCTTGTGAGGTCCTTAGGGTGTAAAAGAGGCTAAAGTATATAAGCCCTTTTCTCTTGCAATTAAGTAAACGAACTTTCTTTCCTTCACTTCTCTTCCTTTCTTGCTCAAACGACCAAGGATAGCTTGGAGCTCAGGGGGGGAACGACCAACCTGTTCAAGTTAAGAAAACCCCACCTTCTAGCTCGAATTCATGGAGGAATTCACTTTCTAAGGTTGGTTTTATGGTTAGCTTACTTAGTCTTCTTGTTCTAGCCGACCAAAGCAACGTTTCCTTGGAGAATTCACCTCTGACCAAGTTGTGGAAGCTCAAGGACGCCATTAAAGCTTGGAGCTTGAAGGCTTGGAGCTCTAAGATCAACCTTTAGGCGAGTTTTATAACTCTAAACTTATGCTTTATATGTATGCTCAATTCTTGCAATTTACTTGGTAAATTCTCCTTCTACCTCCCTTCTTCCTTGCACGATTGCAAGAAAATCAGTGGAGAAACCGACCTTGCTAGAGGTTGAAGATGAGGGGCGTGATTCCCTATGTTACTTTTTCAAACGACCATGGACCCTTTTGGTCCAAACGGTTGCAAACCGTTTGGGTTCAAACGGTTTCAAACCGTTTGCTCTCAAACGGTCTTGCAAGACCGTTTGGATTGAAACGATCTCAAGACCGATTGAAAGAGTTGACCAAGGGACGACCGTTTGAGGGTCTATTTCTAACATATTGAATTTCATCTCTGCAAAGAATCAAAGTCTAATTCTTAACCAATTGAGAGTTGAAGGCACTTCAACATGAAACCCTAATCGGGTGAAAGAGTGCTGATTTGACATATAGATCTTGTTGAGTTTTGGGTTGAAGGACCCAAACGGTCTCAAGACCGTTTGGGGATTCCTCCAAACGGTCCTAAGACCGTTTGGGCACAACCCAAGACCGTTTGAAGGTCTAGGGTTAAGTTAATCTAATGGTTTGAGGGTCCAATTGTAGGAAATTGATGAATTGATGAAAATTGCTGATTTTGACCTAATTGGACTTCAACCTTAGTCAAAACGACTTGGATTTTGGTCAAACTTTGGGCAAACGGTCTCAAGACCGTTTGGATGATGTCCAAACGACCTCAAGACTGTTTGGGCCAAGTTTGAGCCCAATTGGAGGTCAATTGATAGGTTCAACCTTGAATTGATTCACATTGTTGAACATTGATGACCAATCGATTTGAAACCCTAATTGAGGAGGATTGAACCCTAATTGGCTTGCAATTGAGGGTCAATTGGATGTCTAAGTGGTTAAGGCTAACCCTAATTGACTCAATTTATAAGTGGTTAGCATAGCTTTAACCAATTGAGGGCTTCAACACACATATCCATGAACATTGGTGACCTTTGAACCCCTTTGGAGGTCCAAACGGTTTGAGCCCATTTGGACCAAACGGTCTCAAGACCGTTTGAGACCAAACGGTCTCAAGACCGTTTGGGGCCAAACGGTCTCAAGACCGTTTGGGCTCAAACGACCTCAAGATCGTTTGGTCCAATCGATCTCAAGCAAGTTTGATCAAACGGTTTCAAACCGTTTGAAGCTCCAAACGGTTTGGAAGTCAACCCTTCCAAACGGTCTTCACCTCCAAACGGTCTCAAGACCGTTTGGGTGGTTGAAACCGTTTGAAGGTTGAAACCGTTTGGAGATTGGTGATGGTTTGTACTTAACCATTTGATGGTGTAACTAGTGCAATGGTGATCCAATCTAAACCCTAATAGTAACCTAGGTCATTAAGGGACTATGTGATTAGTGAGTTAACCCATGATGGTAATCATGTGGCAAATTACCAAAATACCCTTGAGGGGTCTAAAGGGGTAAAACCTTGTTCTAATCAAACCCTAATCACATGATGTTGATGTTTTGGATCATGTTAGTCAATGGAGACTTATCTCAACCTGATCTAGAGTGGTGTTGTCACCATCTACTAGTGAGAGGAGAGAGAAAGTATTTCTAGAGAGAGAAAGTATCCTAGAGAGAGAAAGTACCCTTTTTAGGAGGAAACTCTAGTGAGATACTTCAATTACACATGAATGTGCATGATTAGGGAATGACCCACCTATGTGAGGTCATGGAAACCCTAAATATGATATCTAATGGATCTTAATCTTAATTAAGAGTCTTAATGATGATGTTTCTCTTCCATGATGATGTAATGAGTACCATTCACCATGGTGTGAATAGTAAACCCTAATTTTAGGGTGATGACTTGAAAGATGAATAGTAAACCCTAAATTGTTGAATTGTTTACTATTATCTGTTGAACTAACCATGCAGGTTATTATGAGATAATGGTCATACCCAGGTATGAAATACCATGTTATATTCATTGAAAGCATGTCTTAAGCTTTATGAATAGTGAATCATCTTGATGCACTGCTAAGTGACATCTTTTGTGATTTATGGGCTGTAAGAGCCATAAACACCATCAAGGTCATGCTTGACAGATGACTTGTGATGAGATAATTGAGAACTGGTAATTGAAATGAGTTAGGCCTGCTACATTTTAGTATTCTCATATATAGCTGTGATGCTAATGTTTTTGTATGATGATATGAATACTGAATGTACCTAACTAATCAAGTGAAATGTAGAGCCCTGATCATAGATCCATCATTGTCAGAGTCTAAATGATGGTGAAACAGGTTTTCCTCAGGGAACTCCTGGATCACATACTTTTGAGTATGTGGGGTACATGGATGTGTAGAACCTTACATCCTAGTGTAGGTATTTGATGTAGATTCTTGTAGTCCGTCATACCTTCACTATAAATGAAGAGGTGAGAGGATGATGTAGATTCTAGTAGTCCATCAGACCCCACCATAAAGTCCTAAAGGTGAGATGTATATCTACACTCCCTTAAAGACACAAATACCGTATCGGTGAAAGATAAACAAGAAATCTTCCGATAGCAAAGAGAGTACAGAATGCCACTGTAACTCTAAAAATAGCGAAGGACCAGAGTACCCTGGTGAGCTATTACAAAGACATCCCGCCAGATGTCAAACAATCAATCCTCTAACTGACTGAGGAAGATGAGGTCATAAGAATCCGGCTCTTTTAATGACCTAGTATGATACCGAGGCGACTTAATAGTGATCGGTTGGAGTATGAGTGGTATACCTCATCTCCACAGGGCATAACAATAATGTTTGAAAAACATAATCAACAGCGTAGTATATCTGTTAGAGTTATCTACGAGTTATTTGATTGATGTTACCTTCAATGGCATAGATGTTCGCATATTTTAATATTGATTGAACTCTTGCTTATCATCAGAACTGCTAGTGAATATCTTGAAGGCTCTTATTGCTTTAGTTATTCCTTACTTTGCTTATAAAGCCTAGTGGAGAGTTATAACTCTCGCTGGGGCAATTATGTATAATTGTCTCACCCCGTAGACTTCTACTTTTTAGGTGGTCGTCGAAGACGGAGGAACAAGAACTCTGGTGACCAATCCCAGCAACAGCAGCATCAGGAGCAGTAACTATCTCAGGTGGAGATCTAGCCTGCTTCATGGTGTAGATAGAGTCAAGTCCTATATGTCCTCTGTACTCTCAGGTCCTGGAGTGTTTTGGAGTATGAACTCTTGAGAGATTTTGTACCCTGTTGTATATAATTACTCAAGAAGTAATTGTCAGTGATGTAAACAGTTAAATCCTTTTTCTATGGAAAAGGTTTGTGGTTTCAGGCTCTTGTCTCAAAAAGTTTTAATTTCCCGTGATTTTTGTCTTCCGCTGTTTACCGATTGCTTCCGCACATGTTTAATTCGAGATTAATTCGTGGTTTGGAGATCGGAGCCCACAATTAAGTGGTATCAGAGCTCTAGGTTCGCCGAGTCTACAGAGGCATAGGACTTAGGAAGTCGAGTCTATCTTTAGTATTCCTTCCTTATCTAATAGAATCTTCTACTCCTCAGGAGAAGAAGATACTTAAGATGTCAGAGCCACATGATGAGTATGTGGAAGAAAGTAGTGCCAGTGCACCTCAAGGCGGTGCAGGAGTACCAGAGGTGGAACAGCCTGTACAAGAACAACCTAGAGAGCCACCCCAGTTTGACCCAGCTGATATAGGTAACCCAGCAGTCCAGACAATGTTTGGGCAGTTCATGACTGCCATGACACACATAACCGACAGGTTGCCTATGCCTGCACCTAGGGCACCTGTCCAGCCTGAGGGGCAAGGTATCGGGAAGACGTTCGAGTGACTACGTCGTGTCGGAGCTACCGAGTACCATGGGACTGCTGACACCGCAGATGCGGATCTGTGGTTGACAGAGCTGGAGAAGGCTTTTAGGATCCTCAACATCCCTGAAGCTGAGAAGGTTAGACATGCTGTCTATCTTCTCAAAGGAAGTGCTGGTCACTGGTGGACCATGGAAGAGCAGAAGAGACCTGGAATAGAGATCTCGTGGGAAGATTTTCAGCGGGAGTTTGTCCAAAGATATTTCCCAAAGACCTTCCTAGACGAGAAGATCTCTCAGTTTGAGAGACTGAGACAGGGTATGATGAACATTAGCGAGTACGAAGCTAAGTTCATGGAGCTGTTGCGGTTTTGTCCGCACATGGCTGCCACAGAAGAAGAAAGAATCAGAAGGTTTGAGAAGGGGTTGAATGCTGACATGTCTACCCCAGTGTCTGCCTTAGAGAACCGAGAGAGATTCTCTACCTTCGTTGAGTCAATCCGAAGGATAGAGAGATCTGTGGTTGAGAAGAGGCAAACACAGAAAAGGTATCCACAGTTCCAGGGTTCTTCATCTATGGACTTTAAGAAGTCTAGATCCTCTGCACCTAACCCCCCACCATCTAGATCTAGTCCTCAGACTCAGTGGTCTCCTAGTAGAGGTAGAGGAAGAGGACAACCACCTCGGGAGACACAGAGTTCTGCATCAATGTCTGCTACCGAACCACAAAGACCACAAGAAAGAAGATGCTACAACTGCGGTAAGGTGGGACATTTGATGAAGGACTGCCGATCTAGGCCTGTCAGTGTGACACAGCC
The DNA here is from genome assembly GCA_963693085.1 of Alisma plantago-aquatica. Lineage (NCBI taxonomy): Eukaryota > Viridiplantae > Streptophyta > Magnoliopsida > Alismatales > Alismataceae > Alisma > Alisma plantago-aquatica. Next base: position 703,736,692 of record OY856409.1, read on the forward strand.
TCCGAGACAAGGACAACAGGGATCACAGGGACGACAATCTCAAGGAACAGGTCGAGGACGCGGGCAAGCGTCTCAAGCTGGATCATCAGCGCCACCTCAACAACAGGCTACGGCGAGGTTCTATGCTATGAACCCACCAGAGGCAGTGGTCAATCCACAAGTAGTGACAGGTCAGATGGAACTTTTATATTCTGATATGTCTAAATCTTGTGTAGTATCTATTTTGATTGACCCGGGTGCTACGCACTCTTTCATCACTCGAAGAGTGATTCGTAACTGCAATATGATAACTAGTCATAGGGCAGATAAGTTGTTGTTGGAGACTCCGTTGAGTGGGTCTGCTGTTCTGCAAGAAGTATGCTCTCCTTGTGTACTTTTCTTTTCTAAGCATCGCATTCAAGTGGATCTCATACCGCTTGATATGCAAGGATTTGATATAATCCTAGGGATGGATACCTTGGAAAGGTATCGAGTTGTCTTGGATTGTGAGTCCAAGCTGGCTGTGTTTGCTGATGAAAGCAACACATGGATATTTCAAGGTGAAAGAAAGATTCTGCCCACCTATCTTGTATCAGCTATGGTTGCTGATAAGTTGATGAGGCAAGGATGCTATGCATTCTTGGCCCATGTGGTAGATGTTACCAAGGAGAGTTCCAACCCTGCTGAACTTCCGATAGTCAGGGAATTTGAGGATGTGTTTCCCGAAGAACTTCCTGGTATACCACCACCCCGGGAAATTGATTTTGAAATCAATTTGGTCCCAGATACGAAACCCATAGCCCAGACTCCGTATAGGATGGCGCCTGCTGAGATGGCAGAACTCAAGAAACAGCTTCAAGAGTTACTTGAGAAGGGTTTCATCCGACCGAGTACCTCACCTTGGGGTGCTCCGGTTTTGTTTGTTAAAAAGAAAGATGGATCGATGCGGTTGTGCATTGATTATAGACAACTCAATAAAGTAACCATAAAGAATAAGTATCCTTTGCCGAGGATTGATGATCTCTTCGACCAGTTGTGTGGTGCAACAGTCTTTTCCAAGATAGACTTAAGGTCTGGATATCATCAAATCTGCATTAAGGACAGTGACATATCCAAGTAAGTCTGCCTTTAGGACAAGATATGGTCACTATGAGTTCACAGTTATGTCGTTTGGACTAACCAATGCACCAGCTGCATTCATGGAACTCATGAATAGAGTCTTTCGACCTTTTCTTGATCAGTGTGTTGTTGTCTTCATAGATGACATACTGATTTATAGTAAGGATGCTCAGTAGCATGAGCAACACCTTCTCCAGACTTTGACCTTGCTAAGGGAACATAAGCTATACGCTAAGTTTAGCAAGTGTGAGTTCTGGTTATCTGAAGTATCCTTCCTTGGACATGTGGTATCTGCCTCGGGAATTCGTGTTGATCCTGCAAAGATAGAATCTGTTCTGCAGTGGGAACAACCGAAGACACCGACGGAGATTAGAAGTTTCTTGGGGTTAGCTGGCTATTATCGAAGGTTTATCAAGAATTTCAGTTCTATAGCCTTACCTTTGACCAAGTTAACCCGAAAGGATGTTCCTTTTGCTTGGAGTGATAAGTGTCAACAGTCTTTTCAGCTGTTGAAGGAGAGGTTAACGAGTGCACCTGTGCTTGTGTTACCTGAGCAAGGAAAGGAATATATAATCTTTTGTGATGCCTCCAAGAATGGACTTGGATGTGTGTTGATGCAGGATAAACAAGTAATTTCTTTTGCTTCCCAACAGCTTAAGAAACACGAGGAGAATTATCCGACACACGATCTAGAGTTAGCTGCTGTGGTCCATGCTTTGAAAATCTGGAGACATTATCTCTACGGAGAAACTTTCCAGATTTTCACAGACCACAAGAACCTTAAATACATCTTCACTCAGCATGAGCTTAATATGAGGCAACGTCGCTGGATGGAGTTAATCAAGGACTACGATTGTATAATTGATTACCATCCGGGCAAAGCCAATGTGGTTGCTGATGCCTTGAGTAGGAAATCAGCAACATCAACCATGGATAGGGCACAACTAAGTTCCTTAGTATGCTCTAGAAGAGATATGCTTATCTCTTTGAGACAAGACAATGTGCAGTTGAAGGCATCATTGTTAACTGGTCTGTTAGCTGAGATGCAGATTAAACCTTCCTTAAGAGAGCAGATAAAGGAGGCACAACAAGTAGATGTTTTTGTACAGCAGATTAGATCTGAGTTTGGAGATGAGAAGCGAGAAGGTTTTCATGCGTCAGATGACCAGATGGCATGCTATCATGGAAGGATGATAGTGCCAGATGTGGACAACCTGAGGAAGTTAGTCCTGGAAGAAGCTCATTCTTCGATGTATGCTATGCATCCAGGGAGCACCAAGATGTATCAAAACTTGAAGGATATGTATTGGTGGCCTGGGATGAAGAAGGATGTAGCTGAGTTTGTTCTGAGGTGTCCTGTGTGTCAGCAGGTCAAGGCTGAACACCAGAGACCCGCAGGAACAATGCAACCCTTACCCATACCACAGTGGAAGTGGGACCATGTGACCATGGACTTTGTTGTTGGCCTACCTAGGACAAACAAAGGACATGATTCCATTTGGGTAATTGTTGATAGGTTGACAAAGACAGCGCATTTCTTACCTGTCAAAACAACCTATTCTGCTGAAAGGTTATCCCAGATATATGTTCAAGAGATAGTGCGGTTGCACGGAGTTCCTGTCACTATAGTTTCTGACAGAGGTCCCCAGTTTACAAGTCGCTTTTGGGAACAGTTACACAGAGCCCTAGGCACCAAGCTAAGGTTTAGTACAGCCTTTCATCCCCAGACTGATGGACAGTCAGAAAGAACTATACAGACCTTAGAAGATCTATTGAGAGCATGTGTTCTCCAGTTTACCGGGAGTTGGGATCTACATCTAAGCTTGATAGAGTTTGCCTATAACAATAGCTATCAACATAGCATTGATATGGCACCATATGAAGCTTTATATGGTAGACGTTGTAGATCACCCTTGTGTTGGTATGAAACTAGTGAGCACCAGTTGTTAGGCCCTGATCTTGTGCAGCAAACTACAGAAAAGATTAAAGTAATACAACAACAGCTTAAGACTGCACAAGATAGATAGAAATCATATGCCGATAAACGTCGTAGACCCCTAGAATTCCAGGTTGGAGACAGAGTGTATCTCAAGGTCTCACCTTGGAAAGGAGTCCTTCGTTTTGGGAGAAAGGGAAAATTAGCTCCTAGATTTATGGGACCTTATCTAATTGTTGAAAAAGTTGGAAAGGTGGCCTATAGACTAGAGTTACCTCAGGAGTTGCAGAAGCTGCACCCTGTGTTTCACATTTCCATGCTGAGGAGATGTCATCCAGATACCGAGTCAGTTCTACAACCTATGGAAGTAGAATTGAATGAAGATATAACGTATGAGGAGGGACCAGTGTCAATCCTCGATAACAGAACTAAAAAGTTAAAGAAGAAGGATATAAGCCTTGTAAAAGTCCTCTGGAACCATCATGGTGTTGAAGAAGCCACATGGGAACTAGAAGATGAAATGAGAAGAAAATATCCTGCTCTTTTCTTATAATATGCTTTATCGATTTTGGGGACGAAATCCTTTTGAAGGGGTAAAGAATTTGTAACACCCCTGACCTGGGTTATGACCTAACCCTGGAAGTTTTGCCTAAATATGTAATTAATATACTTGTGAACACTCCCTGGCATGTAATTAAGTTCCTCAGGAACATTTACTTTCAATTTTGCTCCTTTTTGTATAAAGTTGTAGCATTGTGTTATATGCAGGGACCTATGTGCAAATTACCCAGTTTAAGGGTTGAACTTGCAAAATTCACAAGAGAAGATGTTCCTTTGATGTTGAGACATCATGAGAATGGTTATGGAAAAGTTTGAGGGATTTCCCAAGCTTGAGCACCAAGGTGCAGCTGTGGAAGCAATTCCCATGCTTAGAAACCCTAATTTGGGTTAAAGTGCAATTTACCCAAATTGAGGGGTCCAAGTTTTAATTCTTAATATCTAGAACATCTTTTATGACTCTTGTCATCATTTAGAGTAGAAATGATGAAAGGGATACATCATTTAATAATCAGATGAGAAAAATGATCTTTGTGATAGAAATCACCTAAAATGGGTATGAAACCCTTTCAAGTATGTACCCTAGTTGAAGGTTGGATTCCTTTACCCCTAGATTTTGAGATTTCATGAGATTTGCATAAGGATAGATAGGTTTGGTCGTGCCTTTGAGCAAGGAGGGACCTAGATGTGATTTCCAATCTTGTGAGGTCCTTAGGGTGTAAAAGAGGCTAAAGTATATAAGCCCTTTTCTCTTGCAATTAAGTAAACGAACTTTCTTTCCTTCACTTCTCTTCCTTTCTTGCTCAAACGACCAAGGATAGCTTGGAGCTCAGGGGGGGAACGACCAACCTATTCAAGGTAAGAAAACCCCACCTTCTAGCTCGAATTCATGGAGGAATTCACTTTCTAAGGTTGGTTTTATGGTTAGCTTACTTAGTCTTCTTGTTCTAGCCGACCAAAGCAACGTTTCCTTGGAGAATTCACCTCTGACCAAGTTGTGGAAGCTCAAGGACGCCATTAAAGCTTGGAGCTTGAAGGCTTGGAGCTCTAAGATCAACCTTTAGGCGGGTTTTATAACTCTAAACTTATGCTTTATATGTATGCTCAATTCTTGCAATTTACTTGGTAAATTCTCCTTCTACCTCCCTTCTTCCTTGCACGATTGCAAGAAAATCAGTGGAGAAACCAACCTTGCTAGAGGTTGAAGATGAGGGGCGTGATTCCCTATGTTACTTTTTCAAACGACCATGGACCCTTTTGGTCCAAACGGTTGCAAACCGTTTGGGTTCAAACGGTTTCAAACCGTTTGCTCTCAAACGGTCTTGCAAGACCGTTTGGATTGAAACGGTCTCAAGACCGATTGAAAGAGTTGAACAAGGGACGACCATTTGAGGGTCTGTTCCTAACATATTGAATTTCATCTCTGCAAAGAATCAAAGTCTAATTCTTAACCAATTGAGAGTTGAAGGCACTTCAACATGAAACCCTAATCGGGTGAAAGAGTGCTGATTTGACATATAGATCTCGTTGAGTTTTGGGTTGAAGGACCCAAACGGTCTCAAGACCGTTTGGGGATTCCTCCAAACGGTCCTAAGACCGTTTGGGCACAACCCAAGACTGTTTGAAGGTCTAGGGTTAAGTTAATCTAATGGTTTGAGGGTCCAATTATAGGAAATTGATGAATTGATGAAAATTGCTGATTTTGACCTAATTGAACTTCAACCTTAGTCAAAACGACTTGGATTTTGGTCAAACTTTGGTCAAACGATCTCAAGACCGTTTGGATGATGTCCAAACGACCTCATGACCGTTTGGGCCAAGTTTGAGCCCAATTGGAGGTCAATTGATAGGTTCAACCTTGAATTGATTCACATTGTTGAACATTGATGACCAATCGATTTGAAACCCTAATTGAGGAGGATTGAACCCTAATTGGCTTGCAATTGAGGGTCAATTGGATGTCTACGTGGTTAAGGCTAACCCTAATTGACTCAATTTATAAGTGGTTAGCATAGCTTTAACCAATTGAGGGCTTCAACACACATATCCATGAACATTGGTGACCTTTGAACCCCTTTAGAGGTCCAAACGGTTTGAGCCCATTTGGACCAAACGGTCTCAAGACCGTTTGGATCCAAACGGTCTCAAGACCGTTTGGGGCCAAACGGTCTCAAGATCGTTTGGGCTCAAACGACCTCAAGATCGTTTGGTCCAATCGATCTCAAGCAAGTTTGATCAAACGGTTTCAAACCGTTTGAAGCTCCAAACGGTTTGGAAGTCAACCCTTCCAAACGGTCTTCACCTCCAAACGGTCTCAAGACCGTTTGGATCCAAACGGTCTCAAGACCGTTTGGGGCCAAACGGTCTCAAGACCGTTTGGGGCCAAACGGTCTCAAGACCGTTTGGGGCCAAACGGTCTCAAGACCGTTTGGGGCCAAACGGTCTCAAGACCGTTTGGGTGGTTGAAACCGTTTGAAGGTTGAAACTGTTTGGAGATTGGTGATGGTTTGTACTTAACCATTTGATGGTGTAACTAGTGCAATGGTGATCCAATCTAAACCCTAATGGTAACCTAGGTCATTAAGGGACTATGTGATTAGTGAGTTAACCCATGATGGTAATAATGTGGCAAATTACCAAAATACCCTTGAGGGGTCTAAATGGGTAAAACCTTGTTCTAATCAAACCCTAATCACATGATGTTGATGTTTTGGACCATGTTAGTCAATGGAGACTTATCTCAACCTGATCTAGAGTGGTGTTGTCACCATCTACTAGTGAGAGGAGAGAGAAAGTATTTCTAGAGAGAGAAAGTATCCTAGAGAGAGAAAGTACCCTTTTTAGGAGGAAACTCTAGTGAGATACTTCAATTACACATGAATGTGCATGATTAGGGAATGACCCACCTATGTGAGGTCATGGAAACCCTAAATATGATATCTAATGGATCTTAATCTTAATTAAGAGTCTTAATGATGATGTTTCTCTTCCATGATGATGTAATGAGTACCATTCACCATGGTGTGAATAATAAACCCTAATTTTAGGGTGATGACTTGAAAGATGAATAGTAAACCCTAAATTGTTGAATTGTTTACTATTATCTGTTGAACTAACCATGCAGGTTATTATGAGATAATGGTCATACCCAGGTATGAAATACCATGTTATATTCATTGAAAGCATGTCTTAAGCTTTATGAATAGTGAATCATCTTGATGCACTGCTAAGTGACATCTTTTGTGATTTATGGGCTGTAAGAGCCATAAACACCATCAAGGTCATGCTTGACAGATGACTTGTGATGAGATAATTGAGAACTGGTAATTGAAATGAGTTAGGCCTGCTACATTTTAGTATTCTCATATATAGCTGTGATGCTAATGTTTTTGTATGATGATATGAATACTGAATGTACCTAACTAATCAAGTGAAATGTAGAGCCCTGATCATAGATCCATCATTGTCAGAGTCTAAATGATGGTGAAATAGGTTTTCCTCAGGGAACTCCTGGATCACATACTTTTGAGTATGTGGGGTACATGGATGTGTAGAACCTTACATCCTAGTGTAGGTATTTGATGTAGATTCTTGTAGTCCGTCATACCTTCACTATAAATGAAGAGGTGAGAGGATGATGTAGATTCTAGTAGTCCATCAGACCCCACCATAAAGTCCTAAAGGTGAGATGTATATCTACACTCCCTTAAAGACACAAATACCGTATCGGTGAAAGATAAATAAGAAATCTTCCGATAGCGAAGAGAGTACAGAATGCCACTGTAACTCTAAAAATAGCGAAGGACCAGAGTACCCTGGTGAACTATTACAAAGACATCCTGCCAGATGTCAAACAATCAATCCTCTAACTGACTGAGGAAGATGAGGTCATAAGAATCCGGCTCTTTTAATGACCTAGTATGATACCGAGGCGACTTAATAGTGATCGGTTGGAGTATGAGTGGTATACCTCATCTCCACAGGGCATAACAATAATGTTTGAAAAACATAATCAACAGCGTAGTATATCTGTTAGAGTTATCTACGAGTTATTTGATTGATGTTACCTTCAATGGCATAGATATTCTCATATTTTAATATTGATTGAACTCTTGCTTATCATCAGAACTGCTAGTGAATATCTTGAAGGCTCTTATTGCTTTAGTTATTCCTTACTTTGCTTATAAAGCCTAGTGGAGAGTTATAACTCTCGCTGGGGCAATTATGTATAATTGTCTCACCCCGTAGACTTCTACTTTTTAGGTGGTCGTCGAAGACGGAGGAACAAGAACTCTGGTGACCAATCCCAACAACAGCAGCATCAGGAGCAGTAACTATCTCAGGTGGAGATCTAGCCTGCTTCATGGTGCAGATAGAGTCAAGTCCTATATGTCCTCTGTACTCTCAGGTCCTGGAGTGTTTTGGAGTATGAACTCTTGAGAGATTTTGTACCCTGTTGTATATAATTACTCAAGAAGTAATTGTCAGTGATGTAAACAGTTAAATTCTTTTTCTATGGAAAAGGTTTGTGGTTTCAGGATCTTGTCTCGAAAAGTTTTAATTTCCCGTGATTTTTGTCTTCCACTATTTACCGATTGCTTCCGCACATGTTTAATTCGAGATTAATTCGTGGTTTGGAGATCGGAGCCCACAATTAAGTGGTAACAGAGCTCTAGGTTCGCCGAGTCTACAGAGGCATAGGACTTAGGAAGTCGAGTCTATCTTTAGTATTCCTTCCTTATCTAATAGAATCTTCTACTCCTCAGGAGAAGAAGATACTTAAGATGTCAGAGCCACATGATGAGTATGTGGAAGAAAGTAGTGCCAGTGCACCTCAAGGCGGTGCAGGAGTACCAGAGGTGGAACAGCCTGTACCAGAACAACTTAGAGAGCCACCCCAGTTTGACCCAGCTGATATAGGTAACCCAGCAGTCCAGACAATGTTTGGGCAGTTCATGACTGCCATGACACACATAACCGACAGGTTGCCTATGCCTGCACCTAGGGCACCTATCCAGCCTGAGGGGCAAGGCATCGGGAAGACGTTTGAGCGACTACGTCGTGTCGAAGCTACTGAGTACCATGGGACTGCTGACCCCACAGATGCTGATCTGTGGTTGACAGAGCTGGAGAAGGCTTTTAGGATCCTCAACATCCCTGAAGCTGAGAAGGTTAGACATGCTGTCTATCTTCTCAAAGGAAGTGCTGGTCACTGGTGGACCGTGGAAGAGCAGAAGAGACCTGGAATAGAGATCTCGTGGGAAGATTTTCGGCGGGAGTTTGTCCAAAGATATTTTCCAAAGACCTTCCTAGACGAGAAGATCTCTCAGTTTGAGAGACTGAGACAGGGTATGATGAACATTAGCGAGTACAAAGCTAAGTTCATGGAGCTGTTGCGGTTTTGTTCGCACATGGCTTCTACAGAAGAAGAAAGAATCAGAAGGTTTGAGAAGGGGTTGAATGCTGACATGTCTACCCCAGTGTCTGCCTTAGAGAACCGAGAGAGATTCTCTACCTTCGTTGAGTCAATCCGAAGGATAGAGAGATCTGTGGTTGAGAAGAGGCAAACACAGAAAAGGTATCCACAGTTCCAGGGTTCTTCATCTATGGACTTTAAGAAGTCTAGATCCTCTGCACCTAACCCCCCACCATCTAGATCTAGTCCTCAGACTCAGTGGTCTCCTAGTAGAGGTAGAGGAAGAGGACAACCACCTCGGGAGACACAGAGTTCTGCATCAATGTCTACTACCGGACCACAAAGACCACAAGAAAGAAGATGCTACAACTGCGGTAAGGTGGGACATTTGATGAAGGACTGCCGATCTAGGCCTGTCAGTGTGACACAGCCTCTGAGACAAGGACAACAGGGATCACAGGGAGGACAATCTCAAGGAACAGGTCGAGGACGCGGGCAAGCGTCTCAAGCTGGATCATCAGCACCACCTCAACAACAGGCTACGGCGAGGTTCTATGCTATGAACCCACCAGAGGCAGTGGTCAATCCACAAGTAGTGACAGGTCAGATGGAACTTTTATATTCTAATATGTCTAAATCTTGTGTAGTATCTGTTTTGATTGACCCGGGTGCTACTCACTCTTTCATCACTCGAAGAGTGATTCGTAACTGCAATATGATAACTAGTCATAGGGCAGATAAGTTGTTGTTGGAGACTCCGTTGAGTGGGTCTGCTGTTCTACAAGAAGCATGCTCTCCTTGTGTACTTTTCTTTTCTAAGCATCGCATTCAAGTGGATCTCATACCGCTTGATATGCAAGGATTTGATATAATCCTAGGGATGGATACCTTGGAAAGGTATCGAGTTGTCTTGGATTGTGAGTCCAAGCTGGCTGTGTTTGCTGATGAAAGCAACACATGGATCTTTCAAGGTGAAAGAAAGATTCTGCCCACCTATCTTGTATCAGCTATGGTTGCTGATAAGTTGATGAGGCAAGGATGCTATGCATTCTTGGCCCATGTGGTAGATGTTACCAAGGAGAGTTCCAACCCTGCTGAATTTCTGATAGTCAGGGAATTCGAAGATGTGTTTCCCGAAGAACTTCCTGGTATACCACCACCCCGGGAAATTGATTTTGAAATCAATTTGGTCCCAGATACGAAACCCATAGCCCAGACTCCGTATAGGATGGCGCCTGCTGAGATGGCAGAACTCAAGAAACAGCTTCAAGAGTTACTTGAGAAGGGTTTCATCCGACCGAGTACCTCACCTTGGGGTGCTCCAGTTTTGTTTGTTAAAAAGAAAGATGGATTGATGCGGTTGTGCATTGATTATAGACAACTCAATAAAGTAACCATAAAGAATAAGTATCCTTTGCCGAGGATTGATGATCTCTTCGACCAGTTGCGTGGTGAAACAGTCTTTTCCAAGATAGACTTAAGGTCTGGATATCATCAAATCCGCATTAAGGACAGTGACATATCCAAGTCTGCCTTTAGGACAAGATATGGTCACTATGAGTTCACGGTTATGTCGTTTGGACTAACCAATGCACCAGCTGCATTCATGGAACTCATGAATAGAGTCTTTCGACCTTTTCTTGATCAGTGTGTTGTCGTCTTCATAGATGACATACTGATTTATAGTAAGGATGCTCAGCAGCATGAGCAACACCTTCGCCAGACTTTGACCTTGCTAAGGGAACATAAGCTATACGCTAAGTTTAGCAAGTGTGAGTTCTGGTTATCTGAAGTATCCTTCCTTGGACATGTGGTATCTGCCTCGGGAATTCGTGTTGATCCTGCAAAGATAGAATCTGTTCTGCAGTGGGAACAACCGAAGACACCGATGGAGATTAGAAGTTTCTTGGGGTTAGCTGGCTATTATCGAAGGTTTATCAAGAATTTCAGTTCTATAGCCTTACCTTTGACCAAGTTAACCCGAAAGGATGTTCCTTTTGCTTGGAGTGATAAGTGTCAACAGTCTTTTCAGCTGTTGAAGGAGAGGTTAACGAGTGCACCTGTGCTTGTGTTACCTGAGCAAGGAAAGGAATATATAATCTTTTGTGATGCCTCCAAGAATGGACTTGGATGTGTGTTGATGCAGGATAAACAAGTAATTTCTTTTGCTTCCCGACAGCTTAAGAAACACGAGGAGAATTATCCGACACACGATCTAGAGTTAGCTGCTGTGGTCCATGCTTTGAAAATCTGGAGACATTATCTCTACGGAGAAACTTTCCATATTTTCACAGACCACAAGAACCTTAAATACATCTTCACTCAGCATGAGCTTAATATGAGGCAACGTCGCTGGATGGAGTTAATCAAGGACTACGATTGTACAATTGATTACCATCTGGGCAAAGCCAATGTGGTTGCTGATGCCTTGAGTAGGAAATCAGCAACATCAACCATGGATAGGGCACAACTAAGTTCCTTAGTATGCTCTAGAAGAGATATGATTATCTCTTTGAGACAAGACAATGTGCAGTTGAAGGCATCATTGTTAACTGGTCTGTTAGCTGAGATGCAGATTAAACCTTCCTTAAGAGAGCAGATAAAGGAGGCACAACAAGTAGATGTTTTTGTACAGCAGATTAGATCTGAGTTTGGAGATGAGAAGCGAGAAGGTTTTCATGAGTCAGATGACCAGATGGCATGCTATCATGGAAGGATGATAGTGCCAGATGTGGACAACCTGAGGAAGTTAGTCCTGGAAGAAGCTCATTCTTCGATGTATGCTATGCATCCAGGGAGCACCAAGATGTATCGAAACTTGAAGGATATGTATTGGTGGCCTGGGATGAAGAAGGATGTAGCTGAGTTTGTTTTGAGGTGTCATGTGTGTCAGCAGGTCAAGGCTGAACACCAGAGACCTGCAGGAACAATGCAACCCTTACCCATACCACAGTGGAAGTGGGACCATGTGACCATGGACTTTGTTGTTGGCCTACCTAGGACAAACAAAGGACATGATTCCATTTGGGTAATTGTTGATAGGTTGACAAAGATAGCGCATTTCTTACCTGTCAAAACAACCTATTCTGCTGAAAGGTTATCCCAGATATATGTTCAAGAGATAGTGCGGTTGCACGGAGTTCCTGTCACTATAGTTTCTGACAGAGGTCCCCAGTTTACAAGTTGCTTTTGGGAACAGTTACACAGAGCCCTAGGCACCAAGCTAAGGTTTAGTACAGCCTTTCATCCCCAGACTGATGGATAGTCAGAAAGAACTATACAGACCTTAGAAGATCTGTTGAGAGCATGTGTTCTCCAGTTTACCGGGAGTTGGGATCTACATCTAAGCTTGATAGAGTTTGCCTATAACAATAGCTATCAACATAGCATTGATATGGCACCATATGAAGCTTTATATGGTAGACGTTGTAGATCACCCTTGTGTTGGTATGAAACTGGTGAGCACCAGTTGTTAGGCCCTGATCTTGTACAGCAAACTACAGAAAAGATTAAAGTAATACAACAACAGCTTAAGACTGCACAAGATAGACAGAAATCATATGCCGATAAACGTCATAGACCCCTAGAATTCCAGGTTGGAGACAGAGTGTATCTCAAGGTCTCACCTTGGAAAGGAGTCCTTCGTTTTGGGAGAAAAGGAAAGTTAGCTCCTAGATTTATGGGACCTTATCTAATTGTTGAAAAAGTTGGAAAGGTGGCCTATAGACTAGAGTTACCTCAGGAGTTGCAGAAGCTGCACCCTGTGTTTCACATTTCCATGCTGAGGAGATGTCATCCAGATACCGAGTCAGTTCTACAACCTATGGAAGTAGAATTGAATGAAGATATAACGTATGAGGAGGGACCAGTGTCAATCCTCGATAACAGAACTAAAAAGTTAAAGAAGAAGGATATAAGCCTTGTAAAAGTCCTCTGGAACCATCGTGGTGTTGAAGAAGCCACATGGGAACTAGAAGATGAAATGAGAAGAAAATATCCTGCTCTTTTCTTATAATATGCTTTATCGATTTCGGGGACGAAATCCTTTTGAAGGGGTAAAGAATTTGTAACACCCCTGACCTGGGTTATGACCTAACCCTGGAAGTTTTGCCTAAATATGTAATTAATATACTTGTGAACACTCCCTGGCATGTAATTAAGTTCCTCAGGAACATTTACTTTCAATTTTGCTCCTTTTTGTATAAAGTTGTAGCATTGTGTTGTATGCAGGGACCTATTTGCAAATTACCCAGTTTAAGGGTTGAACTTGAAAAATTCACAAGATAAGATGTTCCTTTGATGTTGAGACATCATGAGAATGGTTATGGTAAAGTTTGAGGGATTTCCCAAGCTTGAGCACCAAGGTGCAGCTGTGGAAGCAATTCCCATGCTTAGAAACCCTAATTTGGGTTAAAGTGCAATTTACCCAAATTGAGGGTCCAAGTTGTAATTCTTAATATCTAGAACATCTTTTATGACTCTTGTCATCATTTAGAGTAGAAATGATGAAAGGGATACATCATTTAATAATCAGATGAGAAAAATGATCTTTGTGATAGAAATCACCTAAAATGGGTATGAAACCCTTTCAAGTATGTACCCTAGTTGAAGGTTGGATTCCTTTACCCCTAGATTTTGAGATTTCATGAGATTTTCATAAGGATAGATAGGTTTGGTCGTGCCTTTGAGCAAGGAGGGACCTAGATGTGATTTCCAATCTTGTGAGGTCCTTAGGGTGTAAAAGAGGCTAAAGTATATAAGCCCTTTTCTCTTGCAATTAAGTAAACGAACTTTCTTTCCTTCACTTCTCTTCCTTTCTTGCTCAAACGACCAAGGATAGCTTGGAGCTCAGGGGCGGAATGACCAACCTGTTCAAGGTAAGAAAACCCCACCTTCTAGCTCGAATTCATGGAGGAATTCACTTTCTAAGGTTGGTTTTATGGTTAGCTTACTTAGTCTTCTTGTTCTAGCCGACCAAAGCAACGTTTCCTTGGAGAATTCACCTCTGACCAAGTTGTGGAAGCTCAAGGACGCCATTAAAGCTTGGAGCTTGAAGGCTTGGAGCTCTAAGATCAACCTTTAGGCGGGTTGTATAACTCTAAACTTATGCTTTATATGTATGCTCAATTCTTGCAATTTACTTGGTAAATTCTCCTTCTACCTCCCTTCTTCCTTGCACGATTGCAAGAAAATCAGTGGAGAAACCGACCTTGCTAGAGGTTGAAGATGAGGGGCGTGATTCCCTATGTTACTTTTTCAAACGACCATGGACCCTTTTGGTCCAAACGGTTGCAAACCGTTTGGGTTCAAACGGTTTCAAACCGTTTGCTCTCAAACGGTCTTGCAAGACCGTTTGGATTGAAACGGTCTCAAGACCGATTGAAAGAGTTGACCAAGGGACGACCGTTTGAGGGTCTGTTCCTAACATATTGAATTTCATCTCTGCAAAGAATCAAAGTCTAATTCTTAACCAATTGAGAGTTGAAGGCACTTCAACATGAAACCCTAATCGGGTGAAAGAGTGCTGATTTGACATATAGATCTTGTTGAGTTTTGGGTTGAAGGACCCAAACGGTCTCAAGACCGTTTGGGGATTCCTCCAAACGGTCCTAAGACCGTTTGGGCACAACCCAAGACCGTTTGAAGGTCTAGGGTTAAGTTAATCTAATGGTTTGAGGGTCCAATTGTAGGAAATTGATGAATTGATGAAAATTGCTGATTTTGACCTAATTGGACTTCAACCTTAGTCAAAACGACTTGGATTTTGGTCAAACTTTGGGAAAACGGTCTCAAGACCGTTTGGATGATGTCCAAACGACCTCAAGACCGTTTGGGCCAAGTTTGAGCCCAATTGGAGGTCAATTGATAGGTTCAACCTTGAATTGATTCACATTGTTGAACATTGATGACCAATCGATTTGAAACCCTAATTGAGGAGGATTGAACCCTAATTGGCTTGCAATTGAGGGTCAATTGGATGTATAAGTGGTTAAGGCTAACCCTAATTGACTCAATTTATAAGTGGTTAGCATAGCTTTAACCAATTGAGGGCTTCAACACACATATCCATGAACATTGGTGACCTTTGAACCCCTTTGGAGGTCCAAACGGTTTGAGCCCATTTGGACCAAACGGTCTCAAGACCGTTTGGATCCAAAAGGTCTCAAGACCGTTTGAGACCAAACGGTCTCAAGACCGTTTGGGGCCAAACGGTCTCAAGACCGTTTGGGCTCAAACGACCTCAAGATCGTTTGGTCCAATCGATCTCAAGCAAGTTTGATCAAACGGTTTCAAACCGTTTGAAGCTCCAAACGGTTTGGAAGTCAACCCTTCCAAACGGTCTTCACCTCCAAACGGTCTCAAGACCGTTTGGATCCAAACGGTCTCAAGACCATTTGGGGCCAAACGGTCTCAAGACCGTTTGGGTGGTTGAAACCGTTTGAAGGTTGAAACCGTTTGGAGATTGGTGATGGTTTGTACTTAACCATTTGATGGTGTAACTAGTGCAATGGTGATCCAATCTAAACCCTAATGGTAACCTAGGTCATTAAGGGACTATGTGATAAGTGAGTTAACCCATGATGGTAATCATGTGGCAAATTACCAAAATACCCTTGAGGGGTCTAAAGGGGTAAAACCTTGTTCTAATCAAACCCTAATCACATGATGTTGATGTTTTGGATCATGTTAGTCAATGGAGACTTATCTCAACCTGATCTAGAGTGGTGTTGTCACCATCTACTAGTGAGAGGAGAGAGAAAGTATTTCTAGAGAGAGAAAGTATCCTAGAGAGAGAAAGTACCCTTTTTAGGAGGAAACTCTAGTGAGATACTTCAATTACACATGAATGTGCATGATTAGGGAATGACCCACCTATGTGAGGTCATGGAAACCCTAAATATGATATCTAATGGATCTTAATCTTAATTAAGAGTCTTAATGATGATGTTTCTCTTCCATGATGATGTAATGAGTACCATTCACCATGGTGTGAATAGTAAACCCTAATTTTAGGGTGATGACTTGAAAGATGAATAGTAAACCCTAAATTGTTGAATTGTTTACTATTATCTGTTGAACTAACCATGCAGGTTATTATGAGATAATGGTCATACCCAGGTATGAAATACCATGTTATATTCATTGAAAGCATGTCTTAAGCTTTATGAATAGTGAATCATCTTGATGCACTGCTAAGTGACATCTTTTGTGATTTATGGGCTGTAAGAGCCATAAACACCATCAAGGTCATGCTTGACAGATGACTTGTGATGAGATAATTGAGAACTGGTAATTGAAATGAGTTAGGCCTGCTACATTTTAGTATTCTCATATATAGCTGTGATGCTAATGTTTTTGTATGATGATATGAATACTGAATGTACCTAACTAATCAAGTGAAATGTAGAGCCCTGATCATAGATCCATCATTGTCAGAGTCTAAATGATGGTGAAACAGGTTTTCCTCAGGGAACTCCTGGATCACATACTTTTGAGTATGTGGGGTACATGGATGTGTAGAACCTTACATCCTAGTGTAGGTATTTGATGTAGATTCTTGTAGTCCGTCATACCTTCACTATAAATGAAGAGGTGAGAGGATGATGTAGATTCTAGTAGTCCATCAGACCCCACCATAAAGTCCTAAAGGTGAGATGTATATCTACACTCCCTTAAAGACACAAATACCGTATCGGTGAAAGATAAACAAGAAATCTTCCGATAGCGAAGAGAGTACAGAATGCCACTGTAACTCTAAAAGTAGCGATGGACCAGAGTACCCTGGTGAGCTATTACAAAGACATCCCGCCAGATGTCAAACAATCAATCCTCTAACTGACTGAGGAAGATGAGGTCATAAGAATCCGGCTCTTTTAATGACCTAGTATGATACCGAGGCGACTTAATAGTGATTGGTTGGAGTATGAGTGGTATACCTCATCTCCACAGGGCATAACAATAATGTTTGAAAAACATAATCAACAGCGTAGTATATCTGTTAGAGTTATCTACGAGTTATTTGATTGATGTTACCTTCAATGGCATAGATGTTCTCATATTTTAATATTGATTGAACTCTTGCTTATCATCAGAACTGCTAGTGAATATCTTGAAGGCTCTTATTGCTTTAGTTATTCCTTACTTTGCTTATAAAGCCTAGTGGAGAGTTATAACTCTCGCTGGGGCAATTATGTATAATTTTCTCACCCCGTAGACTTCTACTTTTTAGGTGGTCGTCGAAGACGGAGGAACAAGAACTCTGGTGACCAATCCCAGCAACAGCAGCATCAGGAGCAGTAACTATCTCAGGTGGAGATCTAGCCTGCTTCATGGTGTAGATAGAGTCAAGTCCTATATGTCCTCTGTACTCTCAGGTCCTGGAGTGTTTTGGAGTATGAACTCTTGAGATATTTTGTACCCTGTTGTATATAATTACTCAAGAAGTAATTTTCAGTGATGTAAACAGTTAAATCCTTTTTCTATGGAAAAGGTTTGTGGTTTCAGGCTCTTGTCTCGAAAAGTTTTAATTTCCCATGATTTTTGTCTTCTGCTGTTTACCGATTGCTTCCGCACATGTTTAATTCGAGATTAATTCGTGGTTTGGAGATCGGAGCCCACAGAAAACATATTGGAGCTTTAGTTCCCCAACACTGACCAGAATGTGCCCTTCCGCAATTATCACATATGGATGCATCATGTTTTTGCGGTCCTGTCACTGACACTGAAGATCCTGAAGACCTAGTTGGAGGTGTCCATGTAGACTGTGTATTCCATCTACCAGAATTGGACCTTCACTTGGTGAAAACCTAGATCCTTGTCTCCCAAAATAGCCAAGTCCTCATCCAATCTTAGAAAATAAACCACCACCTCCTCTGTATCCACCACTGTTTTGTCCCCCTCTAATAAATTCTTAAGATCTTTTCATACTCTCAGACTTCTTATTAGCATTAACTGACTCTTCTACACGTCTCGCTTCTTCCACAAATTCCCCAAAGTTTTCTCTATCTCTTCGACCAATGGCTGACACGGTGTGTCTAATCTCTGATCTTAATCCTTGCTGAAATCTTCTGCACTTTTCTACATCATCAGGCACAAGTTGCAGACAAAAATTTGCTAACCTTGTCAAATATGTCTCGTATTCACCAATTGTCATACTTCCTTGTCTGATACTATCCAACTGTTTAATCTTATCACTTAGGAAGGTAGGACGAAAATACTTAAGGTGAAACTCATCCACAAAGTCCTTCCTGGTCATCTATGCATTTTTCCTTTTATCTTTCACTCCTCGCTACCACAGCTCAGCATGTCCCTTGAGTAAATAGACTGCATGATTAATTTTCTTATCTTTTGATAACTCCATTAGGCGAAAGACATTTTCCAGTTGTCGAAGCCACACCTCTTCTACAGTTGGATCTGTTGTTATAGAAAATTTAGTTCCACCAAGCTTCTTCACCAACTCATAGGATCTCATCAGATAATTAATAGAAGATGAAGACTTCCTGTCCATCTTGTATTTTTCTTTTGTCTCTAGAAAAATACGATACATCCTTGTTGCCTCATTATCCTCTTCACCTTGAGCCATTGCTCAAGGGTTAGGGCCATAATGTCTCTCAGCTTGTTCCTCACCATGTCCACGTCCTCTTCCTTCCACCTGCATATCCATAACAGAACACATCTGTTAGAAAATTATAGTTCAAAGAGGAAAACAACCTAATCCTATTGGTTTCTTATCACCCCTGTCCCAAACCTAAATTCATTTTAGGTTCAACCTATGCTCTAATACCAAATCTGTCACACCCGCATCCCATGATTACCACTAATTATGAGATTAGGGCATAATTTTGATGAAATATCCACCATATTTTTTTCTCTAAATATAATATAATAACACTTACTGAATGATAAGTCTTGATTAAACATAACAACAAGATACAACAGAACTTGTCTTATTACATAGAAGCCATATTTAATATACATCATATACATTACATTTCAAACTTCTCTCTTTTCTCACTCCTATCCCAAGATCCATGGGAAGGATAAGAGACCCTCTAACTATTCTAACTACTCTTCTTACAAGACCGCTGAGCTAATCTTGATTAATATTGGCTTCTGACTCCTCAAAAAGAGCTAATCCTTTACCTGAAAAATTGTTCAGTAGGTTGGTGAGCTAGTGACTCAGTGAGTAGAAAATCAATAAGTAACCAAGATATTTGTGATGTTTACAAGTAATAGAACTTAAATGCAATCATGTAAGCATGGTAGTTTAAAATTGTCATTCACTTAGCATGGCAGTAGTATAGATATGGAATGTAATAAAAGGATAACCTAACTATTTACATTATTTGAAATCCAGTTATTATGCCGTTCGACCCACATGAGGTGTACCACAACATGTGGAAGTATCACAACAAGCTACAATCTCACTATACAAGACATAGAAGCATGCCTGGGTTCCTAAGTCTTTAATTTCAATACCATGTCTGCATCTAGAATCATCACATCTTCCTCTTGATGGCTAATGGGAGTGGTCGGATATCTTAGACTCCACCTCTCAAACTGGGTACTAAGGCGGTGAGTCAAAGCCCTCAGGCTTAAAGTGCATCAGTAGACCTACCGACTACTGATTACTACAACGTGTAGCATAGGTACCACTGACATTCCCAATTGGTGTTGGGTACCACACAACTGTAATGAGTTTGACCTACTAGTCAAACCCCCGCACCCTACTGGTACGCTCCGACTTACCTTGATCTGGACTATCTCTAGTCAGGAAACCGTTTCCTCCCCATAGCATAGGCCTCATCCTGTGAGGATTCTACAGTGTCCATGGCATCTAATATCTAGTGATGTTTAGTTAATATAACAGGTATCATCATCGTAGCTAATGATAACCCTATTTATAACAATTTAGTGTCTCACATTTAAATAATAAATCACTAAATAATTTTCACATATTGCACAACCATACTCCCACTCTTAAAACATGAACAAGGGCAACATGTCATTCTGATTCCTCAATTTACACATTCATCATCTGCCGAATCACGACAATTTGCAAAACAAATTTCAACATGGTAATACATCACTATTAATATGATTAAATAAGCATTGCAGCTACTGATTTTCACCACATACGTTTATTTAAAGCATCACAAATATCATAGAGCAAGAATCAAACATTGGATACTATTATTTGAATTGGTATGCTTTAAATCAAGGTTAAGAGATGACTATCTACTCACAGAATTCATCCAAGATTAATGATCTTAGCCCCTTTCACCAACTAATCTCGGATCTTATCTCACACAAGACATGATCAAGCTTTAAACCTCAAGATTTCGTTCAAAATAACCTTTTATTTCCCAACCCTAAAGAGGATCTTCTGTAGGAAGAAGATAAGATTGGGGGTCAAGCCAAATCTAAAAGCATTGGATTAGGGATCTCAAGTAAGAGATAATGAAGAAAAGGAAGAATCAAGGGATAAACCTACTTACCAACTCGAATCTATAATAATCTCTTTGGATTTCGGTTGTTCTTAACGTTCTTCCCCAAAAATCACCCTAGAAATTTCCTTCTAGGTTTCCTTCTCATCGATAAAGTGGTCTGCGATGATAGAGGATCGAATCATAGTTCTAACACACTTCATTTCATTGAAAACGGATAAGCATAGTTCGAGATAAGATCGTTCTACGATTTGTTGTCCAGGGCGGCGTCCATCGCGGTCGCGATGTCGACGCAGCGTCGCGGTCACGGTGTCGACGCAGCGTCATGGGTCACGGTGTAGACCGTGGTTGTGATGTCGACACAACATCATGGTCGTGGTGTTGATGCAGCATCGTGGATCATGGTGTAGACCGCGGTCGTGGCGTCGATGCAACGTTGGTCGCGGTGTCGACCACGGTCTACGTGCTCTGCATATGTTTACTAAAAAGGGCATAACTCACTCATTTTAACTCCGATTTAATTCATTATTTTTTGTTGGATTCGTAACTGAATTATCTACTATTCCATAATATTATAATGAAAAATATTTTATTAATTATTTCATCAAATGTCATTAAGTCTCTTCTTGCACACATGTATGGGTCAATGCTATGTTAACCCCAACTCAGATCTTTATATTATGTTTAAGTCATGATTATGAGTTTCCCAAACAAGTATTTAAAGTCACTAAGGTTAATATAAAGCACAACATAGAATATTACTAACAAAAACATGACAAGCATTAAGATTATCTTAAATCCCTAGGATTACCAACAAAGTTAGGAACAATTTGAAACACTATCACTGTCTTCATCTTCATATTTGTGTATGTGGTTAGATAGGAGCCAAGCTTCTTCATTCAAAACCCAGCCCTCACTGACCTTGCAAAAATCATACTCCTAGATGCTTGTTTGATCTTCATAGCCCATAAGTAGGGAATTCAACTTTTGATTGACTCTCCCATTGCCATGACGCGAATCTCACTATGAATATGAATGATAGGGGTAAACTAACATCCCTATTGTCGAGGCATGACACTTGCAATTTACAATGCCATGGATAGTGGGGCCTTTTTTCCACTGGTTGAAACTAGGCCCTAGGTTATTTAGAATATGCTATATTTTTGGCATGTCACAGTGTGATCGACCCCTATCTGTTTTATTCAAACAAAATCATAGATAATGAATTATAGCTTCAAATATAGTAAAATTATATACCAAAATGGTCAAACAAACATGTATAATTCAAACAAATAGATTCAATGCCTTAATATGCTTCTTGTTAAAAAAGTATCATACATTCATGAATATAAGGTGACAAACATTAGTAAACTCTACACTTGATAAATGGAATTTTAGACATGTTAAATGTGCTTTCCTTGTGATATAATTTGATATTGTTAAAAAATTAAAAAATCTAGAGATATTATCATAATAGGATGATGATGGTGTAAATTTTGGGATTCTAAAATCATTAGACCATGTACATGACAACTAGGATTTTAAATCTAACCCTAGTATCAACCCTAAACCAAGACCCATAGGATATAGACCTAGACTAGATCTGACTTCAAGTCATATGAATGCATTTTGAGACCTTAGTGTTATACATAGTTGCAAATTGATTGATTTCTTGATTGTCAGAGTACATACTTAGTTGAAGTATATGGATGATACTACATGGTTTCTTCGTCAAAGGCACGTGGTTATTTAAATACTCAATTATATCAACTTATGATGGATTTATGGATGATATCTAAAGTGTTTGATCTCATGTTAAACAACATGGAAGTTTATTTCATTCTGATTCAAATAATGTGTATGACATTATGCATACTATGATATTATGAACCCAAGGTTAGACATACCTAGGGATAGATCATATAAGTCTAATGATCGATAGAGAAATGGTTACACCATATGTGGCATGGAAAGCATGGGTTATAATATTAAAATGAAAATACAAGTTCATATATGTGAAACTATTTAATTTTTAAGTAATATATGTTGATAGTCATACATGTACACTTTTGTATGCACCCACATACATAATATAGAAATATGTCGAACATGTATTTTGTTTCTTTAGCATTTTAGGTAGCTAAGTTATTTAAAGATTAAAGATATGAAGATCTAAATGAATGAATTAAATATTACAAAGCTAAAGAAATAAGGAGGATTTTTTAGATAGTAAATTATAATATTTTCTTTAGTATCGTAATACTTCTTCCTCATATGTAGCATATTCATATGGAAAGTTGAGTAAACTACTTTGAGGATAAATCTAGCAACCTTATGTATCAAACCTTCCATGAAATAAAATTATTGGTTATTTTTAGTTGTTTAATAAATATATATCCAATAAAAATGATATGATTATCCTTGTCCCTATGGTCTACCTTCAATGGGGGATAACTTGAGGAGGGGGCCTTCACAATTTCTTACTATAACCAGCCTAGGTTGGTGGTACCCATTCTAATCTTGTAACTGTTACCATGTTGACAATGAGTGTGGAACCAATTTAAGATGCACAAACACGGATTTGACCATTTGGAAGATGCTAATATAATTGTATCCAAACTATAAAATTACTTATGTCTTTAGGCCCAATCTGTCATTGTACTTGTTTGTTTTCTTAGAAAGGAGTAACCTTAGGCGATGTTGATAGTTTTTGTAGATTCAATGCACTTAATGTACTATTCCCTTATTTTCATGATGCCTAAATCATTCCAATCATTTGTTCTAGTGATTCTACTTAAGAGACTTTAGATAGAAACACTCCAAATGACTTTACTTGCAAACTTGAATTGAGAGAGACCAAGTCATACTTGCACAAACATCAAAATTGAATTTTATATATATATATATATATATATATATATATTCTAAGATATTTGCTGTAAAACTCATCTATTGATTGTATACTTGTAAATAAGCTCAATTATATAATATAATCATTTTTACCAAATTAATATTTCATTTGAAATAAATTAGAAATCTCCATATTAGATCCTACCATGGATTCAGTTTTCTCTGGTGAATCTTAGTCAAAGACACTATTTATACATCCCTGTAAATACTTTTAACTGACTTCTTACTAACCAAAGCTTGACTGAGAAGAAAAAGGCTAGAACCTAGTCAATATTTTTGATAACAAACTCAAATGAGTGACCTATCTTGGTCTTGTCTTTTAGTGCCATCGGTCACGTTTTGGTACCATAATATCAGAAAATGACATTGTAGATATAGGTTACAATTTATTTGTTAGAGGGAGAGTAAATGTAAATTATATCCATATGTGTTTCCACCACTCTCTCACTAAAGGCTAAATTTCATCCTAATTTATTCTATTACTAGGAGGAACCCTCAATTATTAATAGGATCAATGTGGGAGTTGATGCCCCATTAGGATCCCTATGCCACTGTTGAGAGAGTGTGCATCAAAAAGCTCCTATCCACTCTCATGAATTTAATCACTTTCTCACATCTTGTAAGAGTGATAGACCTACAATGTAAATCTTATGAGATTGAACTTCTCTACCACCTAAGCTTAGCCTATAAAATTGAAGGTTGAATTTTTCTCATTTCAAAGATAAGAATAAGGATAGCATGACCTTGAAAAAGAATAGAGACCTTATTAAAGAAAATGACTCTTAGAATTGAAAAATCGAAGGGTGGTGGTCCATAGTAAGGGAACGTATCCTTTGGTGGTAAAATCTTCTCCTTGGCTAAGGCGAAGACAAAGGAATGAGACCCTGGTATAAGTGTAAATATATCCTTTGGTCAGGCAGGGACATCGTTAGATATGAATATGCAAGTCACTTATAAGGTTGTTGAATCCCTTGCTTAGAAAAAGGAAACTAATAAAGCCTTTATTCTTGAAATAGGTGGTCTTTGGGTATAACTCTTATAGTGGACTATTAGGAGTGACTAAATATTGGTCTACAGATTGAATTCTCAAGGTAGTGGAGTTACATTCTTTGATATGGAACAACTATAAATGTACCCTTAACTAGTAAACTATTTAATATCTCCATCCCTTTCTTTTAATACTTGCATATTAATCTTGTGATATAATTTTAAGGTCTAATAAATTTTGTTTAAGTGGTTTTAACTCAACTCGCCCCCCTTGAGCCCATATTTTCAACAGCTTTCTCACCACTCTTATAGGTTATTTTTGTGGTTGGAAGGTATATGGCATGTTTCAGGATATGGGAAAAAATATGGGTCACTAAATGTGATGTGCATGAGGAGACACCAGTACCCAAAACTGGATATACTTAATGAAGTATATCTTATTATTTTGGTTATTGGGAACAATTTATTGTCTACAACTTTTGTAGTAAATTTTTTGTGGTAGTACAATTTTTGTATTACATGAAAACTAGTTATTTTTATAATGTGGGGCCCTATTTGGTTCCTATATGTTACCTTCAGTGTGATTCATGTGTTTCTGTAAATGTTTTTTTTGCATTTTTTAGATTCTAGAGAAGATGACTAGAGGGTTCTTCAATGCTTCTATCTCCTTGTAAGGTTGTTCATGTCTCTTTATGGTTATAGGATCTATCAATTTCCCCACATAGTTCTAACACATACTTAGGTTTAGGAAAGGTGGACCAATTTTCATCGTATAGCTATCTACTTTTGGAGTTATCCACCAGCAACTTCCTACACCTATCCTTCAAAAATATATGATTTTTATAGGATCCTACACAACAAGAAATTCTTCACCACCTGAGTAATATAATCTATAAAAACATTCCATTTCTCATACATTTCATTTGGCATCAAAGATAATGGCAAAGAAAAACATGGGGGTGAAACATCACTTCTATTTTTTGCACCTTTCTTTTAGCATTGCTTTTACTTGTTTAAGGGTACACATCCATCTGTTGTAATTGTGCATGTAAATTCATGAAAAAGGAAATTAAAAAAAATAGTAGGAAAAGTCTTCTTCTTTGGCATGATATCAAGCATTCAACACAATTTTCATGTGTAATCATGCATAAGTTGTAAGCTATGATTAACTACCTTTGAGTATGCAACACTTAGAATCATTTTGAACCAGTCCACGTAAAGATATTTGTGATAAACATGACACCTCAACTTGGTCTATGACATGTGGAAAGATGAAGAGGTTTGAGTCCAACCAACCAAGTTGTAGACTAGATCCTCCATTTGATTGCAAGAATAGGTTCTAGGATTACCCTAATCTACAAATATACCATGAGAGAGGTGTATAATGGTTTAGAAAGATAATGTATATTAGTGTCATGATCTCCATCCACCACCATTTCATTTATCACCAACACAGGAGGAGAAATTCCAATCCAGATTCTCATTAGTGCACCACATTACGTAGGTGGAAGTTCATATCTTACTTTTGGATTGTAATTCATGAAAATTAAAAATAATTGTTTTGTCACAATTGCATATTAAATTACATGATTAGTTCATTTAGGTTGAATTTTTCATACATTATTCATAAGATGTTGATGTTACTGTGTTCTATATTTTGCTTTGAAAAGGGAAACTGATTCTTACTTAACCATAACGACATGTTTTTAACAAAATTATGAGAACAGGAAAAGAAAATAAAGGAAGTAGGAGAAAAGGAGGAGTAATCCGTGCATAATATAATTCATTTCCTTTAATGATACTAAAAAATTATAGAGCTAATTTGTCATCATAAACACCTTCCACCATCATTCTTGTCATTGGGACAAGGAATTCAAATTCCATGCATCATTACACCTTTATTTGTATAAGCATTAGGTTGCATTGCATTCTAAAAATTTAGATGCATAGTTTATTTTGTTGCATTATAAGTTGCATTGAATTGCAACTCTTTTTTCAGGCGACCCATTCCTTACACTTATTTATCTTATGGATAGGCTATCACAATGATTTCCTTTCATATGTTGTGACCTAGGGATTTCTTCCATTATGAATGAAATCTTAAGAGAAATGTATATAAGTAGATTGTATGATAGACTCAGTTTAAGAAACCATTTATTACTAAAATTGAACCTCCAAATGACTAGAAAATCAATGTCGAAGGACCTGAGCATTCATACCTAGCATGGTCACATGAAAACATGAATGCTCAAGTGTAGAGAGCTTAGCACACATGAACAATTTACAAGATTAATATACCAACATAATCTCAACATTCAACAAGTATTATTCAGAAACATTGTTTATTACATGTTTCCAGTCACATGTTGAAGATTACAATTGTACAAGTCTGCTCATTTACACTAGTTGGGATCTTACAACAAGTACATCTAAAAACAACTCGCCAAGCCCACAACTTCCTAGCCATCTATGAATCTAAAAAAGATGTTAAACACGTGGTTCATTATACAAGTTCTTGTGTAAAGGGCATAAGGATGCTTATATATATATATATAAGTTTCTCAAGTAAATGAACAATAATAAATAAGTTATGTTCTTAGCAAAATGAGAGCCAATGTTTTATGTCATTTTACTCCGATTATACCAAAAATATAATATATCATAAGGCCTTTAACTAACTTCCCATCCAAAGAGTACGTGAGGGTGCTGAAGAATACCGAACCCTATTTGTACATTAGGGACCTTGATGACCAACATCTTTGAGAAAAACCATGTTTCTATGTCAGGGACATCAATGAACAAAGTCATTGAGAAAAACCCAATTTCAAATATACACAAGGATTTATACATACATACATACATACATACATACATACATACATACATACATACATACATACATACATACATACATACATATGCCGACAAGGAGTGACTCAAGTGGTCAAGCACGGTGTCTCCTCATGAAGGGACCTAGGTTCGAATCCCAGTTGCCACCTTGATTTACCACCCTCCCGGGCATTCGGCCTCCGCCACGGGCATGGGAGAGGGGGGGAGAAATCTTTCTCTTAATCCCATACATACATACATACATACATACATACATACATACATACATACATACATACTGCCGACAAGGAGTGGTTCAAGTGTTCAAGCACGGTGTCCCCTAACAAAGGGACCCGGGTTCGAATCCCAACTACCGCCTTGATTTACCACCATCCCGGGCGTTCGGCCTCCGCCACGGGCATGGGAGAGGGGGAGAGAATGCCTCTCTTAATCCCATACATATATATATATATATATATATATATATATATATATATATATATATATGTGTGTGTGTGTGTGTGTGTGTGTGTGTGTTAAATCCATAAACAAAATGAGGCAAATCGTTAATGTACAATACTACAATACTACATGGCAATATGTAAGAAAGTAAACAACAATACACACATATCAGTTTGCAAGCAAGAAAGACAGTCATATAACTATTCATATCATGTACCTAAGTTTAGAGATTCATAACATAACTTACACTTGATCATGTAGCTACAAGATAAACCTGATTAAGAACAAGTTGCATATTAGCTCTCTTCACTAACCCTAACGAGCTATACTTTTACGTTTTTCCCAAGTTAGGTTTCAAGTTTGTTACTTATGTGTGTGATGATATTTTATTGATTTATTGGTCATTATGAAGGTGTGGTTTAGGTTTCAAGTCATTTCTAGTTCAATCTATTATATATTAATATTTCAAGGTTTATGTCACTTACTTGCATTTTAGGGTCAAAAGTCTCATAATATAGCAACCAAATTCAAGGATCGTCAACACATGAGTATCGAGCATTAAAAATGGTTTTGATTAGTAATATTAGGACATAGGAGCATATTCAAGGTTTAGGTGGATATCCCCAAGGTCTAGGGATCAAGGTCCAAACTTGGCATCATCATACAAACATACATTCAATATCCAACATATTACACTTATATCATTAGGGTCCATCATATGTATTATGTGGGAAATACACATTAATGTGATCATAATGGGGATATTTCCTGATTTAAAGGGAAAGATAGGATATCAAGATCCATACCACTATTTGGCCAAGAGGAAGATAAACAAGCCACTTTAGTATACATTAGGTCGTTATGGATGTATTTAGTGAAACAAGTACCATCATAGATGTAACGAACTAGAACTTAGATCTTACCCTATCCCATAATCAGAAAGCTAGTTAGGTTATTCTTTAGGTGTGACCAAGATACACCTGTCATAATAATTTATTTATGTGGAAAAAAGTAAGTAAATCATGAAGTGTATTTTTTTAAGTAAAAGAATACATCAATACATTAATAAGATGCTACTCTATTCCTTTCTACAACCTCTGATAGATCTAGTTGAATTTCTTGGATTAGATTTGTTATGCAACATGTTTCTCCCAGTTGTTTTAGTAAACATTTTGTAAATTTGTCGACTGGTATTTTTGTTTCTCTGTAAATCTTCACCACTCTAAGGTCCTATAATCTTTATTTCTCACTGACTATCCTCAGATTCAGGAGCCTGTACTTGTTTGGGCATGTTTGCGGCTTCTCACGAATTTCAGTAGCTACCTTTTAGTTAGTACAAACTTGTACTCTCACCTATTATAGATTCTTGATTCCTTGAATGACTCTCAAGATCGCATTCATTTCTCCTTCTAGTAGGTCTCCATTCCAACATGCTTTTACGCTCCCCCTGTGATCCACATGCCTTTGTCATATGTTATCAAAAAGCTTATGCTTATCTTCCTAGATAGTTGGTGTACTTCTACATCTACCGACACCTGGATCCACCCCAAAGGTGTAAATAAATAATATATTACATATGTTTTCTTTACTAACATATTGAAATAAATAATATTCTTTGGGTAACAAATGGTGAATTCATGTTCATAAATATTAATAATGTTACATTATCCAAATAAATATAGAATTAATAAACTTAATGACACAAATGATAAATATGTTGGATTTCGTACACAATAATGATATATAACCCTTTTAGTTGTAATATGAGGATATGGGACAGAATTGAATGAATAATAGTAATAATTTTAAAATAATATGATAACTAATATAATAATGGGTCACAAATTAATTATTCAAAATTTATAAAAGGAAGACGAATTGGATAAAACATAAGTTTAGAAACAAATTCTTTGGATATGATATGGCTTGGAGGCCAAGTTTCACAATTTTGGGATAATAATAACTATATCTATTTTGTTTAGTAAAGATAATGTGATTTTTCTCCAAAATAAAAAATAATACATTTAGTGACTCCAGAAAGAGAAAAATAATTTCAAATTCATAATTTATGTGTTAAAACTAGCATATGTGTGAATTATCAACCAATTTGGACAATTTTTAATGTTCTAATGTGTTTAAGAGAGAGTAAGTGTAAATAACGCTTAAAATATTTAATAATGTGTTAAATAATACCAAGAGATAAAATTAATGGCAAATTCATGTTTTGCAAGTTTAAGATTTCTTTTGGGTGAAGTTTTATATTAATTGATGATTTCTAGATGTCTCTAAATCAAAAGGAAAGAGAAAATTATGGTTTACTTTAATATAATTAAATAAAATATTTAGAGTCTTCAAAAGCCAAAAAAAATGTTAAAATTGGAATCTACATGTTTTAATTAGTCTAGGTGGAAAATTTCACTTTATTTGGACTTTGTTTGCTCACCCAATTTGATTAAAAGAGGGAACATAATTAATTGTTCTCACTTTAATTGGTTTCCAATTTGAATATAGTTTCTAGATTTAATGTGTCACATGCCTTCCTATTATTCATGTCCTATGTGGGTTGTTGAATCTTGATCTGATGGTGCTACCTTCATCTCCTACCTCAGGTAGGATAGGGTCGCATATGTGAACAATGTGCCGGTCAAGATGGCTAGTAATTCCCACACAAGTCCCTCATTTCTTGAAATTTTTTAGAAATTTTTTGTTCTATAGATTCAGGAGAGTAATCTACATTGGATGATTCATAATTCAGGCCATACACTCCTCTTTTTACGAAATGCCCTAATCCCTTTATAAAGCTTCTAGAAGCTCCTACTCACAGAGAACTGGAACCCAAGGACACCTATAAATACTTATACACCTAACATCGTCATACATCACACAACCTTCCTATCGCTTCACTTTCATCTAAGATTTCCCCTAGTTCCATTGCAAGCCTATGGATTAGAGAGCATCTCTGGCTATTTGTGCTCCTTCTTCACCCCTCCTCGCTTCGATTACACTGGAGGTACAATAAGCCAGCCTTTGGTCTTTGATTTCGTGCGATCAGATGAGCTTTTCATCATCTCTACTGAAATTTCCCAATTCTGGCCAAGAACCAGCCTCCCTATTTCATGGAAATAACATCAAGATACTGGCTGGTAGATGATGACCAGTATATTTAAATTTTTTCCCTGGCCAGTCCTTGTCTCGTTCGTCTCCTCATGGGGGTAATATCATCTTTTCAAAAATATTTTTTATTGGAATCATTGCATGTTGCGCGGATGTATATATGACCAAAATAATCTGTTACAAACTAAGGTGCTGATATCTGATCTATGCGTAAAATTGGTATTTTGATATTCAATTTCATTATAAATCAATAAGTAATATAAAATTGAAAAAAAGAATATCTTTTTTTGGCAGCTCAAAAAATTATGTAAAAATATATTTGGAATAAAAAAATGATCTCTTTTTAATAAAATTGCCCGAGAGTCTGATTTCCATGTTTTTGATGGTTGATTTGTGAGGATCTAATAAATTACATAAAAAGCCCTAAAAATTGTACCTTAATCATATAATCTCCAAATTGAACATAAAAATATGTTTTTTTGATTAGGAGAAACTAAGGAATCAATTGATTTAGGTTTTGTGACCAAAATTCTAGGTTTTCTAAAAATGTCTAAAATTAGGATTTTCCTTATACATTTATGGATTATAAACCTTAATACATGTGAATAATTTGAATTAGGAATAAGAGATCTTGGAAACAACTAGGTTGGTAAAGAGTGTTTCTAGGACTTTGAATTGAGATATGATTACATCCCACATTATTTCTATATTGACAAATTTCTAATTCCTCTCTCTCAATGTATGTTTGCATCCCCAATTATTCGATATTGACCAATCATCCTAAATAATCATTCTTTTGATAGCCCACATAATATCTCTCTTTTGAGAATTTATTCCATGTGAAATGTTCTACTTGATTATGATATTATGATCATCCTATTTTATTAGACTTTCTTTTGCCTCCAAATTATACTTTATTCTTGTAGAAACCTTAATTTTGCCACTTATGTGGTGGATGTTTAGATTGTCCATTTATGTGATGGAAATCTTGTTTATTCTAACTATACTTTTTACTTGACTCTACATTAAGCATTTTATGTGATTCAGTAGCCCTGGAGTAGTGTAATTGCTTTGGTTTTGGGTTATGTGCCCTTATTACATTTTTTGGGATGAAGTTTATGTGTCCCATACTCATGTTTTGTGCCCACACTTTATACATTAGGGAGTTTTGTTATGTGCCATTCTCTATCAGATTTCAAGTTTATGAGGTGGTTAGGTGATCCTCAGCTAGTCATTTGTTTAGTTAGTTTTTTCTTTTATCTCAGCCTATGTGGTAAAGTCTAGTGATGATAAAAAGCATGTAACAGTTAGATACTATATAAATTCCGATGCAACTTTTAGAAATATGATACATACATGTTGAATGAATCGGTTATAATCCCTTTTGCAAAAAACTTTATGTTAGTGTTTGGTTATATTGAATGATGGCTTTTTATTATCGTAGGGTGTGGATTCCCTCTCGGGTCCCACTCCTTACAATAGTACAAATGGGGTAGAGCTTTATCTTTTAAGTCAAAAAACCTCACAAAATTACAGCCTATAGAGAACTAAGATAATTGGGTGCATAATCTAGGTCAAACACATCATTCTATTCAACGTATAACCAAACACTCACATGATAGTGAGAAATTTATGAATTTGGGACACATAGAGCAAGAGTAGTCAAAAAGGGTTTAGGCTTGATGTTAGTATCATTGATAAGTGCAACACTAATGAGTTTTAAGGTTAGGGAGAGTTCATATCTCATTTATAAAAAAGATTAGCAATATAGGCCAAAGTCCATCACTTCAAGTCCATCCAAGACACCCATGTACAAAAAGAGTCATACATGATCAATAGAGGTGATTAGGAGCTCAAAATGTACAAAGGAACTCCTAAACTACTAATTTGAGAAGTAGGAAATATTTTGGTCAATAAAGATCTAAAATTTATTATCAACATTTGTCAAATGTGGTCAACATAGTCAAGGTTCGTATTTATCAAAATAGGGAAACAAAACAAAGATATAGTGTCTACAACTACGCTCATTGGTTAGATCTTGTCAATATGATCGATTTGATATACTGGTTCACCTATTTTGTCCTTTGGAGTTGGGAGATATGAACTTTTAAATGTGCGTATAGAAACTTTATAAAATATATAGAATTAGAAACCAAGGTAGAGGGGAGTGTGTTAGCTTGATGTCATCATTATAATTTTACAAGAAAGGGGACAGTGAATCTCACATCAAGTGGTTGTGATCAACCCATCCCTACTTGGGCCCGCACGCTTCGATCCGACGTCTCTCATTTTCCCACATTCTAATCCAACCACCAGTGTGGAGATAGTGGGGTGTCTACCACCGTTTGGGTTGCCCCCAACCATCATTGTTGGCCACCCATCTTTGTCGTTGCCTTTTGGGAAAAGTGGGATCCGTTACCTTGAGTTGCTCACTAGAGAGGCAACACAGAGTGGGGGGGGCACAAAAGACCCCAACAAGTACACCACTCATGCCCAACACAAGTCTAAAATATTATCAGTGTATTCAATGAGAGATGGCGATGCCTGAGCATGGAAATCCCAACACAGCTACCACGATAGCGCCGTCCAAAAAAAGGAAAAGAAGAAAATCATGATGGGGGAGCTAGGGCACAAATATGAGAGGAAAACAAGTGGGAAAAGAAAGACATGGAAGATAGGAAGAGAATCACGGGGTAATTTTGGTAATAGCGGTGTGAAGAGGTTGGATTGGTTGAGCTAACGGTGAGCTCAGTGCCAGTGGAACCGA
The DNA here is from genome assembly GCA_963693085.1 of Alisma plantago-aquatica. Taxonomy (NCBI): domain Eukaryota; kingdom Viridiplantae; phylum Streptophyta; class Magnoliopsida; order Alismatales; family Alismataceae; genus Alisma; species Alisma plantago-aquatica. The sequence goes on from OY856409.1 coordinate 703,770,216, forward strand.
CCTACTGTACGGAGGTAGGAGAAGGTTCCACACCTTTTGGATATCAGATTCATGATCCAATGACTCATACAGAAGAGCGCCTAGGGTTTTATCAAGGGAGGGTGGTGGTTGGGCCGTCCCAATTTGGTCTGAAAAGGATCAAATTGGGTTAAATCCATTAAATCAATTATAATTTAATCAAACATTAGAAGATCATAAATTGGATATGATGCTCTAATTGCGACTTCAAAAGAACATAAGTTGGGCTATGATGTTTCGATTGCGATAGATTTTGCATCATTCAATTCACAATTGAAAAAAAGTACAACATGAAATATAATAGGGAGCAACATGATCACATTGATGAGGTTCACAATTATATGCAACCAGGTTATATATTAGAGAATGATACTTTGGTTTTCATTATTATTGACCTCCTTTAGAATAGCTACATGTTTCATGATTGGAAGGACCAATTTATGATCATATGGTGGAGGGTCACTATGAGAGTTGTTGATTATTGGATCTATCTTCTTGCTGACTTCTTCAACTGAATCTACAAGTAGTGTTTCTAAAGGATCTGAAATTTATTTTTAGTGCTAATTAGGGTGATTTTATGACTTATTTCTTTATAAATTTATGCTTATTCATTCATATTTCAACAAATTGATAGATAATCACTTAAACATCAATATTTATCATTTCCACACAACTAGTCATATGTTATCATTTTATCACTCAACGTAATATGATGCTTATCTTAATTGTAGAAGTTCAATATGAAATGGATATATTCAATGTCATTAAGAATTTAGTTGGTTACACCATCTTGATTGCTTGAAGGCTGCCTTGAATCAATAGATGTTTTGTATGATAGAGTTGGTGCATCAACATGATGTTGATAGAACTGACTCTAGAACTTGATACCACTAACTTCCAAGTTAGTGTCAATGAGATAACATTACAGTCGAACAAGAAAGTCTATCTGTAGAATTGATGGAACATAATTGAATGTAAGTGCCACTAATTTCATAGTTACATTGACGGTTGGATTTTAATGAAAATGATCCAAAAACTCATACTTTATTGCAATATTTTATGCCTCTAAGACCTAAGTCATAGAAGGTTGTTGATATATAAATTATTCAATACCACACAAACAAGAGGATAGGTTAAGGGGAAAATAAAAAAAAACCTTTTCTAATGCCACTAGATACTTGATTTGATTGATGATATGATAGTGGATCAAACTCAAATTCATCCAAGAGCTTCATTATTCGTTTCATTAGAGGTTCGTATGTCAATCATTTGATTTTCTTTGTCTTGAAAAATCCATTTTGATACCATATCAAAGATGTGGGGCTAATTCACTTATATTTAGGACTAGAGAGTATCCTATCATAGTTTCATACTCGATAGTGAATTTTATTAGTATATTGTAGTTTGAATTTGATGAATATATTGATATTATTGTTCATGTTTGTTCTCCATGTGCAATAATTTAGATAAATTTTGGTTTTAGAAGGATAAATAATTATTGTATATGTATTTATAAACACATTGATTAATGCTACAAAGTAGAATAAAACTATGGGGGTAAACTCTAGATTTTATTATTCATAAATTCAAGTTAGAATAGAAAATTGTATGTGGGTAGTTTTTGAGTAAATTAAACATGGTACTATCCTTCATAAGGAGGTATTCATTATTAAATATCCCTATTATGAAAGAAATATTTATTTTCTAATAAGTAGATAAGTCAAGTATTTATAGACATGTAGTAAAATTGATAAACCTAAAGATTCTATCCACCTTTACTTAAAATCAAAATTTGGATTGTTTTTAGTTCTATCTTTAGTTCATAATTAAAAAAATCAACCTTTTTTTGGTGTTTGTAGTCAGAATTAGTAAATAGTAGTCTCAAGCACTCTTGTTCCCTAATTTTGATGACATGGGGCCAATTTTGATTCCCATATTACTTTGATTGTGCAATTGCACATTTCATGCATATTATTTGCATGTCAATGTTCTATCTTGTATTTTTCCAGTAAATGGGTCAACATATATATCTTATTTGGCACAAACAACCTTGTATCTTCCTCATACAGTCTATATTATCTATAATATTAAAGCCTAATATCTTCCTTAGCTATCACATGACATGCTAATATACCTATCAAGAATGAGATGAGGGTAAAATTGGACTCATTATGCTTGAAATCTATATTATGACATCCATCTATATCATACTAGCCATCATGCCTTGAGTTATGCCTTGCACCTTGGGCATTTTTGTATTATAGGTGGTACTTGAGGCTGTCCTGAATGGAGTACCACTTGACTCACTTCACACTATGTACCTACAACTTCCTCACTTGCTAAAGGGGGTGGAGATTGAGGTTTAGGGGTTTGATGTTGATTATTCCTCTAATAGCTACCAAAGAACAACTTGTACCATGCTACTAACTTGTGACTTGCTCTTATTACCATGAATCATTTTTATAGGAAAACATTTAATTATAGTTCATTGGTAAAGGGAAATTTTCAACTCATCCTAGGTTCCTATACTGATACAAAACCTGATCTCTTATACCATGTTTCCATATGCCATCATTAATAATCATTTATAATTTGACTGTTAGGGTAGTCACAAGTCTGAATAAACTACAAATCATATCTAAAATCACCATTAAAAAACCCAAATAAATTAAAATAAAATCTAAAACAATGTTAAGGAAAATTCTAAACTAACATATAAGAATATCATTCACTAGACATGTCACTCTTGAAATAAGTATATACTGACATAATGTGAATATTTACATCTACCATAGAAGTTATAACATCCATACATGAAAATGTAACAAGGTCAGACAAATCAACCACTCAAACCCTATCAGACCCTCAATACATGATCTATATAGTTATAACATTTTTGAATGATCTTCTCCTAAAAAATTGAAGTCACTCAGATGGTTTTGTAGGAAGGTGAGACGGGATGACTCATCTTAAGGATCTAAGTACATTTTTGGATTATTAGTCATTGGTTAAGTGAGAAAATAGAAGAAAATAAAGGAGAATTAAGTATATCATATCATATTAATAAGGTATGTATTTGACTTTAGCATTTGAATGTAAACATGAAAGTAATGAAAATGTCAATATATCAACAATATTCTATTCTTCTTTCAATTATGCCATGAAACTACGTTATTGTACTAACCGTGTTAAAGCTATGATAGTATGAGCATGTGCATGATTCGCCATCCATACCTTGGTGTTTTTTTGGTCACCCTAATAACAAAATCTAATGTAGGTCCACCTTATGACAAAGTGGGTGGTTCTAGCATCCTGATCTCTCACTCAAAATCTTTGATACTAGGATGATTTATAAGAGTTATATTATTAGTTTCATATTCAAATTATTCACTTCTTTTCATGTTTTTCCACATAGACGGAACTCATTTTTTTCTATGTAGAATCTCAAAATTTAATTAAGGTAAGATTAAGGTTATGATAAAAATTGTCCACAAATTAATTTCAAATGTTGGACCTTGATGTAATTTACCCAATTAATGAATTATAGACCACTAAGATGATTCTTCATTGGAAAACAACTCCCAATGTTGAAGTTTACTAAAAAAATAATTAAAGAAACTTTAATTCAACTTTCCTTACCTTTTAAAGCATTTAATTAAGATAATGACACATGTAGATTTTGTGAATAAAGGATAGTCAAAACTTGAATCTAATTATATATGAATGTTCTAGACCCTATAAATAGCATGTGGTCCAAATTTGGTGTCATTTGATCTATAAATGTGCACCTAAATAACTTAATAAGTTTTATATAGTTTTAAATAAATAATTTTGTATTGATCCTAAGCTAACCTAATTCCCACTTATTTATTTATTTTTGGTGTGTCACCACCTTCTTTCACACAAATCTTAGTCACGATCTAAGGAGGATTTTTGAATACCTACTCTAGACTCTCTCCCTTGAGTCCTTGGTCTTCGAGACTACTATTCCCAGAGTCCTTTTCCCTCATGGCCTCTTTTTCCACTCCTTAGAACAGGACAATCTCGTCCTCATAATCCTCATAACCTCCCAATATGTTATACCCAAACACTATAGGGTTTTGAGACCTAGTACTCTCAGTCACCCAGGACTCTCTCTAACCTACCATAACATGAACTCCAACAAACACATAGCTATCCCACACCCCTAACCTATAAGTATCTGTCATGGAAGCAACCCTAAACATCTAAGGACTATCCGTAGAGACCAATGCCACACTACCAAACTTCCACAACATAACCTAAAATCCAACTAGATTTGACTCTCGTCGGAGGTTCATCCCAACACTTATTACCCCTGCAACACTTCTTGAGGGCATGTGAACCATCCTTGGGTGCTTGCAAAGATTCAAGATCTTTCATTATCTATCAATTCCCAACACAAACTTTGATATTCATTTTCACCTCTTTTCACAGTGTCTCAGACCTCATCGTAAATACCCATATGAAGTTCTTTGTTTAACTTGTTTTCTCTAAAATTGGCTCCGCCATGAGGTTATGGATTCACTCAAATTGTCATTGTTCATTGAGTTTCAATCTCTTGAATTCCTCTACCTCCCCACCCTAGATCAACCTTTACAGAGATGGTTGTGTTGTCCTCTGGGTACCTCTATGCCTTATGGGTTTGCCTCCCATCACTGGTTTTCTGAGGATTCAGATCTTCAATCATGAAGTTTGCTCTTCCGTCTTGGTTTCAATAAATATCAAGACACTCAAGTTTTGTTCTACGATCAGAAAGCGTGTTTTATCATATTTGCCCCTTTTTACGATTTTATTACGTGACGTGCCCCATGGGAAAAGTCGGATTTTGTTCCAAGTTTGGTTCAACTATCCATCTTAGCCGCACATATGGTATTCATGCATCATATGATTGGTCCAGATAGGAAGGGCGCCCTACAAACTAAGGTTTCCTTTTAATTTAAATATCCGATTTCTCTAAACTCTGATTAGTTGGATGGGGTTTTAGCTTTGAAAAAACATAGTAATTAGAGTATATCTCTGTTTTGTCAAACTATATATGGATTTTGTTCACTTTTTCAAGATCTAGCTTATAAACCATATTAAGTCATGTTGAGTTTTATTTTTACAAAGTTTCACAGATTTGTATAATAAGGGTGTAGAGGTTAAATAAGATAAATATTCATGGAAATCATATTAATTTTAGGGTTTTTAGGGTTAGAAGATATATATACAACAAAGTTCATATCACATGGTCAATAAAAATTTAGAGCTGAATTAGAACAATAAGAGTTGACCTAAGTCTTTACTCTAGTTAAATGGGCCATGTTGTTATGCATAATTATTCATGGTTGATTGATTATTATGTATGAAAGTAGAAATAATGATTTGTAGTTCAATGTTCTTAATCTTGTTCATTATATCAATTGTTGATGAATGCGATATGTTACATCTTATGTATACCATGATCAGTAAGAGTAGAGATTATGATTAATGAGTTTAAATTTCAAGTTTCAAGTGGGAGAAATCCCATCATGTTAAAATTCAAGTTTAAGATTATTGTAAGGTTCATGTTAAGATAATCATAGTTGAATCAATTTTTATATGATTCTTGAATCATGGACCTAAAGAAGATTTCTAGGTCTTTCCTAGCATCAAGGGATTTCCTACCCATCATGTGCTCTTAAATGGGCATCATAGATGGATGCATTATTGCTCAATTCTTCATATTATTAGATGAATCAAGAATGTATAAAGTTAACAGTGTCAAGTTCTCTTCATGTCAATCATGTATGCATTTTCCTTTTTATAAAGTATCATATTATTTACTAATCAGTTGTCCCGATGCATGAAATGGGATGCGATGTCCCCAAGTATTGGATAAAATATGAATTCAAGAGGAGCAAGAGAATGATTAGAATACCTTCAAGTGCAACCTGGTGGGATGGAATATACCTTTGGTGATACTATATTTAGAATGTTCCCTTTCATTTTTTTAGTTATTCCATGATTAGATGTTAGATGTTAAAATTGTTAAGGAAGTTAGTTGTAGTTTTCTTATTCAAAGAATAATGTATGAATGTTTTAATGAAAATGTATGATGATTTGTTCATTTATTGTCAAAAAATATCATGATATTGCATCCCCCTTCAAAAGTGAAATTCTACCGCTCAGTTATATTAAGTATTAAAAAGTGGGGTGTTATATTAATGGTATCAGAGAAAATAAGTGTAAAGACCCTGACCTGGGTTTTGGGATAACCCTATTTGTTTTTCTTAAGTAAGGTTCTTAGAACTTTAATATAATCTACTGATGTGTTTTGTTATCACGTGACATGCTTGTGTTTCAAGTTTGGTTATGTTTGAATGTTGTTTGAGCATCGTTTGCTTATTTTGGGCCAAAGTGCAATTTACCTAAGATGAGAGGTTATCTTGCAATATCCCACATGATGAGTGTGACCTTAGTGCTTTAGCATCAAAAGAGAGATAATGACGCTATGGGGCGCCTTGTGGAAAGCCTAAGTTTCAAGTTGAGCTTGTATGGTTGATATTTGTGCTTTATGTGCTAGTTTTGGTGTAAATTTTAATTTACTCAAAGTGAAGGGTTAATATGCAATTTACAATCTCTAGAGTGTTACCGTTCTTGTTTGACATCATCTTGAGGATAAAGTAAGAGGTGGGCACCTTTTTTGGATCTTGGTGGTGAGGTAACTTTTTTGGTGATATATGGAACACATGTATGAGGTGTTTCTTACTCTTAAGATGGGTTATCTCAGGTTAGAGAACCTTGAAGAGGCTTCCTAGTGTTTTTTGGGTGTGTAGGGTTGTACCCTACTGGTTAGTGAAGTATGTAGGGTGGTGGTCTATCAATGTTTGGGTGTGTGGGGTTGTGCCTATCGGTTTGTGGGTGTACGGAGTATGCTCTATCAGTTTGTGAGTATGTTGAGTTTTTCCATATCAGTTTGTGAATGGGTGTAGATCTTTGGCATATCGTCAATGATCTTGGAAGGATACCTATAGGATAGATCCTCAATCATATCACCATGTCTTGCATGTTGTTTCATGTGTCGTTGAAAAGTGTCACCTAAACTCCTAAGATGATGACACCTCTCCTTTTATTTCTTTTCCTTCCCTCAGGTATATAACACCCTCCTCCTTCATACAAGTAAATCCTATCATCCACTCTTGTTCCTCTCCTCTTGGTGGACGAGCTTGGGAGCTTTTAGAGCTAGAGGAAACCCCATGGAGCTTGGGAGGTCGAGTTCCTTGCTCATGGTGATTTCTTGTTCAACCTCCATCTTGGTGAGTTATGTTTCTTTAATGGCTATTCCTTTGATATCTCTTCTTCATCTTCTTCCTCCTCTCTGTCCAATGGATCATACCTTGGATGAAGGTTTACTAGGATGTGGTTCTCCCTCCTTCTTTACTTCTTCTTGATCTATCATAACCATGGCATCTTCTGCTTCTTTCTTGAGGTGATGTTGAGGTCAAGTTGGGACTCTTGATAGATCACCTTCAAGTTGAGGAACGTGTGCTATGGAGCTTTGATCGTTGAATCTTTTTCACTTGATAAAGACCTTCTTGAGGTGGGTTATATAACTCTTAACCTCCTTTTTTATTATCACTCTTTATATGCTTAAGTTGCTCTTCATCTCTAGATTGTGTACTTCTTATATGTTAGTAGCTAGTGATGGTTTTGAGGATTGTTTGATGAAGGAAATCCATTTAATTACTTGCCCATATCTTTCTCTTTTTGCATAGTTAACTACATGGACCAGTGACCAAGTTTCCTAAGGTTGAAGATGACTAAGTCGACATTTAGGTGGTGTATTGTCATCATGACTCATGATGCTTAAACCAACACAACATGTTGCTAGTCATCATGACTTGGGAGTTCTTAGGCCGATAGGTTTGGACAATGCTATACCGTCATGCCCTAGAAAGATGCCTAAACCGATATGAATGGATAGACTGACATGCCTTGATGTGGAGTTAACCTATAGTGCTCTAGAGGTGCTTAGATCTATATGTGTTGTTAAACCAATTGGCTTGGATGATTGCTACTCGATATGCCCTAGATAGGGTTAAGACAATATGCCTTGCTAGCCCATAATGACCATGAGGACATATTATGTAACTGGACTATTTTGAGTGATAACCCGTGACGCCCATGATTGTGCAAATGGCCGGCATGACCAAACCCTAACCCTAAGCAACCCATCACACTATGTGTTACCCATCACACCATGTGTTACCCGTCACACCCTTAGGGTAGTGTTTCCCGTCACACCCTTAGGGTGGTGTTTCTCGTCACCCTCTCAAGAAAGGCTAAACCGATACACTAAAGGTGGGATAACCTGATACACTATAAGTTGGGTTAAACTGATATACTTCTTGTGTAGTTAATCTGACATCTCAATTGTAGCTAAACCATCACCCCTTATGTTACACCCCGATCTCACAATTACCATTAATCATGAGATTAGGGCATAAATTGAGGATTTAATGTAATACAAAGATCACCCTTAATTTTTTTTTGTTCTTTTTCAAACTCTTTGTTTTCTCACATTGAACCACATAAACTAACTTTGCAAGAGAATCAAACTTTGATTACTTTAATATGATCTCAACATAAACGATACACATCCATACATTCATTCTCAGGTACATACGACATGATAATCAGATACATTCTCTCTTTTTAAGAAAACAAAAATACAAAACATCACTTTCAACACTCTCACATCTATACTAGGACCTAGAGTGATAGGGACTGACTGAACTTAACTAATCTCATACTTAACTCAAGTGGTAGATCTACTCTGATGCTTTGACCTTCTTTAAGTCCATGTGGTTTCCCTAAAAATTGTGAGTAGAGGGGTGAGCCTACTCGCTCAGTGAATGAATACTTCAAACAATCTAAAGCACTGATATAATTACATATATACTTTTGAGCAATTGATATCAATTATAACAGCAGTAAGCTTTAAAGAGATTGATCATTGACATTCATAAATATGGCAGGATACTCTAGATATCAAAAAGAGTAAATCAATATATAAGAGCATGCTTGATTAATTTCAACGAGAACTAATAATTCAAAAACACAGAGAATAATTGCTGGGAAACTGTACTCGAATCTTTCTTAGCCTTTCTTACTTATAAGAAACTCTTTAAACCTATATGAACATATTTTAGCTTATTCCATGATCATATGTAGTGTACTCTACATATGAACACTCGTAGCGAACTACGATATCACTGTACAAGACTTAGCTGACACCGCGGGATAGCTAAGTCTAACTACGTTCCTAGTCTACAATAGGAAAACTGGCTCTCTGGCCTCGTCACTCCTATTGTGCTGTAAATTGGACTCCTCCTCTAACATGAGCACATAGGCGGAGAGTCAAGCCACCTATTAGCTTTTCTGTACTCCAGTGCCACCATGACCTCTGGGTGATGTTAGACACTGCATGCTGTATATTAAGGAGACTTCCACTAGGGCTTCGTCCCCCGTACCACATGTTAGTAAATTCTGACCCCCGTATACTAGACACTGCTAGGGTTAGGTCATTTCATCCCTACGACGCAGACCTCTCATAGGGAATCTACAGTGTTCAGGGCTCTTAAGTCTATTATTTTATTTTTCTTGGTAAGCTTTTACTATATTGTATCTTTTCCCTTACTTTTACTTGACTCTGGTATCTCAATGGTATCATGTCTATTTATTTGAAGTATATAACACAACATGTATATCATCCTTATAACTTAGCAGAGAAGTATATTCAAACACTGTAATAAACTGAGAAATAAACATACTATACATGCAAGCTGACTGAAATACTTAAATAAACACAATGCTTGTCCATTTGGCACTTATACACTAGAATAATGCAAATAAACATCTTAATATACTGATAAAGGCTAATTACTTGGCATATGAGTAATCATCATTTGCACCATAAATTATTTGCAATTTCTAGGAAAATGTGCACATCAACACAAATCCTGGCTCTCATAAGGATTTAATATGTCATAAACCTCCACTAAATACAGATTGCTTTAATCAAGTCATATACAATCAACATATGTATGAAATCCTAAAATTGAGCTAAATTAGAGTTTTCCATGCCATTCATTGAGATATTATGAATCAAGAATAACATTGCATAAATAGAGTCTATGATTCCAAGAAAAACACTTCAAATGGATTTTACCATATTTATTCACAAATTTCCAACTTTCCACTCATATGGGGCTTCACCCTCTTTATGAAGATATCAAGCAAACACTATTCACATCACATGAAATCCAAAATAGTATCTAACATATATGTACTACACATTCAGATAAACTATCATTCATAACCAAGGGGATCCAGATAAACAAATTTCTCTATTTAATTATACAACAATTTCAGTCACAGACAAATTCGCTATATTTCAGTTTACTCTTATAACCTTTGTGAATACTTAGGGAATTCTCATTAGGATGTATTGTATAAATTTATAATATGAATTTATCATCTAAATTCAAACAAACAGAGGAAGAATCCATTTCATATCATTTTGCAACAACTTAGATCAAATAGACAATTCAGGGTTTGTAGTCGCACACTAAGCAATTAAAGATTATGGATAATTTAACCAATTTTCGTGAAATATACTATTTAAAGGAAGTTCACACTCACCCTAAGGTGAAAAAACATCTTAAAAATGTAGTTCATCCCTAGTTTCTCGATCTCATATCAAATCCCTAGCAATTCACCTGATTCTTCTTCCTTTCAACTCGGAAACCCTAAAAATGAGGGAGTATGAAGAAAGAGTGAGAAAATGTGATGTTTTGATACCATTTCAGATCAAATCAGAGGAGGGACGGAATCTTGACATGTGAAAGAAAATTCACCATTAAAGTCTATGCAAAGAAGCTAAACTTACTTGATTTCATCATTCCTCAAACCGCAAAACCCTAGGTCAGCATCTCCATCAATTTCTCCTCTCAAACCCTAACTCTCCCTCTCTCTAGGATTTCATTTCTTTGGTTTGAATATCGAATTATGAGATCTCCTTGTGTGTTAGGTTGACCATATAGAGCAATTGAGATGCTTGGGTCAATTGCACATTGACCCCTCACTATACTTTCTCTTATTTCTGCTGAATTTTCTGTCATAAAAATATTACTGTAATTCATCTACTGATAAGGTCTAAATGCATCCAAAAATTATGAAAATTTTACATTTTGTTTAGGATTGAGTTTTAGATCTCCAGTTAAAATTTGAGATAATTTTTAGTTACCAATAAATAATTAAGAACAAAACACTACACTGCTAAAAAGCACTCTATCAGCATTTTGTCGAAGTATAGTTCGAATGATAACCACATTGAAAGAACACTCAAATATTATGAATTTTTTCTCAAATATGAATGATTGAGTTATACATATCATATACAAAATTCAATTAAATAAAAAATTTGTAGAAAATATGAAAAATCATTTACTACACTGCTATCCTGATCAAATTTCATATTCATGTACTATCAAAACCCTAATTTTTGTCGATTAGGGTTTACATTTCTCAAACCCTAATTCTTCAAACTAAAAATCATATTTTGATTTTCTTATTAGGTTTGAAACAACACAATTGATCTACTATCATTAATCAAGTCTAAACGATGTTCAATCTAATCAAGCATGCAATCATTCATGTAAACCCTAGTTTACCAATTAAGCACAAATGTGGTCATTACAATTCTCACCCCCTTAAAAAGTTTCGTCCTCAAAACATAAATACACAAATAAAGTATATTCAAATTTTATTTTAAGCTTATGACATCTTACATGTCATTACATTCTTGTATTTTATACTTGAATGTAGTTTTCAATGTTAATTCCTTTATTTCTTTTCTAATCACAACATGTTAAAACAGTTCTCAATGATAACAAACAAATTCTCTATGCCACAATCAATCATAGAGTAGATAGAGAAGCAACTGTTTCAATATTTTCATACTCTTGAGGTGTTACCTCAACATTGATAATCTGATCCAACCATCTCAATTCATACGACTCAATATGTACTATTGTTTTATATTACCTCTGAGTCATAAAAGAGAGTTCACCATGTTGTTTTGAATATTACTATTGTGCTACTCAAATAGCAAAGCAGTCATGAGTTGGAAGACTAGATTCAACAACAATTTACAATACTACTCACAACATCCCCAGTGCATCATGGATGCATAACGTGAAGCATTACCATCACATTCCATATTATTCTTAAGTATGAACCCACACACAATTCACGGTGTAGCCATCGGGTTATAGTATACTAGGGTTTCAACAATAGTAACAAAGTACTCCATGATTGTATTAGTCATTCAAGGACTATTCATACCCAATTACCATCTCTTAGTTATATTAAAGCTAGGTATAACAAGCTATACCTCATTAGGGTTACATATCAATACAATATGGTTATCATCCCTTCTATTCATATGAGTGAATAGGTAAGACTACCGTATTTAGGGTAACCCTCCATTTGTTCCATCATCATTCAACCCATATCACCATACCACAATTGTACAATACTAAGATGGATTACTGGTATGAATGACTACAACTATCAGACACCTAAAATTAACATATTGCCTGCACATGTACACTGAAATCATACGTAGAACCAATTTACATCCCTTAATATACCTTCAACAAATGATACTTCTAAAAACAAATTCACATATTACTAAAAGCCATTGTTTTCTCTTATCTCTCTCCTCATTCACTACTACTTATTTTTTGCTACTTATCCTTCTCATTTTAATCATGTAGATTAAACATTCCTAAAATTGACACATACATGGTACAAACAGATTATTCATCATTCTTGCTATCACTGTAAGAATTTATCTCATATCGCACTTCACTCATATTGTATTTCTCCTTTTGTTCAAAACACACTTGTTACATTTCAAATTTATATCTTACTCTTTACTCCAAATCATTTCCATATTGTTTATCTACCTGTCAGATTAGCTATCTTTAAACCATGGATTACTATCAGTGCTAGTTTACTTCTCATAGTGCAAATCTTATGATCTTGATTTATAGAGATGCTAGTATTCAAGGTCAAATCACTAGTGACATCCCTTGAACTACTACAACTCTAAAAATTCTAGGGTTTAGTCCTTATCAGTAGCATGACGTTATTGTGATGTGACTTTGCTCCCTTAATTTGAAATTCAAACTTTGGATCTCACAAGTTTTACTAAAGTCTTCTTTATCTTATAGACTGAATTTCCTTTCTCTTACTTGGACATTCAGATAGATTACATTCTCAATTACCCTGCTAGGGTTTCATCATCATATTGTGTGTCATTATTACATTCACTAGATGTCTCTACCACGGTGGTTATGCATCATACATGATTCATTTTCTTATCACTTCATTCACACATTGCTCTCATTAAGGAAGATATGAAAGAGAAGATGATTTTGAGACTTAGAATTCTTATCTTCAAACACTCATTAATACATTTCTCATATGTAGGTTTAATTAATTATCAACAAGGATACTTGACTAATGAGCACTTTCTTGAATCTAGCAACCTCTTTCTTTTATAATCTAGATTACTCCATTATGTTTCATACCCTTCTTTACTTTTGATAATCCCCTTACCATATAATACTATTCCACATGTCATATTTAACTTCTAGTTTTCTCTTATGATCATGTTGCTTCTTTTATGTGTATGATCATGTATACCATGTTGCATATATTTCTTTTTATCCTTCTAATAATGTGAAGTTGATATTCTAAATCAATATTCTCTCTACTAGTTTCACCTCATGTTTAATACATTACATATCTTTCATTTTAAATCAAACGACTCATGCATGGGTGAAACATAGTTTCTCTTTCAATCAAGTTTTTACTTCCTGAATATATTCTGCCTTTGTATGAATTATTCATTTATTTAGCTACACTTTTGTTCTTCTTTTAGAAACTAGTTTGTTGTTCTATAGAGACTTAGAATCCAAAGGCAGTAAGGATGAATGTATTAAACTTATTAATAAAGGTATACATTCCATGCTCTCAATTATATCATAACCCTCATTCCTTAATCAAGCTCATTATTTCCAACATTTCTCTTTGTTTCAACTAAGTTTATTATCCTAGTTTTATGATTTACATGCTCATCTAGTTCTCTTCACTTTAACTCTTCTGAAGACTCTTCACTTCTATGTACTTATTGTATACTTAGCTCTTTTCTTCTATTTTCCCTTTGCTTTGGAGTACATAAAAACATTGTACTTGGTTATATAATCCTTTCTTCATGTTTGATTCTTACTATCTTGGCCCCTTACATACTTTTCTCATATCTTTACCATATTTCATATTTAGAGTTCATATAATACTAATAATTAAACTTAATCTGAACCTTATGTCATGTTCCTTTATTCCCAATTAAGGGTTTCTCATATGAGGCCCCAAAGTTGGATTTCAGATATCAGTTCCAACTAATTCTTAGCTATTCTAATATTTCCCATATGTTTCAACATCTTAGTATATGTACATTCTCACTATGATGTGTGTCTAATTTGTCCATAAACTACTCTTATTATTATGTTAATAGGAGTCATTAGATCCCAGTAACGCACCCTCCACCTAGACTTGTCCAAACTTGTAAACCTGAAGCCAAGAGCTACTCAGGATTAACTAACTCCTATTAATCTCAAACATGTGGAAAGAATATCCACTTAGGGCAAACTCATTCAAACATAACTTCTGGTCTACTTGATACAAAGAATATAAACAATAATTGAATCATTTCATTATACAAAACAATATAAAAGATCCATATATATATTCTACAAACTGATAATCTAAATTCATACATATAAGAGCATTTCTATTGATATCCAATCAAAGAAGCAATATAGAGCAAGAGTTGAATCACATTCTATGTTTAATCTATTATTCCTTCATAACTTTCCGGTCTCCTAACCCTAAAATTTCTAGGGTTTCTCTCTATTCCTTCCTTCCTTTGCATACCTAGCCAGGGCATCCAGAGAAGAATAGACAGAGTAGCTTGATACTGGTCAACCTAAGTATTCAGATATCGGGCCAGGGTATCCAAACACCCAGACTTCCCAGAGCTAAAGACACATCACCTACTATCTGCCACACTTATAACTCTAACTTTCTATCCTAATGGTCTCTGACAACTCAGCCTAAGCTCTGATACCAAGTACTTACACCCCAATCTCACAATTACCATTAATCATGAGATTAGTGCATAAATTGAGGATTTAACGTAATACAAAGATCACCCTTAACATTTTTTTGTTCTTTTTCAAACTCTTTGTTTTCTCGCATTGAACCACATAAACTAACTTTGCAAGAGAATCAAACATTGATTACTTTAATATGATCTCAACATAAACGATACACATCCATACATTAATTCTCAGGTACATACGACATGATAATCAGATACATTCTCTATTTTTAAGAAAACAAAGATACAAAACATCACTTTCAACACTCTCACATCTATACTAGGACCTAGAGTGACAGGGACCGCATGAACTTAGTAAATCTCATACTTAACTCATGTGGTAGATCTACTCTGATGATTTGACATTCTTCAAGTCCATGTGGTTTCCCTAAAAATTATGAGTAGAGGGGTGAGCCTACTCGCTTAGTGAATGAGTACTTCAAAGAAACAGTCTAAAGCACTGATATAATTACAGATATACTTTTGAGCAACTAATATCAATTACAACAATAGTAATTTTTAAAGAGATTGATCATTGACTTTCATAAATATGGAAGAATACTCTAGATATCAACAAGAGTAAATCAATATATATGAGAATGCTTGATTAATTTCAATGAGAACTAATAACTTAAAAACATACTAAGAATAATTGTTGGGAAACTGAACTCGAATCTTTCTTAGCCTTTCTAAATTATAAGAAACTCTTTAAACCTATATGAACATATTTTAGCTTATGCCCTGATCATATGCAGTGTACTCTACATATGAAGACTCGTAGAGAACTATGATCTCACCGTACAAGACTTAGCCGACACCCCGGGATAGCTAAGTCTGACTACTCTCCTGGTCTGTAATAGGGAAACTAGCTCTCTAGCCTCGACACTCCTATTGTGCCATAAACTGGACTCCTCCTCTAACCTAAGCACACAGGCAGAGATTCAAGCCACCTATTGGCTTTTCTGTACTCTAGTGCCACCAAGACCTCTGGTTGATGTTGGACACTACATGATGTATATTAAGGAGACTTCCACTAGGGCTTCGTCCCCCGTATCACCTGTTAGTACGTTCCGACCCCCACATACTAGACACTTCCAGGATTAGGTCATTTCATCCCTACGACGTAGACCTCTCATAGGGAATCGACGATATTCAGGGCTCTTAAGTCTATTATTTTATTTTTCTTGGTAAGATCTTACTATATTGTATCTTTTACCTTACTTTTACTTGACTCTGGTATCTCTATGGTACCATGCCTATTTATTTTTAAGTTTATAACACAACATGTATATCATCCTTAACTTGGCAGAGTAGTATATTCAAACATTGTAATAAACTGAGAAATCAACATACTATACATGCAGGCAGACTGGAATACTTAAATAAACATAATGCATGTCCATTTGGCACTTATACACTAGAATCATGCAATTAAACATCTTAATATACTAACAAGGGCTTATTACTTGGCATTCGAGTAATCGTCATTTGCACCCATAAATTATTTGCACTTTCTTAGAAAACGTGCACATTGACCCAAATCCTGGGTTGTGCATCTCATTTTGAGAACATGGTAATCATAGTGCTTAATTCATTGAACACCCTATCCTTAGGGTTTCATTTACCTCATTCACTTATCACATGGCTCTCATAAGGATTTAATATGTCATAAACATCCACTAAATACATATTACTTTAATCAAGTCATATACAATCAACATATGTATGAAATCCTTGAATTGAGCTAAATTAGGGTTTTCCATGCCATTCATTGAGATATTATGAATCAAGAATAACATTGCATAAATAGATTCTATGATGCCAAGAAACACACTTCAAATGGATTTCACCATATTTATTCACAAATTTCCAACTTTCCACTCATATAGGGCTTCACCCTCTTTACGAAGATATCAAGCAAATACTATTCACATCACATAAAATCCAAAATAGTATCTGACATATATGTACTACACATTGAGATAACCAAACATTCATATCCAAGGGATCCAGATAAACAAATTTCTCTATTTAATTATACAACAATTTCAGTTACAGACAAATTCCCTGTATTTCAGTTTACTCTTATAACCTTTGCGAACACTTAGTGAATTCTCATTAGGATGTATTGTATACATTTCTAATATGAATTTATCATCTGAAATTCAAACAAATAGAGGAAGAATCCATTTCATATCATTTTGCAATAACTTAGATCAAATAGACAATTCAGGGTTTGTAGTCGCATACTAAGCAATCAAAGATTATGGATGATTTAACCAATTTTTGTGCAATATACTATTTAAAGGAAGTTCCCACACACCCTAAGGTGTGAAAACACCTTAAAAACGTAGTTCATCCCTGGAATTCTCGATCTCATATCAAATCCCTAGCAATTCACCCGATTATTCTTCCTTTCAACTCGGAAACCCTAAAAATGAGCGAGTATGAAGAAAGAGTGAGAAAAGGGGAAGTTTTGATACCATTTCAGATCAAATTAGAAGAGGGACGGAATCTAGACATGTGAGAGAAAATTCACCATTAAAGTCTATGCAAAGAAGCTAAACTTACTTGATTTCATCATTCCTCAGACCGCAAAACCCTAGGTCAGCATCTCCATCAATTTCTCCTCTCAAACCCTAACTCTCCCTCTCTCTCTCTCTAGGATTTCATTTATCTGGTTTGAATCACGAATTATGAAATCTCCTTGTGTGTTAGGTTGACCATATAGAGAAATTGAGCTGCTTGGGTCAATTGCACATTGACCCCACACTATACTTTCTCTTATTTCAACTGAATTTTCTGTCTTAAAAATAATATTGGAATTCGTCTACTGATAAAGTCTAAACGCATCCAAAAATTATGAAAATTTTACATGTTGTTTATGATTGAGTTTCAGATATTTATTTGAAAATTTCAGATCATTTGACGTTACTAATAAATAACTAAAAATAAAACACTACACTGCTAAAAAGCACTCTGTCAGCATTTTGGTCGAAGTATAGTTCGACCGAGAACCACATTCAAAGAACACTCAAATATTATGAAAATTTTCTCCAATATGCATGATTGAGTTATACATATCATATCCAAAATTTAATTAAATAAAAATTTGTAGAAAATACGAAAAATCATTTACCCCAATGCTATCATGATCAAATTCCATATTCATGTACTATTAAAACCCTAATTTTTGCCGATTAGGGTTTACATTTCTCAAACCCTAATTCTTCAAACTAAAAATCATAGTTATAGTTTCTTATTAGGTTTGAAACATCACAATTGATCTACTATCATTAATCAAGTCTAAACGATGTCCAATATAATCAAGCATGTAATCATTCAGGTAAACCCTAGTTTACCAATTAAGCACAAATGTGGTCATTACACCTTATGTGTAGTGAACCTGACATGATTGGGCAAGATGGACAAGACTAATACACCCTAAAAGGGTGTAAATTGATACCTTGGGTTGATGAGGTGAAACCTATATCACATAATGAGGATTGAAGGGTATTCTTCGATACTCAATGATGCACATATATGAATAATTCATGATGTATAAGAGTGTTGTTTTGGAGAATGTATGATTGATTTTAATTGCTTCTCCTAAACCTATTACACCATAGAATTATCTTACTATGAGTGGTACATTCTTAACCAAAGATCTTAGCCCTAAACTCTTCAACAATGTAGGAAGTAATGGATGTAGGATTCAATGGTTGAATATCCATATGATCACCTTAATCATGGAAGAATATGACCCATGTGCTCATCTTAATAAAAGATTATAATCCATGGAAAGTGTCAACTATATTTCCTTTTCATATAATATTAACTTGTGGAGTAATTTTAATGATACAACTATGTGAATATACATGAGAGTGGTGATAAGCCTTGTTAGAATACATGGTGACAACATTTGTGTAGAAATCATATAAACAAGTCTAATTACCTTTTAGGTTCCTTTTGGATAGTTTGAAGTTAAATCCTCCAATTATGTAGCCTATGTTTTGACTCTCCTTTATATGATATGTGGTTATTGATTTGTAATAAGTAATAATGTATGGGTCACCTAATGTTGAAATGTCATATTGGTGGAATGGTCAATATGTTATTATAATGCACTATTGTAACCCACACATAACTTAATGCAGATGATACACATATGCACTTATGAAAGAGTGATACCTACGGTGGGTGATTCATATCTAACTAATGTTACTCAAACCTAATTAGTTTCAAAAAGTGGAAAGTGGTGTAATTTAGGGTTTGGTGGTGTAACCATGAGGTAAAACCCTAATCGATTATATGTGAATAGCATTGTCCCAAATTCTAAAGGTAGGTCATAATATTGAATAAGTATGAATGGAAAGCATGATATTGTTTCCCCTCTTAAATTGCATGGATTTAACCTAGTGAGTTAACTGGGTGTTATAACTTGTCTGTATTATGAAAATGGTTAAATACTATTGAGCTTTATCTATGAACCTTAATAAGGGAACACATGAAGTATGAATATTTGAATGTACATACATAGTTACATTGACTAATTCTTAGCCTCATACACTCCAACGTATGGGAGATCATTAAAGTCAAAGATATAAAATAGAATGATGCTTGAGAAACCTTTGTGGAATAAGCATGAAGCCTAATCCTAAATTAGAGATCTGATGATGCATTGTTTGCTTTAGTTAAAGGTGTTTAATGTGTTTTAACATATTATCTCTCTGAACATAATGGCTAATGGTTGCTATGGCAAGTACATGTGATGTGGCATGAGCAATGAGGCATGAGTAATACATATATGCTCAGTGAGGCATGATGAGATAACCATGATTCACAAGTGTGATGTGATGGGACTTTGGACCTAGAAAGGGCTTAGTGCATGGTTTAGGTGATATCCTCTAGTACTGGAATGAGGGATTGATATCCCATGATAATATGTTGATGATGATAACCTTATGGCTGACAGTGATACAATGTTATGAGATGATGAGAATCAGTTTATAGTATAAAGGATGATATCTACTGTTGTAATACTATGTCTTTTCTTTTAAGGGATTTTTTTGTGGTTTGTACGTTGTAACTTGATTGATGCTAAGAGACACTTTAGTTGGTCTAATTAATCATGTGGGACCTAATCATGTAGCATGCCATGTGCCATAGATCCATTCTTTGTCAACATTTATTGGATGGTGAATCGGGTTTAACTCGAAGTGCATATTTTTAAGTCCATGATATATAGGATTGGCTGCAAGCGATACCCTGATAAGAGTGTGGCTTCGAGCCGTAGCTCAATGATATGTGATACAGGATCATCCGTGGGCCATAACCTGATATGAGTGCGGCTGTAGGCCGTAGCTCAAATTTTTTACCGTCGTGGCCTGTACCAAGGCGGGCTAGACTTATACAACTGGACTATATGTCACTGACAGCAGTTTGACACATTATGTCATTGCCTATATTCTCATACTAACCAAGGGGGTGAGGTCATGGATTCTGACTCTTCCACTAGACCTTGTATGGTATCGATTTTGACTTCGCAGTGGTCAGTTGGATTTGAGTGGTAAGACTCAAATCCTCAGGGCATAATAAATATGTAATCAGTCATGTAGTTTACATGCATAGGTTCAAACACAGAAACATTGGATGAAGCCTTGCCTTGCTTTTTATACAATTTAGTTTATAATAGTTATACATGTTCTTCATATTCCATTTTAAATAATTAGTTGTTCTATTATTGATTGGCAAGTACATATTACTGCGCAATTTACTTCATCCATGAGATATATTCCATTTAGTTTATTCTATTCAATTTTCTCAGTATGTTAATCTATCTGCTTAGTTATTTTGGTAATAATAAATTGGAAGAGAGTTATATCTCTTGTTGGGACTGTGTGTCACAACCCGTTGGTTAAATATCCTTTTTAGGTGGATGTGCATGTCAAGTTAAAGATCATGTGGATGAGGATATAATACGAGGAGAAAAGCTACATGTAGTGAAACATGGTATATGGTTAGTGTCTAGTAATAGAGTCCTATGTTTCATCCCTATACACTCAGGTCCTTGGGGGTATTCTTGATGTGTTTTGTAGACAGGATGATGGATATGTGGTTTCTAGCTTGTGTGCCCTTAGTAGTATGTATATACATGTTGAACTGTTATCTTATGTAACAAGTTGATTGGATTATGATATGTAGAACCTTGAATATATGTTATGAAATGCAAGTATTGGCTACTGTGTAATAATTCTCAACTTGTGTTGCTTGTTGCAAATCGGTTTTAATTTCCTATTATTTTCGATAATCTGTTGTTTATGGTTAATCGTGGTTTTGATTTTGAGTAATCTCACTGTGTGACATAGGGTGTCACATTTGGTTGGTATCAGAGCTCTAGGTTCATTGAGTCTACAGGGACAGTAGGACTAGGATTAGGATGGTGTCTAAGATAGGAACATGATATAAAATATGGTGCATAATACCTAATCTCAGTACTTGAGTACCCTGGCCAGGTATTCAATTGTTGAAGAAAAGGTAAGTATGGAACTTTTAGACTAATTTCTCTTTGATTACTCTGATCAAGTAATCATTTTGGAACAATTCAAAAAGCATAATAATTGGAAATGATGATGTTAATGCCTCCATAATACCATGAAAAGAGATAAGAATTGCACCATAATTCACTAAAAATTGAACATTTGGTGATTAAAAGAAAAATATACAACTCCATGAAACCTGAATCTAAGTGTGAATTTGATCAGGGAAGTTCTTGAAGATGTAATTTCAACAAATGTATGAAGAAAAAGATAGGTGAACTTGTACTAATAATGCAAGTCCAGGTGTAAAATTCACATAAGATGAAGAGAATTTATGAAACAAGGATGAAGTGAGAAGGCAGGTAAGAACAAATGGTAAGTAAATAAGATGAAACCTGAGTTAATATCAGACCAAACCATGAGTATAAAAAAGTATAAAGTGTAATCCTCATGATTTGTTAAAGGAAACAAGTGAGATGATCCATGTTCAATAAAGAATATTTAAAGAATAACGATCCCTTTCATCATGTAAAGATTAAAAACGTGGTAAAACAAGGAAATGTCCATGAACATGATAGACAGTAACAAAGAAAAGAGTAATGGCATGTAATCATCTTTACAATTCCTATGCTAATGGTAAGGAAACTTAGGTGATAACAAGTTAAAATGACACATGAACAACTGAAAACTCATGAAATAATCAAAGAAAGTGATAATCCCTTCACCTTGATAAGCAAACCCTGGGTAATGATGTAATGACAAGAGGAATATGTCCCCTTGTGTTCTATCCTTTTAGGGATGTGGTAGTCAAGTGGGTCTTATGTCACTTGATGTGCATGGTTTATAAGTGATCTCCAGATGGATACTCTGGTAATTGTCAGTGGTCTAGGTTTTTGTTCCAAGATAGGAATATCTGTGATGGGAGATGTCTCAAGATGAAAGAAGGGCCCTCCTGATATGTATGGGTTTGGTAGTAGAAGTAGAGGATGGATTTGTTTAATATGTGATGTGTTTTTGACACATGTGATGGGTACCAAGGTAAGGAATCCTAGTACCCAAATAGTGCTAGTTGTATGGGAGAATGAGAACATGTCACTTAATAGGATGATTAGGTGTTTGGATACCAAGAAAGATGGACCTACATCAATATGGTTAGAAGTACCTAACGTATAGTATGGATATCACATGTTAGGGGTTTATGCTCCACATAAATGTAACATTGACAAGGATGAATAAGTTGAAGAGATAGTTGCAAGATTTGCTTGGGTAAAGTTAATCAAGATGAGTATAATCCCTTGGAGTACTCCTATCAGGCTTGCAAGTAAGAAAGGTTCCAAGAAGATCATGCTTTGTCTATAGATGGATAAGTACAGTTTCCACTCCCTATCTAGGTTAGTTAAGGTGACACATAATGTCTTGAGTTACCTCTGAGAGAGTTTTCTTAGATAACTGGCCTCTTCTTATTATAGGAGAATGTATAGCAGAGTGTGAAGTATGTTGGCAGAATAGTTGGAAAAAGTAAGACTAGTGTTAAGTCAACATGTTAGAGTAGTACAATGGAAGCATGATAGGTTTTGTAGATCCAAGTGGATGACGAAACATATCTCTAGTCCTTATTTGGAAGAGACATGCTGAGGTTTGAAGAAGGTATGGTAAACTTCCAAAATCAAGAATCTTAACATACATTGTTGTAAGTTGAGAAGGTGATACATAAGAAAGAGTTTACACCTGAGTTGGATAAGTATTTGTAGTGCTTCTATGTCCTAGAAAGTATCACTTGGCATAGGGTTGACACTGCAACCTATAATGGAAAGGATAAGTTGAGTGTGTGTCATGTGCAACATATCCTATGTTAACCTTAGATGCAAGAACAGTATGTTTGTCAAAGTCTTGTGACATCACCCTGACATCAAGGAACTACGTGGAAGATTGAAGATGTGATGTATGAGTAACATCCATCTCCTGGAATGGAGTAAAAGATTTGAAATAGAATGATTCTTGAGAAACCTATGTGGAATAAGAATGAAGCCCTAATCCTAAATTGGAGATCTTATGATGCATTGTTTGGTTTAGTTAAAGTTGTTTAATGTGTTTTAACATGTTCTCTCTCTGAACATAATGCCTAATGGTTGCTACAACAAGTATATGTGATATGGCATGAGTGATGTGGCATGAGTAATACATATATTCTCAGTAAGGCATAATGAGATAACCATGAATCACAAGTGTGAGGTGATGGGTCTTAGGGCCTGGTAAGGGCTTAGTTCCTGGTTGAGGTGATATCGTCTGTTACTGGAATGAGGGATTGAAATCACATGATAATAAGTTGTTGATGATAGCCTTGTGGATGGCAGTGATACATTGTTATGAGATGATGAGAATCATCTTATAGTTTAAACGATGATATCTTTTGTTGTAATACTATGTCTTTTCTTTTGAGGGATTTGTTTGTGGTTTGTATGTTGTAACTTGATTGATGCTAAAAGAAATTTTAATTGGTTATTTTATCAAGTGTGACCTAATCATGTAGATTTCCCTATTCCATAGATACATTCAATGTCAACATTTTTCGGATGGTGAAATGAGTTTAACTCAGTGCGCATATTTTTTAGTATGCGGGGGTGAGGATGAATATCCCCTTAAGTCCATGATATACAGGATTGGCTGTGAGCCATACCTTGGTAAGATTGCGTTTTCGAGCCGTAGCTCAATAATATGTGATACAGGATCAGCCACTGGCCATAACCTGATAAGAGTGTGGTTGTAGGCCATAGCTCAGTTTTTCTACCGCCGTGACCTATAACAAGGTGGGATAGACTTATACAGCTGGACTATGTGTCTCTGACAATAGTTTGACTCATGATGTCACTACCGATATTCTTGTACTGACCAAGGGGGTGAGGTCATGGATTCCGGCTCTTCCAGTAGACCTTGTATGGCACTGATTTTAACTTACCAGTAGTCGGTTGGATTTGAGTGGTATGTATGAATCAAATCCTCAGGGCATAATAAATACGTAATCAACCATGTAGTGTACATGCATAGGATCAAACACGGAAACATTGGATGAAGCCTTGCCTTGCTTTTATACTGTTTAGTTTATAACAGTTATATATGTTCTTCATATTCCATTTTAAATAATTTGTTGTTCTATTACTCATTGGCAAGTACATATTACTTCTGTATTTACTTCATCCATGAGATATATGCCATTTATTTAATTTTGTTCAATCTACTTAGTATGTTAATCTATCTGCTTAGTTACATGTGGTAATAATAAAGTTGGAGGAGAGTTATATCTCTCGCTGGGACTGTGTGTCTCACCCTATTGGTTAAATATACTTTTTAAGTGGACATCCATTCCGAGTTAAAACTCATGTGGCTGAGGATATCATACGAGGAGAAAAGCTACATCTGGTGAAACATGGTATATGAATAGTGTCTAGTAATAGAGTCCTATGTGTCATCCCTGTACACTCAGGTCCTTGGGAGTATTCTCAATGTGTTTTGTAGACATGATGATCGATATGTGGTTTCTAGCTTGTGTGCCCTTTGTAGTATGTATATACATGTGGAAATATTATCTTATGTAACATGTTGATTGGATTATGATGATGTAGCACCTTGAATATATGTCATGAAATGCAAGTATGGCTCTTGTGTAATAATTCTCAACTCTTGGTGCTTGTTACAAATTGGTTTTAATTTCCTGTGATTTTTTATAATCTGCTATTTATGGTTGATCGTGGCTTAGGTTTTGAGTAATATCGCTTTGTCTGACAAAGGGTGTCACAATAAGTAGATGGGAACTAGGAAAAAAATTGATTCATATGTTATAACCCTTGGCATAAGAGGGGTATGTGAAATATATTAGAAATCAAAGTAGAGTTGTACTTAGGAGATAGAATTTTAGAGGAGTACTAATGTTATGATCCTAGATATTTAGTCTTTTATGTTCACTCTGGAATATCATATAGAATGCTCTCTTCCTTTCCCAAATATTTCTAGTAAGGTTCACATGATTATGGGGTTTCATAGAGAGAATGTTATATGCATAATATCATGCTCTCACCCTTTTGGGTGCATGTGGCATGTGACATGTGCATAAGGGAGGTACTAAGATAAGTTTTATTAGACATGCCACCTTTATATATATGACCATCCATCATGTATCCAAAGGTGACAAAGAAAATCATGAGTTGGCATTAAAAGGTTGAGACATATAGACACCCAAACCTAGTCAATTGCACAATTAGACCAAGCATCACTACTATAGAAAATGCTTTTTTCAATGGATAAAACACAATAGTTTTGTTTGTTGTGTTGTAGTTAGAATATATATAACAACAAGTCCACTTGTATGTTTTTTATTGTATATATTATACAACAAAAGTTATATACAACATGTCAAACTCGTTGCAGTACACGTGATACTACAGCATGTATTAAACTGTTGTAATAGACTATGATATTACAACATTGTCAAATCCATTGTAAGAGACTATTATTACACAACATGCTCTAACACGTTGTAATAGTCACGTATGCTAGCCTGTTGTAATAGACCATAATTACACAACATACTCTAGCCCATTGTAATATACCATGATCACACAACATGCTCTCACCTATTATAAGAGTTACCTGTTGTAATAGACCACATTCAGACAATAGGCGTATACACGACTTGTTGCATATGTACAATAAAGAATGCACGTGGTCCATAAAATGAAATTTGGTTGAGTGGTAGAGCTGCGCTTTACTTTCATGTGGTCTCAAGTTCGAAACCTGTGTCTAGGTGTATTTTTCTTTTTTCTCAACATGTTATATAGAACACCCCTACTACAACGGGTGTGTTCAGTGAATTACAACATGCATTAACTGTAGTAGAAAACACATAGATTACAACATGTGAAACACACATTGTTTAAAGAACCCCCCCCATAAGACCACATGATCTAATATAATAGTTGACACCTATTGTCAGATGGAAAAATGATCTATTGTAAAATGCATATTCTGTAGTAGTGCATGTATACAAAGGGTAGTTAATTTGACATAGATAAGTGAGTGGATCATGCACACTGAGTATAATTTTAGGGCGGATGGTTTACATAATCTGTTTATATATTTATGGTCACTTTATTAAAGTGCCATTATGATATGACTCAATTTATGATCATGAAAATCATGCACATGCAACTTAATCATGCTATCATGATAACCATGTTTATGTATAAGAAGTCATGCTATGTTGATATATTCTTGTCAATCATGTAATATGAGCCTTATGTGATCCTTAACCATCCTTATGTGATCCTTAACCATCCTTATCTGAGCCTTAACCGACATTATGAGAACTTTGGGTGCATTCAGGAGAGTGATTATATCAACTCAAGTAAAATTTATGTATGCTATGAAATCATGTCAAGTTAATCAAGTTCTTAAGTAATTGTGTTAACTATTAGTAGGTCATATCTTAAGTATGATAATGAGACTTCATGATAATATTAGAGACTTAGCATATGCCAAATGTGTAAAACCCTAAGATGGGTAGTCCATGAAAATTTTGAGGACATAATTTGTATAATCTTGATAGAATTGTAACATCCCCAAATTTAATCAAGATAAATTTAAGGTTTTAATAAAATAAATTCACTAATTAATTTCAAATCTTGGACCTTGATGTAATTTACCAAAGTAATGAGTTACAAACCACCGAAATGATTCTTGAGTGGAACACCAGTCCCATTGTCAAATTTTATTAAAACAACTAAATGAATAAAGATTAATTCAATTCCTTACCTTTTAACATATTTAATTTGAAATAATGGCACATATATAATTTTTTAGTAAATGATAGTCAGAACCTAAATCTAATTAAATAGGAATTTCTAGACCCTATAAATAACATGTGATTCAAATTTGATATTTGATCTATAAACATGCACCTAAATCACTTAAATAAAGTTTTATATTGTTTTAAATCGATGATGTTGCATTGATCCTAATCTAACCTAAGACTCACTTATTTATTTATTTTTGATGTGTGATGCACCTTTTTTCACATGGATCTTAGTCATGATCTGAGGGGGATTCTCATACTCCCATTGTCGCCTCTTTCTCTTGAGTCCCTGGTCTTCAAGACTCTACTATTACCATAATCATTCTCCCTCTTGAACTCTTTTACAACTCCTAAGGGAAGGACAATCTTGTCCTACTAATTCTTGAAACCTCCCAATATATTCTACCCAAAACACTATAGGTTACTAAATGACACAAGAATGCATATATTTACTTCTCTTAAGTGGGTGTCATAAGGAGATGCATATATTTACTATTCAATTATTTGTGTTACTAAATGAAACAAGAATGTATAATGTTAATTCATGTCAACTTTTTTTTGGCTAGTCAAAACTCGCCCTCCTTTTTATATTTCTTTTTGAAATAGTGTTGTGTACAAAGCAAGAAAAAAAGAGAAACATGTACAGGTATACAAATCTTCTGTATAAGATCATCTATACAAGAGATAACAGAGATGAAAGAAGGGATTGAGAACTAGCCACAATCCCAAACAAGAAATGTCTCCTTCAGCAGAGAAGAGGATCTTCAATAGGTTTTTCATACTCAACACAAAGACAACCATATCAACAGGCTCAACAATTTTCCAGAACAAAGAAAATAGAAGTAGGCATCCATCAGTCCAAGAAAAACAATAGGCTCTTCATACTCAACATAAAGAATAGATTTTTAGATTAGACAACTGCCATAACCTCTAATCCTTGAAATGAAGAATAAAATCCCTCCAGCTCTATATCTAAAGACAGGCAGATAACATGCTAAAGGCCAAAAACTTCCTTCTAAAAAAGGAAACCAAGAAGATCATCCATACAATAAAAAACCATCACACCATATGAAAGAGAGAAAGACATAGCTTCCCAACATTTGAGCCTCAACATAGAGATTATCTTCAAGACCAGAACATAGAAGAAGAGAATCAAGAAGAAATAGCAGTAACAAGGAAAATACACCCAACACACTTTAGAGAAGATCCTTTCTCACTGCCTTCTCAGATAAGAAGGAAATTAAGGCCTCTTTCTGCAGAGCAATACATGTTTGCATACACAAAGATAAAAAAACCAGATCATCTCATCAACCTTCCTACTTCAAAAGCTTAGAAACCCTGATATCGAAACAAAAAAGAGCATGACAGTAAGAAAGAAACCAGAACCCAAGACCAGAAGAAAAAAACAGACTCATCAATTTTCAAGACTAAAAAAAACTAAGGCAGGGATCCATCAGTCCAAGAAAATCAACAGGCTCTTCATACTCAACATAAAGAATAGATTTTCAGATTAGACAACTTCCATGCCATTGATCCTTGAAATGAAAAAGCAAATCCCTCCAACTCTATAGCTAAACACAGGCAGATAATAAGCTAAAGGACAAAAACTTCCTTCTCAAAAAGGAAACCAGAAATATCATCCATAGGACAAAGAACCATCACACCAAAAGAAAGAGAGAAAGACATAGCTTCCCAGCATCTGAACCTCAACATAGACATTATCTTCAAGACCAGAACAAAGCAGGAGAGCATTAAAAAGAAACAACAGTAACAAGGAGAATAAACCCAATGCACTTCAAAAAAGACCCTTTCTCACTGCCTTCTTAGATAAGAAAGAAATCAAGGCCTCTTTCTACAGAGCAATGCAGGTTTGCATACACAAACTCTACACCAAAAATTCCCATTAGTAGCATTTATTCTAGTGGCTTTAAAAAAAGCAACTATGTATCCAATTTACAGGCATTTTTAAATAAAATGCCTCTAAACCACCTATTATAGAGTTTCTGAAAAGGGTTGAATAATATAAGCATTTATAGATCTAATTAGTGGCAATATAAAATTGCCAAATTAAAAGTGGATCAATAGCTAATTGCAAATAATTAGCCAATTCTCCTGCTTTCCATTCACGCTCCCCTACTATTATTCAAAAACTACGCTCTTCTTCCCTGATTTCTCACTGGCGTGTGGGTATCAAAGAGGCAGCCGAGAGAGAATATATTGCAATCTTCACCCTAATATGATACCATGGAGAGGAGCATGTGTGTAGAGGGAGCCACGGCTAGTAGTGCTTGTGTAGAGGTAGGCGAGAGAGTCGGACGTACAGTTCGCGACACTTGTGCAACGACTGTGAAGACGGCTGGCGGTAAATTTGTGTAGAGGAAGGCAATGTCTGAGCAGAGTGCCAGGGCACACTACTATTGATTTATGTTGCTATAAATATCTATAATTATTCCATCACTTCTCCTTTTCTACAACTTCTGGCCCAGTGGAGAAGGTCCTGTGATCAAAGCACTACTTCTCTAAATTGTCATATTTAGGGCGTAGGATCCTTATTGCTATGTCTAAACCAGATCTGAATCATTATTGTTGGTTTTTTGAAGTGAGTTAAGAAGGGTTGAGGAGTCTTCTTGTGTGATTCTTTGTTAAGGCCCTTAAGACTTCCAGTTTCCT
Source organism: Alisma plantago-aquatica (assembly GCA_963693085.1). Taxonomy (NCBI): domain Eukaryota; kingdom Viridiplantae; phylum Streptophyta; class Magnoliopsida; order Alismatales; family Alismataceae; genus Alisma; species Alisma plantago-aquatica. The sequence continues at coordinate 703,800,562 of OY856409.1, forward strand.
TCAAGAAAAGACACCAACCTATCCAAAAAACCAAACAATTACTTGCTTTTAAGAGTGAAACTGGAAGGGAATGCATCATGCTTTAAGAGTATATAAACGTTTAGATGAGTTTGTTTCCATTTCTTTTGTCTTTCGTGAGGAAATATTATGATTTGTAGAAAGTAGATTGGGGGATGAGCATAGAATGAGGCTGAATCTCACAAGTAAGGCATCACTAAGCATTACTTTCATGCTAAAAGGCATTACATTTTGTAAAAAGTTGAAATTAACTAGGGTAAGTACCAAAAACAAGATTGGATCTCCTGCACGTATACTTACATACTTTTTATGGTTGAAAATATTTTTAAAACTATGAGGGAACTAAACATAAGAAAATAAGTTTGATAGAAATTGGAATGGACAAGATCAAGTAGCGGTGTATTTCCACAACTCTTGTCAAGTAATGAAAAAAGAAACACAATAAAAATTGCATCCCCAAACACAATTTTTCAATCATTTAAAAGCATTTGACAATATGAGAAGAGGTTTAACACCTAAATTAATATATATACAAATAATAGAGTTAAACAAGTCATTAACTCCACTTATCCAGGGCTGCAGCAATTTGCCAAAGTTGAACCATCCTAGGAGAGATCCATAAATGCTCGAAATATGATGCCATTCAGATTTTTCTACCTATTGAGGCATTTTAGAAAAGACTTGGTTAATCTAAAAACTCTTGCACTTTAGCACATCAGGGAATATGGGGGATCAATATCATTGAAATTTACATGACATGAACACTGACTGGGAAACTTTAAGGCTTTTGAGGTCACGATACAACATTATAATTGACAGGCTTACTAGAATCTAATGGAGGAGAGACATAACTGATGTAGTAATATAGTTATTAGACTTGTCTATAAATGCTAAACAAGAATCTTATGAATAATAGACGTTGAAGATATTCTTTTCCAAGTTCCCACTCGACTCATAATTATGAAGAAAAAGTGTACATGCAAGTTCTTTTGGCTGGAGTCAAATTATATTACAAGCTAAAGAAAGCTTTTTATAATCGAAAAAATTATTTTCCTGTAATGTTTGACAAATACAGAACCAATTCAACAAAAAACCACCATTTAATCTTGAAATACATTGAAGCTTGAAAGTGAGCAGCTTTACCCAGGACAATGTATCTATGGATAATATTATTCTTGTTTAATAAGGGAAGACTTTAGTGAACTCATTATGTGAGATTTTAAAGCTAGAACGTTAATCTTTTGATACACCTATCAAATAGATAAAAAGACCTGACCCACACAGTGGTGCAAATAAATTTAAATCTTATGAACAACAAAGAATTTCCGTAGTTGTAAGTACATGCATTTATATATAATTTGAGTTGATGTCTCTTATGTTCTAGGTATTGATCATGCATATCACTTTATATGGCATTGACATGATTCATAGGCAAGTTAAACTACTTGTAGGCATTATGTGTCAGAGAAGGGCCACCCAAACAGTAAATAGAAGTTTATATGAATTTCTTACCATTTTAGTTGCATTTGTCGTAAGGAAATATTAGAATTAGTAGAAAGAAGATTGATGGAGCTCATCCTACAAAGAGGTTGAATGTTACACAGAAGTAAGTCATCACTAACCATTAATTTCATGCTAAAAGACATTGCACTTTGCAAATAGTTGCAATTAACTAGGGTAAATACCAACAAGATAATCTAAGCTTGAATCTCCTATAATTATACCTGCTTTTAATGGTAGAGAGAATTGCAAAAACTCTGAGAGAACCAAAATCAATGATAAAACGTAGAATAAAATTGGAGTCTACCAGATCAAGTAACAAAGTGTTTCAAGGGAATTATGTCTGAACCTTTATTTCCATTAGTTTTCTGAAGAAAAAATTTCTTTAGTATTGAGGAACTTAGATCGCAAACTGATTGTTGTTTCATATTGTTTGATTGGCGTTGTTACAATAGCTCTTGGATCCATGATAAATTGTAGAGATTACTTTAATAGTCATACCTAGACATGTTTTAGTTGGTCATATAGACAGTCAAGGATCATTCTAGATCTAATTCCAAACACGAGAGTTTGTATAATTATAGGCCAGTACATGAAATCTTGATTCTCTACTTTCTTCCTAGATATGAGAAATTGTTGGTTATCAACAATAATCAATTGTATATATGCCAACCACATATTTTATCCTGGAAACCATGAAATAAAGGACCATATGACACAACCTGTACTGCAAAAGTGAATGTCTTTGAGGACATTGATACATGCACATATTCGATATTGTCAACATAAGTTTCTAAAAGTTCCAAGACCAAAAGATCAATACTTTCCTTCCTACTTAAAAAGGGGATAAGAAAAACTTCAATACTAATTAGATAGGTAATTCTTATGAGTTATGACACAGTGGCACTTGTGACAAGATGCAACCAATGCAAATAAGATACTTGATTAAATCTGCACATATTCAGTAGTGTCGACCTAATTTTCTAAAAGTTCCAGAAGACAAAAGATTTTATACTTTCCTTCCTACTTAACAAGGGAATTTAAAATCTTTTGTATTATTTATATAGGTAGATACTTGGCACAATGGCACTTGTGGCCAGATATAGTAAAAGAATGTGAATGGCGTACTCAATTGAATTCACAATCTAAATTTTAGATTTGTCAAAAGTTTCAGCATCAAGCATATTCATTACATCAGTGTCTGAACTCTACATGTTACATTGGTGACTGGTGTATGAGATCTTGCTACATTTCAATTAGTTCCCAAATGCCACAAAAACAACAATGGTCAAAAGCAAGAAAATCTGCTAGCTAGTTTCAGTCGTGTTCGTCTTAAAATCTCTTGGTGAAAAATACAACCACCACTGTGTCGAACAACCATCATCATCACAAAATCCCTAGGTGAAGAGCGTGACAAGTGTGGTAGTGACGAGGCAAAAGACTCCTTCGGCCATCCTAGCAACCCGAACATGAACTGCACCTTGAGCAACAACAAAGTAGCGATGGGAATCAAAATTGTTAGGTCAATCATGATAACAAGATATCAATGAAATACGTTTAAATACAACTTTTTTCCATCTCAAGTGTTGCATGGAGGGCTTGGAGATCTAGTGAAAATGCTACTAAAGTGTTAGGTGGCATGAATATTTTTGTTGAAATCTATATTGATCTATGTTTACCTATTTTTTTCTAGCTAATACATCACTCATCAAGGAAATTTTGGACCTTGTTAGGGAACTAGAAATCCCTAAATTAGATTCTCTAGGTTATAAACCTACCAAAAAATGTAACTAATGTAGATGTTCGTGAAAGTAAACAAATCCATGTTCTCTAGTAAGCATTGAGCCATCTTTACATGCATCCAAATGATACATATTAATGGTTGAAGCTATATATAAAGACAACTTGGAAACCCAACAACAAAAAGAAATATACATATCCAATCCTTCAAACACCATCGTGCCAAATGAGTAGTTTCATCCACAAAGATACAAATATGAATTTTGGTAATTATTTTTGGTGCCAAGGATCAATAAGTATTTCAAAATACTAGCTTATCCTATGTTGCATTACAGTACAAATTAGTGATAAATTTCATTGTAAATGTTCTTTTATCTTTATAATAAGTATGTTTTTTTATCCTTATAATAAGTATTTCAAAAATGCCTGTGAACTTCATTTGCATGATTACACTATTATTTTCTCATATTGTATAGTCTTTTTTGATATGTCATACTTACACATATATGTTAGATGTTTTACTATTTTTATAGAATGGATAAGTCTTGGATAGAAGAGGATGAGCGAATGAGTAGTATATATTTATGTGGAGTATAAAAATTTTTGGATTTTGCTTTTGAACATTCAACGATTGGAGACAAGATTGTATGCCCTTGTAGAAAGTGTGCTAATGTATACCAGGTCACCAGAAAGACTGCATTGAGCCATCTATTGTGGCATGGCTTCTTACCAAGCTATATTTCTTGGGCTTTTCATGGTGGAGATGTCGATGTTCAAATGGATTCTCCTACTAATCCGGGTGATTGCCTAAATGCTAAAAATTTACAAGATATGTTGCATGATGCTTTTTTGAGTTTCAATAAAGTGGGAAATATGGAAGGAGTAGAGTCATCTAGTGATCAATATTTCAATGCTAAACTTTTTTATATCTTGTTAAAGGATTCTGAGACAAAATTATATCCGAGGTGTAAAAAAATTAGCAAACTTGCTTGCATCCTAGAATTCTATCACCTGGTTTGTCTTAATGGCTTGAGTAAGAAAGCATCATCTATGTTTCTTATGTTTGTTAAGAAGATGCTACTAGAAGGAGAACAGTTACCTAATTCCTTTTATGAGCTAAAATGATAATTAAGGAGTTGGGCTTAGATTATGTGAAGATTCATGTTTGTCCAAATAGTTGCATGTTGTTTTGGAAGGATTATGGTGATAAAGACATCTGTGATACATGTGGAGTATCAAGATGGAAAACAATTACAAGCCTGGATGATGACGATGAGAATGCAAAACAAACCAAGAGAATACATGTCAAGGTGGTCAGACACTTTCCATTTATACCACACCTAATGCGTTTGTTCATGTCATCAAAAACCTCTTCCTTAATGAGGTGGCATGCAGAAGAATATGAAAAAGATGACAATTTAAGACACGTGGTAGATTCACCTGCATGGAAAACATTTGATGTTTTGCATTCCTACTTTGCTGCAAGTGCTAGAGATATTTGATTGGGAATTGCAACTGACAGATTTAATCCTTTTGGGACAATGAGCACTTCTTATAGTACATGGCCAGTTGTGATTATTCCATATAATTTACCTCCTTGGTTGTGCATGAAGTAACCATATTTTATGTTGTCCCTACTCATTCTTGGACCAACTTCACCAGAAAACATAGATGTGTACGTGTGTCCATTGATTGATGAGTTGAAACAACTATGGGATACTGGTGTACATACATATGATGCTGGAACCAAGGAATTATTTATGATGCATGTTTCTTTACTATTGACTATTAGTGATTTTCTAGGATATGCCCATCTCTCTGGTTGGAGTACTAAAGGCTACAAAGCATGTCCTTATTGTAATAAAGATACTGTCTCACATTGGTTGCCACATAGCCATAAAGTTTGCTACAGAGGACATCGTAGATTTTTCCCAAGCCGCCACAGATTTCAAAAAGAAGAAAAAGCATTTGACGATGAGAAAGAATTTAGAAGTGCACCTAAACCACCTTCTGGAGCTCAAATTTTATCACAATTGGAGGATGAAAGAACTGTAATTGGCAAGAAAAGGACAAGAGGTAAAGATTCAACTCACAATTGGGATAGGAAAATCATTTTTTTGAGCTACCATATAGGAAGTCTAACATTGTAAGGCACAATCTTGATGTCATGCACATTGAGAAGAATATATGTGAGAGTATTGTTGGAACATTGCTAGGTTTGAAGGATAAAAGTAAGGACAACTTGAATGCAAGGAGGGATTTAGAGGATATGCGAATTAGATTTCCGCTTCATCCAAAAGAAGTTCGTAAATATACCATCCTACCTCCAGCTTGCTATACAATGAGAAAAGATGAAAAAATATTATTTTGCAACCTCCTAAAATCTGTCAAAGTTCCAGATGGGTATGCGTCTAATATATCAAGATGTACACGACCAAAGGATCAGAAGATACTACCAATGAAAAGTCACGATTATCATGTGCCGATGCAACAACTTCTGCCTTTAGCTGTCACTGTGTCTTTTCCCAGTAAAAATGCTAAGTCATGTATTATTAATCTTTGTCTCTATTTTCAAAGGTTGTGCACTAAAGTCATAGATCTAAATGATTTTGTTGCATTGGAAAATGCAATAGTTGTGACACTTTGTGAGATGGAGAAGATATTCCCTCCATGTTTTTTTGACATAATGGTGCATCTATTAGTCCATCTCTCTTATGAAGCTAAGATAGCTAGTCCTGTTTAGTATCGTTGGATGTATCCAATTGAAAGGTAACTTTTCATACGTCCTGATGATTTTACCTATTGGAACGTAATTTGTGATACTATTTTCCTCAACTTTGTTATCAGGTATCTGATGACTCTAAAAGGATATGTTTGTAATAAAAGATATCCAAAAGGATCAATAGCATAAGGATATATAGTGGAAGAGTGCCTAACTTTTTGTTCAAGATACTTGGATGGAGTTGAAACAAAATTAAATAGGCCAAATAGAAATGATACTAACAAAGAAGATTTGGAAAATGATCCAACACCTGACAATGATGATTGGTCTATTTTCTTGACAGTAGGTCGTGGTGTTGGTAAAATGGTTGCATGTGTCTTGGACGAACATACAATGCAACAAGCACACAAGCATGTATTGTTCAATTGTAAACCAATTGAACCCTGCATTAAGTAAGTTAGTGACAATTATCTTCTATTGTTAAAATTCTATAACATATTCCAATTGCAATTATTTTTTATTCAAGAAGCACTATGATATCATTAGGCAAACACATCCTCAGAAGTCCTTAAAGGAGGTTCAGAAAATACATAGTAACTCATTTGATGGATGGTTTAAAGACCATGTAAGTTTATACGGGCTAACTTAATTTGTAATGCTTCATGAATAAACTCTAACAAGCTTTTGTTTTGTTAGATTGAGATGCTCACAAGAACAGAGATGGTGGATGATAAAATCGAGTTTCTTTCTCAAGGTCCACATCAAGTGGCCATTAAATACAAGGGCTATGTTGTCAATGTCATAGATTTCATACCAAGGCAAAAGATGTGAACGGAACAACACAAAATAGTGGAGTGTTTCTGGTAGCTAAGACTGATTGTTATTCTAAAACAACTGACCACAACCCAATTACTAGGGATGTTACCTACTATGATGTTTTGAAGGATGTTATTGTGTTCAATTATTATGATCACTTTAAGGTGACATTATTTAAGTGTGATTGGGTGGACATATACTCAAAGAGGGGAATCAAGCTTGATGAACATGGGTTGACTCTTGTTAATTTGAGATGACTTCAGACTATAGGAGAACCATTTGTAGTGGCATCTCAAGTTGGACAAGTATTTTATGTAGAAGATCTCACTACAAAATGTTGGCATTTTGTTGTAAAGATTGCCCCATGAGATATGTTCAACATGAAAGAACAATCTTGTATTGAGAATGTAGAAGCTTATGTACAATGTGAAACCAGAGATGGGCCATCAATGACATCAGAGGATGAAGATGCTAATTGTGACATATTTAGATTGGATATGGAAGGAATTACTTTTGATAGTTCAATAATTGAAAAAGACCAATCCCAAGTTAAGCATGATCATGAAAGTGAATATGAAAGTGGTGATGACGATAGTTTTGATTGAGGAGATTACAAAATAGAAGTGGATGTTTCTTTTAGTTTGTCATTATTATTTCACTTGTACACGCCATTTTTCGCTCGATGTATCTCTTTAATTTTTTGTCTCACATTGTGCTCTAGCTAGGTGTATGCATTTTGCTGGCCTGACATTCTTCCTAATCAAATTTATCTATGTCTCTACTGTTGTTTATAATGATGTAGTGTTTATGTCTTTAGTATCTGTGCTTTTTATTATAAGAGATATATTTGATTAAATAACTGTGCTTTGTTTTTAAATATTTATTACATAATTGTTAATATGTTGTTCAATATTTTTTTAAATGTCTCCTAATATATCTGATTTGATATACTCAAGATGAGAGAACAATACAGTGATATCTATCATTACAAGACAGCCACAAGGAATGATAAAAACAACAAAAATGACTCTTGTACGACGACTCATTTAACTAGCATTACTCGACATGATTGTTGGCAATCTTTGAACATGTCATCCTCAAATCGCTCCAAAATTTTTATAGCTTCCCTTCCAGCTGAAATTCAAAATGATAGAGCAAAGAAATTCAATAAAACTACTACTAGCTCTGCAAAAATACCCAATCAACCACATCTCCACAAGACTCTAATATGGTTGGTGGTTCCAAATCCTCTCAAACATGCACAACTGAAAAGGTGATGGGAACAAGGTTCCAAAATCATCATAAAAAAGAAAGTGGTGATAAAGTTACAACATTAAGAAATTCAAAGCTATCACATGTGCCTAATGTCAATGCTTCTGTGTCTATTCATTCAAGAAGTGTAGAGAATAGAGCTGCCAATAACCAAAACAACAATGAATTTTCTGATAACATGGAGAAAAATGACATCTCTGATCACCATGTTGAGTCATTGAATGTTACAACAACACCTTCTGATGGGCTAGGTAATCATTTTATTCATATAATTGCATATCTAGTGTTGCATTAATGACATATAATTTTTGATATATTTTTTATCTTTTATAATTGAATGCGTAGGTCAAAAACATCAAGCACGTGGTCGAACACATTGTTTGAAAGTCTGGAAAAGAAAGCCCAACGACCCAATTTCCATTGAGAGAAATCAGTTTGGGCAACCAGTAGGTGAAAACAATGTCACTTATCAAGTTTTCTGACAACTATTGCAAGAGATCCCAATCTTTGTCCACTAAACTATGAGGACTGGAGATAATTTCCAACAAAAAAAAAGATTCTATATGGAATTTTGTGAAGGTACATTATTAAATTTTATTTTTGAATGGTTAAATGAAGCTTCTAGTTGATATCATTCATGTGGGTAGAGTAAATTCACAATGGATTCATATCTAAAGGAGTGGACAATGAAGAAACTAGGAAAGAAATGGAGGGACCACAAGTGGGAGTTATGAAGACTTTACTTTCTAGAAGATAGTATGTATGAACAAAAACTTGAACAAGTTGTTCCCCGCATGGACAAGTCTCATTGGAAATTTCTTGTGGATTATTGGAGGAGTAATAAAGGAAAGGTAATATTTCTTTTTCTATTCATTGATACTTAATTTAACACATAGATAATTAATATGCACAATACTACAATATTTTTCACAGAGAAAGTCTATAACTAACAAGATAAGCAGAAAATTTCAAAAGCTTAACCACACAACAGGAACCAAGTCATTTGCATGTCTAAAATATGATGTAAGATTAGTAATTTTTGTGATCCATTTGGAGAAATTGGTGAAACCTTTTATTTGATGTTTATAATAACCTTGTTTGTCTGATAATGATGGAGAAGGAAACAGGTGGAGAAGTGGATCCCATAATGTTTTTTGAGAAAACTCATCGTAAAAAAGATGGTAGCATAGTTGATGTTGAATCTGCCAAAATTTTGGTACAAAAAATCCTATCCAATAGTGCTATGTTACATATAATAATTGGAATGAGGTATTAGTTTGGTAAAAAATTCATCTCCTATGATTTATTATATGTAGGAAAAAAATTCTGAGGCAGGAGAAGAGTTGCGAAGAAAATAACCTGATGTTACTTCTGATGAAATTTATAGGCATGTTATGGGAGAAGAGAGACCAGGATATGTTCATGGTTATGGGCTTGGACCATCACCTTCTGATATCTGTGGCAAGAATCGTAAATCTTAAGAAGCCGAAGAAGCACAAAGGAAGCATTTTCAGGATAAGCTTGAAGAGAAATGGTTGGAATTTGATGCAAAAGTTCAAGAACAAAAGGATGAATTCAACCATAAGTTAGAGGAGTTACTTGCCTTAATTAGAGCAGGAAACAATCAAGCACAAGATGTTGGCACTGGCCAAGTATGGATATATTTTTTACATGATGTGTAATATCAGTTATTTTCCATGTTGACTTTTTTGGTCTTATGTCAAAAATAAAATAATTGTGCAGACAAAATTTTAAATGCAAACTCCACTCCAAATAAGACATTCATCATTTAAGAAGGGACAAGTATGTTTGTATTTGTGTAAATTGCTCTTCATTTTACATTTATATAAATTTGTTATGTAAACTGTATTTTGTTTCTAGGATGTGTATCTACTGAGTTTCACAGATCCAGATGTTAGAATTGCATTCGGTCGAGTATCTGAGGTTGACCCCATGAAAAGTGTGGGAGGTGTAATATTAGACTCATCATTTGTTGGTGTTTTTGTAGAGGTTGCTTTTTTGGACAATGATCCTCTAGTGAGACCTTATGAGAAATATCAATCTATTGATGATGTGGTTGGCAATGTCATAGCATGACTGAAAACACATATATTGCCATGCTGAGCATAAAGTCTTGCTTATAATATTAGATAATTGAAACCAAAACTAGTATCTGAAGTTGTTTCCATTTGCTGCAGGACATGAAGTATAAAGATAATTGCATTCTTGGATATTGTCTAACGAGATGACATAGTTGTTTTTCTTTAATCCAATTTTTGTAATAGTACATGACGATCCAAATAATGTTGTTTCATGTCCATTGTCACAGACAATGTTGACAAATGAAAATCTTATATTGTTTTGACCTGCTTTTATTTTTGTTATGGAGAATCTTAGTATTATGGAAAATACATACACTATGAATGGTTTGTGGTTATGATGTTCTTTTAGCTATTTGATGTTCTCCATAATCCACCTATTCTATTTGCTCCTTTCTCTGCTTACTGTCATGCTTGTTTGCTAATAGAAGATGGTGTGTGTCAGCTAGTTGTGATCCATAAGATGCATGGTGATCTGTAGATGCGTGGTGATCTGTAGTGTATATGCTCGTATGTAGAATTCTATATTCTTGACTTTTTGTAACATATGATAGCCTTTGGGGTATGTACTTCTCATAGGAATGGATATATGTAACATTTCACATGCTATTGATTTGTGACAACAAGCTCGAGTTTCTCTTAGCTGTTGCCTCTTGTTACATGCATTTGGCAAGATAACACTATTGTAGGAACTAAATGTTGTAGATTGACTAAACTCATAACTTTGTACTGCCAACTTTCCATACAATCCAATAGTCATTGGCCTTATAATGGTTTTAATATGACATGTGCTTTTAGTTGAGACGCATGAGATATGCTTCAGATTCTTTATACCGGTTTCAGTTTTGCCAGACTCTTGTATGCCTCTAAACTAATAGGATGACTAATGTAGAGATGACAGTGAACTATCCTCGATAGTGGTCTTGCCCAACTGATGATATAACTGTCTTCCATCATATGTCTATAATTATGTCATTCTTTGGTTTCTAGGCTTCCATTGCAGGATCTTGATAGATAATGGGACACCTATTCTATCAATTTTTTGTGTGCTCTGTTGTAGCAACAAGAAATATTGATTAGAGTACAACTATTCTTGATGTTCAAGGACTAGTATGCATACATATACTTTTTTTATACTATATATGTTGCACATATGTTCGAATATTAAAATAACTTGGTCCTTAGTGATCTCTTTCCAGGTTCCTACCAAATTTAAAGGTCTAGAAAACACAACTTGTAGATGATATATCATGCTAGATCTTTAGTGGGATTAGTATTGAGATAGATGTCAGCTAGTTTGTACTGTATTTTGTAGTTTCCTTGTCTCTGTGATAATGTTGACTTTTTAGTATGACCGTCTGTCTACAATCTTTAACTCCCATCCCAGTGACACTCAAAGAGTTTAAATTCTAGTTGAACGATATCATTAGTTATTAGTTTCTTATATTTCATGTTGAAGAAGTTCTACAATAATGTTTCAGGTAAAATTGCTTCTTGAAATGTTGTTTAAGAAATGTGGTCCTGATGTTGTGAAAATAGTTATGCCCGATGAACACATGAAGCTGCTCACTAACATTAGAAAGGTTGGTCTTCTTGTATGAATTCTTTTTAAGTGCTTATTTTATTGACCAAGGTAAATCTATATACTACAGAGAGAAATGAATGTAAAGCTAGATCAGAGAAACGTTCTATGTGCTCTTCAAGGTGGATCTGTTTACTTTTCTCTCTCCCAATATATGTTTTCCAAAATCACTATTTGTGTCGCTTGCTCTACTTTTAATTATTAATAACAAATGCTTCTAAAACCTGAAGATGAATTATTTCTTATTTTTGTATATGCAAAATCTTGCAGCATGTTTCGTAAATCTCATCTTTCAAAAATAAATTCTTCAAGGTAACTAATATCTGTTAATACCATGTTTTAAGATAATTTGGAATGAGTTTATCTGTCTTATCAGATTTGGAAGAGATGATTTCTCTTGTCATTGTTACTTGTAGATCCTGTCCATTCCCTACCCTCCTATTTTTCCATTTCTATGTCAAATTTTCTTTGATGTGCAAAAAACTTTTGTGAATTATGACTTTCTTATTATGAAACACATACCTGAATCACTGAATTGTCCGCACACTGGTGAATTCTTAACGAAGTATAATAATTTTAGAAATTTGTCTAATAATTACCATCACATTCACTTGTCCATTAATTATAATTATCATACTGTATATATATTCTTCACCCTTATTTTAGCTGGTATATTTTCATTATACCTTGTAAAACGATTTTTAAAGATGGTGTACATGCTTCTTATCTTATGTGTGAGAAACTTTTTGTTCTTTTGTTTCCATATGATGTCTTTTTAATTCCATCTATATGCTCATAATTTCAGGATTAGCATATGGAATCACGCCCACATATTCTCCGATGTTGATGATGGTGGGAAGAATGATAGTGACTCAGAATCGATAAACTATGATGAAAATGTTGCATCACGAGCAAAATCTTCATCTAGTCTGAGATCAAATGCTAAGTTAATGAGGCATATTATGTATTATTTAAAAGAGATTCCTTATGTCTTTAATTTCAAGAATAACTAAAATTTTCATATATTTGGCAACAGTGCCATAGAAGTTAGTTGAAATAATGAAATCAACTAGTTGGGTGAGGGATAGGTCTATGTCGGATAGATGATTCAATTTTTAGGCTAGCATTTTTCATCACCTCAAGTTTGGAAACTCTCATAACCAGTGATCAATTAATAACATAGCCAATCGAACAATAAAACTCTCATATAGGTTTAGTAAGCAAAGTCACACACCTTCACAAAGTATTATGTTGCCTCAAGGGTAGAACTCAGTTCACGCTAATTGTGTTTGTATTCAAATATTAATGCCATATCAACAATGATTATCTATATGAAAAGGATGCAAGACAACTTGAGGTAACAAATATGCAACATGCAGGAGGGATACCAATTTTGTTCGACTCTAGCAACACATACTTAAGAATGTCTTGTCGTTTATTACCATTGCAACAGTTCCACATAAATATCAGGTAGTTGCTCCATTCCATGCAGCTAGGTTTCAAAACTAGAAACATATTTATCTTCAAAAACTGCGTAATCGTCATCTTGCATTGAATTCATGCTATTATTTGATGAAATTGGCTATGGTATCCTGCAATGAAATCTTGTTCTTCTATAATACTGATTATTTCTTCAAATGTAAGCAAGCCAACTTCTTATAATTCTCACCATTAAAAATTTATGACCAATACAAGGATAAACAACCTTTAGTAAAACCAAAACTTAAATGATGGATTACATGACAAAACCACGCTTTTTACCTGCCTACCAATTTCCCTATTGCATTTCAAGAATTATAAAGTAAAAGCAAACATCTATTCCCACTACACCCTTAAGTAGCTATGAATAACCACTCAAACTGAATGTTAAACTGTATAGAACAGCTATAGTCCATCCATATTATGATAGTGAATCTTGGGTTGTGAACAAGCTTTTAACAGATAGACCCTAAGCAATGAAACATGTCATATATTAGGGCAGCTGCTCTCTAATCTGGCTGTGTACTCATACTATTCTTGTGGCTTCTTTCAATGCACTTCTTTATACCTCTAGTTTATTGTAGGTTGATTGTTAGTTTCAACATCAACATGACATGGTTAACAAATAAAACACAAAGGTATCATCATGAATATGCTCTGCCAAAATCTAGATGATAGTTGGAGGAATGGTATACGCCAGCATAATGTGGCTTCTTATGCATTTCTCTTTGATCATATCATCCTTTGGACCACCTGCGGCACATACCTCACCCAATTCTAAGAAATTAAACAGCTTTTATATGCTAGAGAGATGTAGAGGCACTAAATAGGATAAGATTCCAAGGCTTAACTAATACTCCTTCCATTGGATGCACACATTGTCAGAAAAAATTACCAACTTTTATTTGTCCCCATCTGGATTCGATCCCGAGATTCCTGCCTATGGCTACTGATCACCATTTAGCTACACCCTTGCGAGCTATGCACATACATGCATTTACATGTATATATCTATGTTAGCACATACATGCTCACATATATCTGATACATATATGTATGCACACATATATTCTTATGTAATGTGTGTGATGGCATAACATGGAAAATCCCATCAAATATGGAAGGAACAATTGTTTTGCAAGATGGAGAGAGTAAACCCCACTCACTTGTAATTGTGCTAGACAGGGAGATAAGGGAATTAGGGATGTGTAATTGGGACACATCATAAGAGGGAGACTAAACATGTTTCAGTAGATAAACATGGAATAATATATGAATAAATAATTCATATAGAATAATTTGTGATACTTTTGGATGTATGTGAATAACTGTTAATAGTATAAAAAAGTGGGTATTTGGGCAAGACATAATAACAACCCACAATAGTGATCTACCAGCGTCATAGTGGCAGCCTTAAATTACTGTGATATCAAGGGCCGCAGAAGCACCAAATAGTGTGCCTTCACATAAAGAAGTTGATCAGTCTATTGTATTTAAGGACTTGGATGCTTATGACCATAGGGTCAGAAAACCAAGGGCTATGGTCAAGCCTCTACTTGAACCCCAACATACCCAAAATGCAAGGTTTTACTACCTCTAAACCTTATACTCAAAGGAAATCTTTAGATGCAGGTCTAGCTACAGTTGGGAAAATAGTGGATTGAGTGCAACATGTTTGAATGGTGTCTATTGTTATGCGAGAAAGTTGACCACCCTCTGAGACCTAAAATATCTTTATTGATTGCACATAACCATTACCAAATATCATCTAGTCTTAATGCTTTGCATAATAATAGTACCAAAATTGAGCATTAAAGCATATCACATCACACAAATGATCCAACATTTACGGAAGCTTTCTTCATGGTGACCAAGTATTGTGAGTAGTCCAGGGAACTCTTTCTCGATAGAACTCATCATAAATATGGAAACAAGTAGAATAAACAGGTTAGAACTTGTGAGATTCATTTATGTCTAAAATCTAGCAAGTTACTTTTGATTATATTAGAATTTTCTGTAAAGGGGTCATTCCAGTTGCTGACCTAAATGGAAACTAGTGAGGGTTGGCTTGATCTCTCCATTATAAATTCCTTGATTAAGGATGGAGCTTTTCATGAAGAAATGACAACAATATTTCATGTTATGATGCTAAGCATAATACATTTTGTGCTTGCCTGCTAGGTTTGTACATGTTTTGACCATTTTCATCTTGTCATCTCAACTAATCAGAAATGAAATCTTATTTGTTTGTAAGCTATAATTATACAAGCTATTAACTACAAGATTCTTTTGCATCTCTCATTTCAAGTTAGGCCAGTCAAATGCCAAAGATTTTGAATTGCAAGAAACAACCAGATTGTAGTAATTCACCAGTATAAATGCTTTTATAGATTTTGTAGGAAGAAAGGTAGGGACAAAGTATTTCGTATTGGATAAATTAAAATGTTTGATACAAAGTATTTAGTTGTGTGGTTATATTAATTTGTTATTTGTCTTATGGTTTATTTTAGTGGATGATTTGAGGGCAAATACAGATACTCTGGGTATAGCAATGCATCACACGTTGAAAAGTAGATAGTCATATCAGGGAAGAGACAGATCCAATGATGTAGAAGTTATTATATAGAATAGAAAAATATTATATGAAAGTATATCATTTGTGTTATTCAATATAAAGGGGCAAGGTAAAATGTCCTCCGCATATAATTCTCACTTGATTATAAATAAAAAAAATATTCATATTTTTGGAAGTGTGAGTTCATCTACAATTGACATTCATTTAGAAATCATGATAATGAATTGAAAAAAGAATGACTAAAAGACATGAAAATGTAGTAAAACAAAACTAGTATTTCATTAGTGGCTTTTTTTTATGCGCCATTAAACTCAATAAGAACATTTTCATACAATAATATAATACGAAACAGTGGCATTTGTATAAAAGCCAATTGATGGATAGTGGCATTTTTATAAATGCCAAATAATATTTTAGGGTCATTTATTTGGCATTTATTGGAAGCCACTAAATCCAAACATTTAGTGGCGTTTACAGATTATGCCATTGTCTTTCTAGTGGCATTGGTATTAGAGGCATTTTTTAAATGTCAAAAAACGCCACTAAACATGTTTAGTGGCATTTATTTTTTTTAGCGGAATTTCTAAAAGGCCACTAATGTGAATGTTCACTGTACTGAAAGCCAAAAAAAATAGATCAACTCATCAACCTTTCTACTTCTAAAGCTCAAAAACCCAAATCTATGAACAAACAAGAGCAGGACAACAAGGAAACAACCAGAACCCAAGCCCAAAAAAAACCCAATCACATAAGAATATGATGGTCACTAGAAATATTGTTCCAAAGAACCTCAGGTTTCATATACTCATTCTCATGAACCTCATGTTCCTTTCGAGCCAACTATGATAAAGAATTAAAGGACAGATGACATACTCACTCCTAGATGTAAAACCAACAAGATCATCCCAATTCAAAGGCATGCTTTCAATCAATTTATTTTGTATAGCTAGGCTCTAGATAACTTTAGTATAATTGCAAACAAAACATAAATGGAACGTGTCTTCATACCCATTCAGACAAAGAAAACAAATAGAAACCACAATGATACCCCTTCTTCTTGAATAATTTAATGTAGGAAGTTTGTTGTGAAAATCTTTACAAACATGTATCTTAATATTTATATTGTTCTTAGAGTCCCAAATCCATTTTACAATATCTTTATCCACCCCTGGATCTGATGGTATTCCAAACAAGCTTGATGTTCACTTTATCTTTGCCTTGGAATAGATACTGGTCTTCTTTTGCTTCGTTGATAACAAACTCAGCCAGAATGTTAGTGATCATTTGAGAGCATTTAGATTTACTAACACACAACCTCTTATCCTTGATAATATAAGAAAGAAAAGAGTCATGAGGAATAGAAATTCTTACAATCATGTTACTATCCAATCTATCAACCAGAAACTTGCCCTTAAGCCCATGATCTTTCCAAGTTTTAATACTATTTCTAGAGCCAATCTTTATATCAAAATATGGAAGAAAGAAACAACGAACCCTTAAGATAGAGTTTAACATCCAAGAGAAATTTGGGGATATAGAAATACTCCAAAAGGTTTCTTTTTTTAAGTATTTTTCACCTATCCATTTTACCCAAAGAAAATCTTTTTTACTTGCCACATTCCATGCATTCATAATCAAACAAGCAGTGGCCACCTCCTTACTCTTCCTCAAACCTAAACCACCTTCACCTTTAGGAAGGGTAATGGTATCCCATTTAATGAGGTGAATATTGTTCTTCTTTTCAAAATGCTCCCACAAGAAATCCGTGCATAGTTTATCAATCTTGTCCCGGGTGGAGCTAGGAATGGGGAACGAGAAAACCCAATGGAGGTGCATAGTGGACAAAGTGGATTTGATAAGTTCAACACTCCCACAAAGGGATAAAGTATTAGCTTTCCAACTATAAAGTTTCCTTTTAATTTTGTCTATCAACTTTATGCAATGCTTTCTGTTGAGTTTCCCTACAAAGAGAGGGAGCCTAAGGTACTTTGTGTCATCCAGACTTCCCAAATTAACACCCAAAATATCTAAAATATCAATAGCTTTAGTATTATCCCCCATAAGAATAACACACTTTTCATGATTGACTTTAAGGCCTGACATATCCCCAAACTTTTCCAAAAGGGACTTGATATTGTTAGCATTACCAATATCAACATTGGCAAAAATCATAAGATCATCAGCAAAGATCAAATGAGAACAAATAGATTCTTTGATGAAAATATAGGATTAATATCTTTAGAGGCACACCTATTCTTCAATAATTCAAAAAGCCCCTACATAGCAATAACAAATAAATAGGGGGAAATGGGATCCCCATGTCTCACCCCATTTGAAGGAAAAATGGGAGACATAGGTTGACCATTAACCAGAATTTGATAAGAGGTAGTGTTGAAGATTGTATTAATACAATTGATCCATTTAAGAGATAAACCCATATTATAAATAATAGAGAACAAAAATCTCCAACTAACAAATACATAAGCTTTGGAGACATCAGGTGGGATGCACATGTTGGATCCATTCTTCTTCAAATCACTAAGAATCTCATTTGTGACCAAAAATAGCATCCTTGATGCTTCTCCCTTTCTCTAAGGCACATTGTCTATCATCAATAATAGAAGGAACAAGTTATTGTAGCCTATTGGCAAGAACTATGGAAATAAACTTATAGAAGATATTACACAGAGTAATGAGACGCCAATTAGCAATTGGAGAGGTATACATACCTTTGGGGAGAAGGGTCAGATATGTTTTGTTAGCTTCTTTAAGGAGACAACCCTTCACAAAAGACTCTTTCACAGTTTCAAGAACATTAGCACTTATAAGATTCCAGACTTTTTTAAAGAAATGTCCATTAGTACCTTCAAGACCTGGGCTCTTATCATCATTCAGGTTATTGACCACATCTTCAACTTCTTCTTTGGTAATAGGCTTAGTAAGATAGATTTTTTGTTGAGAAGAGACATGAGGACCTACCCAAGGGCCTTCCCAAACTTTTCCTTTATCCTCTTTACAGAATAAATTCTCATAAAATTGACGAATTTCATCTTTAATATGAGATTCATCTCGATAGGAAACTCCATCAATATTAATACAATTTGTGGTATTTCTATTTCTTCTTATTCTAAGGGACGAGTAAAAAAAATTAGTATTTAGATTCCCTTCCTTGAGCCATTGAACCTGTGATTTTTGCCTCAATAGAGACTCTTCAACCTTCCCAGCTTCTCTAGCAACCTTTCTTTGAGTTTTGGCAATGTTTTCATGTCAACTTTTCTCTATGTCAAGCATATATTTATTTTATCTTTTATAGCATACTAGTATTGTTTACTGATGTGTTGTTCCCCCTATGCATGTCTCAGGACATGATGTCCCCAGGTATTGGAGCAAAAAAGGAATAAATAGGGGCAAGTCATGTATTAGAAGACCTTGAAGTGCAACCTGGTGGGGTGCCATTTACCTTAGATGATCCTAATATTTAGAATGCTCCCTTTCATGTTTTAGTTATTCCATTATTGTATGTTAGAACTTAAACTTGATAAAGAAGTAAGTTGTAGTTTTCTTATTCAAAGAACAATGTATGATTTTTTTAAGATGAGGTATGGTGATTTATTTATTTATTTGCAATGAGTATCTTGATGTGATATCCCCCTTCAAAAGTGAAATCCTATGCTAGTATTCTATCTATCCAAAAGTGGGATGTTACAGTCTAGTCCATCTTATCACATTTCATGTTATATCTCTAGAACATTGGGGCCCCTATACCATTCCTAGTCAGTTCCTCCTAGAAAACATCATGATTTTTCCTTAGGATGGATTTTTTGTATTATTCTTTAAAGGAAAAAAATTTCAATAAATAGAATTGATCTGTTTCACTTCCCCATCACCAACAACAGCAGAGAATTGTCATGTGAAAGGATCTTTCATATAAGAGTTGGGTTTCCTCTTTATTTATGGAATATCTTACTCTTCATAAAGAAGAAATCTATGAAGAGTGTGTATCTATTTGTTCACATCATTAAATCTATACATACAAATCTAAAGAACCAATGTACAACCATATAAACCAAATCATAATGCCCAGGTATCATTGAACATTCATTTCTATCCTAACATTTTTAATCACAACATCATCTTACATGAATTTTTAACAATTTCATACCATTGGTGCTCATCTTACCTTTCCTCTTCATTTATTCTTCTCAACTTCATCATTTCAGTTTTCAAAATTATTGGAATATCACAATGAAATGCATAAGATTAGAAGGTTATTCTCATCACATTCATATGATAGTATGACCAACACCTAATAACATTCCTTGCACATTATGAAAAATTCTCCATAACTCACTGCACATGCATTATATGGAGATTTAATTACATTTGATGTATATATTCTTAGTTTTTCTTAATTGGAAATGTGTATAATTAGTGTCATATATTGGAAAGGAACCTAAATTGATCTTTTCTTGAGATTGCAGCAACAAACAGTTAAAGTTTCTAGTCTAAGAGCACATTCCTCCTTTAATATCCTCAAACTAAACCTAATTAGAGGTAAAGAGAGAAATAAATAGGACTTGTACTTGTTTTTTATTTGTACATGAAGGGTGATCAATTGTAGGGTAGAAGAGGATAAACAAGGGTCTAAATTTCATTACATACTTGATTATCTAACTCCTTTACAACACTAGACTTGATTTTAAGATGAACTATATGCTCTCCAAGTTATCTCCCCAACCATTTTAGATTTAGACAAAACTTGTAATAGAGCTACGAAGAACTAAATGGTGTGTCATCTACAAGTCAATAAGAGGTTTAATGGCTATATATATACATACAAACACATTATATATATATATATATATATATATATATATATATATATATATATATATATATATATATATATATATATATGTATATATATGTTTGTGTGTGTGTGTTTTTGTGTGTTTGTGAGTGTGTACACTGACACACACACACACACACACACACACACACACATATATATATATATATATATATATATATATATATAAACAAATACATATATATATATATGTTTGTGTGTGTGTGAGTGTGTGTATTATGTGATAGAAATATTTTTGACAAATATACTCGTAGACATGACAAAAACATTATTTGATGGACTTCTCATTCATCAGTCTGACTAGTGAGGTCTCTATTTGAACCAAATAATATATCATATTAGAGGATCTCCACTATTTTTTGCTAGTTATTCTTCATTAGTTAATTGACTTTTCAATAGTAAGACCTAACTAATCTATCGTTACTATGAATTGTGAATGAAAAACAATAATGATCCAAACTTGCTACTTCTAGGCCTCTATAATGACATTCATGAGTTAGTCTAAGTTGTCAATACTTGATCAACTATTTTCTTTGACGTATGGACGGTTGACCGAACTTGATTAGTTAATCATAGATAGTCAGCCTTTGAGGTCAGGAAAATGTTGAAAATGTCGATCAACTTACTGGCCCAAACCTACAAATTATTCCCTCGATACTCTGAACTGCACTAGAAAGTTATAATCTCACACTATTGAAAATTTATATTTAGTTCATCACTTATTAGTTGGTTTATCTATGTTATATCACTATATTTTAATTCCTCTTTTCATGTTTGATTAAGTATTTCTTCATATACATATCAAAATGTGGGTTCCCAATCAATGATGTATACATATCAACAAAAAACTAAAAAATCTTTCAGAGATAGGATTATGTGGGGTGGAGGAAACGACGGTGAAAGGGCAAGAAGTGTTGTCAGGGCTTGCTTTGGCTTCCCTTATCTTCATGAAACACAAGCTTCAATAATAGATGATGACCAATGGATATTTACCCAAGAGTTGAGACCGACAACGTTGAAGATGATGATATTCCTTGCAAACTCATGGTCTAAGTGTAGGACATGCCAATCATTCTGTACCATAACCGGATTTGGAAGGCATAAGAGACCTGGTTGGAAAGACAATTAATATCAATACCAATACACTCTCTATTCCCCATGGGTAGTTCATGACATTGGAGTGGAGGCTATGACAATGAATCCTCTCTTTTCGGCAATCTATCTTAATGTGGATATCATAGGTTGGAGAACTAGAACCTTTCTGTGATATGTATGCACTACAACTGTGTAGGCCACACAGATAGAAACTACACACTTGTGCCCTCCTCTAGAAATGAAGACTCGCTACCAACTTCCAATGCTACGCATGTAACCTTGGTTACCTACTCCATGCACATTCACACCAAGAAACTAGAAATGAATTCACTCCCAAGTAAGAAATATAACCTTAACTAAGGGTTTTGGTCATGCAAATAACACTAATAGCTTAGAAACTCATTCCCCAATAGCTATGGAAACTTATTATGACTCCCTAGAAAAGAAATCATAATATGTGAAAGACCTTAAGAAGATAAAGAAGACTCGACGTCACCAAAAGAACATGTCATTGGACAAAAGTGATAAGCTAGAACAGAAAAAGTGTCCCCATGATGCTAATAGTTACAAGCCTCAAAGACACATGATGGTGGCACTTGTGGATGATTTTATGAGTCTAGGAAGGAAATCTAACCCAAGCCGAGACCCCCTTCCAATCCGCAGCCATGGATGAATTGAATAACCTGAACCCACAACAACCACCCTTTAAGAGGGAGGAAAAGGGTGGTGATGGAGGTGTCATCCACCAAAATAGGAAGATCGTATACCAAACAGTAAGCCTAAATAGTAAAAGGGAGAAGGGTAACTTGGCCAAACTATTTGGGAATATTGGTTAGCCTTAGATGGGAGGAGATTTGTCGATTTACAAGGAGAAATAATTGAAGTAAATGATGATGAGATGGGACGTGATGATTAGTCTGTTGGGGTTGTCCACCACCATAACCTGAGTTGTCCCACACCAATTGGTTTCTTCTAGGTTCAAACTCATCTAGTAGAGATCAAAGGGGTTTGCCTTAAGGATAAAATTACACTTCTTAATGATTATAGGCGTAAATACAAGCTATACATATTTACATTGATCAAACCTCGAGTCAGTAGTATGAAGTCTGCAAACATCATCAAGAAAGTTAGATACCCATCCTCTTATAGAGGTGAAGCCCTATGTTTTTCTAGGGGCATCTAGCTACTATGAGATGATGCTAAATGCAGTAATAAAATAATTAGGAACCACTACCAATTCATCTATTGCAAATTGGAAGAACCTTGAATCTCACCATGGTTTATAAAAGCACCAACACACAAAAATATGATCTCTCATGGAATTGCCTCAATAAGAGCCATCCATAATGTCTGGTGTGTGGAAAGTTGATAGTGATTTTAACACAATTTTGGACATCTTGAAGAAGCATGGGGTTTTCCACTTTGACTAAAGACTGATCTTGAAATCCAAGTTTGTCCTCCTCTCCATAGGGCAAGCATAATCAAAGTGGAGGACTACTTCTTCAATTTCAAGATCATATTGTTTCTCGAGAAGCTCGACATGGTGGTGGTCAATGATCAGTGGCTGACCATTGATGATGGTTTCTCCATCTCAGTCATTCCTTTCCTCTATAGTGACCATATCCCATCCTTGTCTCTATCAATGGAGTGTCTTCTTTGCATCACTCCTTCTTCAAAATGAAGTCTACATGGAGCCGGATCCTACAATTCTATGTTGAACTCCTATCATCATGGACCCAACAAGCCCCTTCTAGAAGTGTTATCAACATTCAAAGAAGTAGCAAGCTAGTGGGTCTCTGAGTATATGAAGAAACAATATCATTTAAAGAACTTGATCATGTGCCTTCTAGACAAATGTCATGTATCCTCTAACCCTACTACTATATGAGTTGATTTTCCAGAACAATACAAAAAATACTTCTATAAGAGGAGGCAGATTGGAAACAGAAACACAATATCAAATATTTGCAACTGGGAAATGGTAACACAAAGTTCTTCCAATCTTTCATGAAGGCTTTTCGGCTTCACAACAAAAATACTTGCATGTTTGACAACACTGATGCCTGGATCCCTTCCAACAATGATCAAGACCCTCTTCTAGAGCTTCTTTATGAAACTAATGATCGCTCCCCCAACAAGCAATTGCCTCACATAAGCTATTGTTGACTATGCACGCTGGTTCCTAGACCTAGATGCCCCTTTCTACAATGAGTTACTTTAGCCCCTAAATAATGATGAAATAAAGTGTGTCATTTTTATCATGAAACCGACGAAAGCACCATGTATGGATGGTGTTCATAATGAATTCATCCAATCCAAATGCACTCACATTGGCCCCTCGATCCTATCCACAGTTCGATAGACATTCACCATGGGTATCATTGGTCAATGCCTAGAAAAATCCTTTATGGTCCTTATGTCAAAGACCCAACAACTGCAATGTTGATGCTGGTTTTGGCTGATCTTATTGAAAATTCCCAAAAGAAATTAATATCAAAAATCCTAGTCAAGAGATTAAACCTCTTCTCAGCATCTGTATTTTAAAAATACAATTGTGCTTCATCCCCGAGAAACATGTTGCAACCAAGGTTCTTCTAGTTCAGGAAGTTGTTAACACTATGGCTATTAATAAGTAAGGAGTGGGACCCGAGAGGGGATCTGTTGCCTACTTAATTTTGAGGAATAAACCCATGTAAACCAAACACACACAAAAATGTATGCTGAAATAGGTGTATTTTTCATTTCTCAAATGGTGGTATATTAAAGACAAAAGTATAGCAGCGAAATGATATTTCATCACTATATTCAATTTATCAATGTTACATAATATTCTCCTACTTGGGGTTTGCATAAAAGCAACAATATCAGGATCTGAGTAAAAGGATATCTAGACTATTTAATGTTTGTCTCCCAAGAGTCATCTCCTTAAGCCAGGTTCATGTCTACATTTCATGCCCTCCATGTCCTTTACTTGGGGGTTTGAAGCATACCCCACAGGAGAAGACAAAATGTATGTTGTCAGTAGAAAAGCTGGTATGCGCATATTAATCAGAAATTGAGCAATATAAGGGAAAATGGACATCAAATATAATAAGAATTCTCAAAGAAGATAACAGTACTATCCAAGTGGATGTCAAATTGAATATGAATTTAAAATAAAATTATAATCAAGAGGAACACTTTCCATTAACCAAAATAAGAGGTGCCATAAAAGCACTCATAAAGAATTTAGGACACATAACCCATAAAAAATAATATCAATCGGCATGCACTTGAGATAAACATAGCACTAAAGAATATGAAGTCAGTGGTGGTTAGGGCAAATAATCCATAATCTGATAGAGAATGACAAACTTCTAGACTCCCAAAAATATGATATCAGGTGGAAAGGGAAACCTTAGGTAGAAAGGCACAACCATATATACAAGACGAGTTGAACAACACACTCAACATGGAATAAAACCCATAAAGTCCAAAGTATTACATCACTCTAGGTCTACCGAATCACAAAGCATGCAAAAATGTAGAGGAAAGTGAAAATTTAGTCATACTAATAGAATCATTGAGATTTCCATC
Organism: Alisma plantago-aquatica; assembly: GCA_963693085.1. Lineage (NCBI taxonomy): Eukaryota > Viridiplantae > Streptophyta > Magnoliopsida > Alismatales > Alismataceae > Alisma > Alisma plantago-aquatica. Next base: position 703,825,906 of record OY856409.1, read on the forward strand.
ACATAAATGGACAATACGAGATGTACATCACATGTGGGAAAAATAATTCATATCCACAATTAGAATTTCATCATGAAGAGAAGTACAATGTGTGACTCAATAAGAACATCCAACAAGAGATGCATATCATCAAACTCACATGATTCAACCTCTCAAAGGAGAGAGAGAAAAGTGTATAGGGTATTGTGTCCCAAACCACAAGGGAAAATATAGATGATTTTCTAAATATGGGTAATAGGGAATGCAACATACCTTACATGAAGTCCAATATGTCCAAGTTCAAGGCCCTAACTCCAACTTAGTCCATAAGTAACCTACTAAATGTATATATGAAATTAGAGTTAGGTTTAAATTAATTGCATAAACCCTAAAAGTCATATTTTTATTATTAGTGATTTAGGTTATAAAACAATACCATCTTATAGATTATATTTTTCTAAGTTCATATCATATTTTAATTGTTTTTATGTCTTATAGATTGTTAGTATATAAAATTTAGAAATTTCTAACCAATCAAAAAATTCATAAAAATCAAGTGTTTATAATATTTGATTTAGGCTAGGAAATGGATACCATCAGGTAGAGAGTAATTCATTAATTCCAAAACATACTTTCATTCATTTTTACTGACCTTGTATTGATTTAATATGGATTTTACAACTCATGACCAATGAGAATCCTAGAAAAAGAAACGCAAATAAATTCACTTAAAATCTTGACACACCACTGTTGAAGTGGTCCTATAAAAAGTAGACGTGTGTCAGATGGGCCCATTCAAACACATGTGTGATGAAAAGGATGAGACTTGATTTAAAAATAACAAAATACCCATCAAGCAACACAAAAAAATAGAACGTGTCTAGGGAAAGGGAGTAAAATTAGTGTAAGTCATCTTCCCATCCCCTAAGCAAATTGAATCCCACGACAGCTGTAGCAAATTTTAGTGAGATGGAAAAGTGAGTATAAGATTTTGGAGTGTTTAGAATCACAACCAGAAAGGGCATCCATGGACCTTCTCTTCCTCCTCCAGGTCCAATGATCCCAAACACATGTTCTAGTTTGACTGGAGTCACTAACACCTTTTGTCTCCATGAAAGAAAACAAAGTAAGATTAGGAGTTCCCACGACAGACATGAAATTAAAATGTCAAAAAACACTTGGTGACAATAGAAGAGCCATTGGTGGAAAGAAACACATAAAATCTATTCGAAAGCCATAGATGCAAGAATTTAGATTAACGATGCTTGAAACTTCCTATCATGGCTCAAAAGTAAGAATAGGGGTAAATAAATGGATTTTTACCATGGATGGAGGAAAACTAATACATGTTTGGGATTTGTGAACCTTCATGGAAGCCATTAGTGTCCTTTTCTAGTCACATGCATCTCATGGGTCCTATACAGGTTAGAATCCAACAAGTAGTAATTTCACAAAAGTAGTATGTAGGTCTACACTTTGGTAAGGGGATTTGAACCCATAAACACCCTTAGTTGAAGGTACTGAACAAAACCAGACCCTAAGTCATGTTGGTTAAGCATCAGAGCTCTCCCACCACAAACCTCCTGGCACTGTCACAAAACTAAGTGCTTGGGAAAATCTAGCGAGAAGATGGTGTGTGGTACAAGGTGAAAACGAGTCCAATATATACAAGGATAATGTAAACAGAAGGAATTCAGATGAGGTGGTCTTAGGAGATGACCCTCAAACAACTATTCTGAGGTTGAAGATGTCCCTGGTTCTGACCAAGTGCACTTTTTTTCACAAAATTGGATGGTGACTAGGTGGTACTGAAACTCTAGGGAGGATAATGGAGAGTGTGACTTTATAAGAAAGTTTAAGGGGGAAGGTTATACAGTTGGTGCATCAATGACACATAAAAAATTTGGGTATTTACTAATATACAAGAGGTTTGGATTGAATTTAGGTTTAATATGTACAAAAACTTATTTGGAAATTGGTGGAGAAGCTTTTGTGGTGTGCGGAGTAAAGGAGACAATGGGGGAGAGAAAATGGAGATCGCAATAACTATGAAGAAGGAAAGAAAGAAAGAGGGGGGGGGATAAAATGGCACTGGAACCATCAGATGGTCGTGGGCCTAGTTAGGCACATTGGATCATTAAACCAAAGTAGAAAGGTGGAAATTGAATCATGTGACGAGTAATGAAATCATTATAATTATGGTTTTAGTGTCTTCCCCATTATAATTATTATAATATTACATCATTACCATCAATATATATTATTTAGAGCCCTATTATCTTCACATTTTTACCAAAAGAGTTTGCTTATATTTTTGTGCACAAATTTTCATATTTTACTTATTTAATCTATTAAGTTCGTGTCTTCAATATTTATTTAGATAATGGCAAATTATTCATATTTATACACATGGAAATTCACATTATTATCCTTATTCATGTATTAAGCACGTCATGTCACATATTAAACATATCTTATCCATTATGTGATTATTGGTTATCAAATGAAACTTAAGTGGCATATAGCATGTTAATTGATGGCATTAAATCTATAGTATATGTTTTCAATCTTATATATATATTAGATTTACCATTTTTTTAACCATGTTACATGTATTAACTATTTATATTAAAGTATAACTTTACTCTTGTTTGGTCAAATCTATAGAAACATGCATTTTTAACCTCCTTGTTATGGATTACGATAAGATTCTAGGTTTCAATATGTTATAACACTCTACCCCTTAAAGAGGATTTTGTCTACAAAATACAACCATTCTTATGCTACCAACGAACTATTTTCCACTCCTTATGAGGTTTAACCTAATAAGCAACAACACCAAGGTACAAGGCTTACTTATGTATATTTAAGTTGTGAATATTTTTGGGGTTTAGTTTGTTCACAGATCTTTCATCCAACTAAAAGGTCTTAGGGTTAAATTTTAGGTCCTTGTATATCTAACCTACCAACTATAAGTGTAACGACCCACACTTTTTAGTATCCAAAGGACCTTAAAGTCGCAGATCATTACTCATAAATTCCAAGATCAGATTCAAAAAATAATACAAACTAGTAAACAATTTACATTAATGAACAAATATTTACATGCTTTCATAGAAAGCTCCTCTAAGGAGTTACATAGATTTTATAAAGAAATAACTTGTACATGTGTGATGATATACCACTATATCTAAACCTTCATGAATGAGTTAGTTTCTTCAATATCTTTATCTGTAACATCATGTCCACGAATCAAGTATATCAAGTACCTAAAACACTGACAAACAAACATGGGGTCAGTATATTTCTATACCGGTACTTGGGTTCATCCTATAATCACAAGTATACATATATTCAACATCTTTTACTTGCACATAAGAACATGAATTTACTTTCATATTCTAACTAGTACCTAGTCTACTATCTCAGGTGTAACCACTCTCCATCCTTGGACTCATGTGTATTACCCTTAAGATTAGTCTAATGTTGGGTTCAAAATAGTGTTATTTAACTTTCATGATATTCATAGGGACTTTATAATTTACATGAAGTAAATAAACAAGTAAGTAGTTATCATTCATTTGATCTCATTGAGAAACCTTGACAAACTTAGAAATCGATACATGTATTCATAAGCATAACCACATACCTTATGCCATTGCAAAAACCATGCAGAATAACTCATGTACTTTGGGAGTGCACCCAAGCATCCAAGCAACAAAGCATTCATTCAACATTATCTAAAACATGCATACTACATATGTGTCAACATGTATTCACGTTACATTAATCAGATCTAGGTTCACTCCTACACTAGGGTTTAGGACTGTCTCATGTTTGGACTAGGGAAAGGGGTCACAAACTATAATTACATCATATCATGATTTCTAAGATTACAAACCCAATTATGTGTATTAGGTGAAACCCTAACCATCATCTTGAGCAGATTAGGTTATCTATGAAACCTAGATCATATTAAAGGAATCTAATTCTTTGATCCATGATACCTTGGTCATATTCTTAGCATTAAGGTCATAGAAAGATATTCACATTGGTTTCAAAACCCTAAATATACAAGTATATGATGATTAATCTAGAAACATTAATTATTCATAATTATCAAGGGTTTCCTCATTACATATGATAAGATTAGGAATTATCTCAAATAGATGAATCTACCTAGTTAAGCATCATATTAAAGGAATCTAAGTCTTTCCTTTACATTAAACATATCAAAACATGTATTACATATACTTTCATAACAGGAAGCACATTTAGACTCTGACTACATATTTTTAGTTTCTACTCATTTTTCTGATCAATTTCACATATACTTTTTCTATCATCAGAGCTACCGTTAATTAACTTCAATTATCTCAAGATAATCTAATTTGGACCAATCAGATACTGACACATCAGCAAAATTACCTTATTAGTAAAAGCCACGGGGCACGAGTCCAACCGATGGATGCTTGCTGCTTGGCCGTGAGTAGATTAGGGGAAGGTCACACCATCCCTCTCCTCATAGTGTTCAACCTTGGGGTAAACTTGTCTTTTCACACCTGATCACCCTCTTCCTTTCTCTATGACTTCATGCACTGCTGCACCATGGATGGCTCAACCTTATGTTTGACTTCTTGGTATCCTTCCACATGAGCCTAGGTCTCACTAGCCTCATCTTCGCTTGCCTCCTCCTAACCCAGAGATTGTCTACACATGACCTGCGATGGTCGGGAGTGGTGACCCTGCTAGATCGTTCGCGTTCAGCAAACAGATCTATCACAGCTCATGGGGAGGGAAAAGGGTGTCCCCTTTCTATCTTCTGGAGGTGAGGAGCCCTTCGGGGCTTCCCGATGGAACTCCAGACCAGAGTGATTGCAAGGAGCCACTCTAATTTGGCAAGACAGGCTTAGAGTCAGCGGAGAGGAGGACTGGCATGTCTGTCATAAGTGTGACATTCAGGGCCAAAACAAAGTTTGCGTTCAGATGAGAGGGTCATGATGATTCTCTAATCTCTTTTTATAGCCTAGAGATAATAGAGTTCTAGGTTGCTCGAAGTGCTAGAGGTCCTACTCAACCCAGATTTGAGTATTATCCATATCAACAATGATAACACCTGGGAAAGGGTTCATTGAGATCATCTCAACATCCTGAATCCAATGGGATTCATTTTATGTCATGTTGAGCGTCAGAGAGGGGGTGGGAGCTAATGAGCCGGTGAGGTTCCTATGGCTGTTGGGACTCAGGAGAGTCTGGGTCTAGGAGAGGAGCTCCATGGCTTTTGTGTTGCCCAGATATGGGAGTCCAGATCCTGCTGGTCTCCCTTGCAACATTTTCTTTTATTTTCTTTTGAGAAAAAACCATTATTACAAAGATAATTGTAACTCGCACATAGGACCTCGAATCACCCTCAAACTTTGGGATAAATGCCATGTTACTATTATCTATCTTCTATTAAAAGATGTGAGCTTAATTCCTTCTTTGATTATCCAAAATAGGTCCCTTAATAAAAAGGTGGATAATTCTTCAACTAATTATCCAGGCCACATATTAACTTGGAACATTCAAGAAATTCTTGCATTATCTTATACTCTGATTATCTATCAACCAAAAATATATTGGATATCTATTATGATCACGAATATCAATAATATCCATATTCATGTCCTAGGGATCCATATGTAAACCCTAGTTAACCAACTGGGCTGAAAGGGGTCCCTAAGGCCCATGCATTATATCTTGGGCCTTCCAAAGGTTCCATGAGCTTAATCACATTCCCAAATACCAAATTAAGGCTTTGATAAACCTTGCACCTTATATTAGCCTCATATGAACACATATGCACATATGCTCAAAATCACATTATTTACTTAAATTGAACATTTAATGCGAGTCTAGGGTTTGGAATCATCAACCAAGGTCCCTCGATCCTCTTCCTTGTTATTTCTTCCCTAATTTCATTTAAGCTTAAAATCTACAAATTTCAAGGATGTAACGTTCACCCCTCCTTAAAAGGAATTTTGTTCTCAAAATTTAGGCCTACTAAGCCTAGGTGAATGATGACTCACATTATGTTCAAAAACTTAGGGTTAGCACCCTACTCAGACATCTTTAACAACTTTTCTTATCATACCAATTCTCATCTTAATACTAAGATTGGCACCTGAATTTAAATTCAAGTGTATCCACATCTTCAGTAGTCACACCTTATCTTTCTCTTGATGATTTCATTCTCATTTCGTGATTCAATTCCACTTTTTCATTTCTCTTTTCACCTAGGTTTCCAACCTATTATTCATTATTTTCACATAATGGTGAGGTGACACCTCTAACCCTAGTTCATGTCATTACACATTCAATGTATAATATTCATCCTCTTATCTCAATTTTTAAGCATCATATGTGTTTACCCAATCTCTCTCACTCATAACGGGATGGAATATGCATTTGACTATAGCCCAAACACAAAGTTCCTTCTGTTATAAGAGCAGAGATGGTACATCTACACATTATCTTTCAATTTCACATTTAAAGTTGAATCATACTTTATATGACTCTAAACATACTTATTTTCAATTCCATAGTATTCTTATATCTCATCAAGTCAAGTGTCCCGTTCTTACTCTTAAGATTGGACACAACTTCTATCAAGTTTTCTTGACTTTATTATATCTTTATATTTACACCTCATCTATTATGAGCCTTAGCCACTTCCTTGAGGTCTCTAGGGGTATAGGTACCTTTGGATTATTCTCATCCTTATGCATCGAGGGAGTGCCTCTCACATTCACCCATTAGGCCCCATGATCATCACGAACGTAGCAAATCTCTTGAGTTATGGACCTTGGGCAAACCTAGTCGTTACCTCCCGACTACATGGTCATGTGCATTCAGGGCACAATCAACTCCCAACCCATTGGTCCTATGTACCTTTAATACACCCTACTTGACCTCAAGATTGCATTAGATCTCTACCCTTCCCAAGGGTTTCTTTTGAGATGTCACATCTCTATTACCTTTAAGCACATTATTCTCTCATCTAATTCTTTAACATGGATTGCCTTCATCTCAGTCTCCTTTGAGTACACATTATACAGTATCATCCCAACATTGGGCTTGGGCCACCTTCCTCTCCAGGGCTTGGTTCTTATGTTGGCCTTCCCCTTTAGGGGCTTGGCCTTCTGTGATCTTCCCCTCCAGGGGCTTTATCCTAAACATCTACACTGTGGAGTTGGACTACCTTCCCTTCCTAGGGCTTGGTTCCATACTGGTCTTCCCATCCTGGGCTTGACCACTTCATGACCTTCTGTTCCTGGGCTTGCTCGTCCACACTATAAACTTAGGCCACCTTCCCTTCCTGGGCTTGGTGCCATACTGGTCTTCCCATCCTGGGCTTGACCACTTGTGTCCCTCAAAGATGGCATACTTGGGTTCAAAGAATGTAGGTGCTTTCATCTTTATATCTTTAACTGTCCACCCTTTAGGTGGCCGTTAAGGTTACTTCAATATCTAAATCGATTTATCCATCTTACATTTTAAGGGATTGTCCTAGCCTAGGGTGCCTTCTTCTCTTAGGAGGGAGTTAGGCTCTCTAGCCACAACCTGACCCCAAGATCTAAGGTTTTGCCTCCCTCATAGCTCATCTTCCCACTCTTGGGTTGACCCTCTCTAGGTTGGCACACTAACCCTAAAGGTTTCATATTTTATCTTTGTGCATTAATTATAACTTCTCAACCCTTGTTTGGTCAACCTCTGGGATACCCCCTCATGGGTTTTGTCCATTCAGTGATCTTGGGCCACCTTCCCCTCCAGGGGCTTGGTGCCTAATCGGCCTCCCCCTCTAAGGGATTGGTCATAGTCATCTCAATGACTTTATTTCCATCACCAAACTTCTAGAGACACCATGAGGGGTTCGAGCAAGATATATTCAGATTTTCATTTTCATATATATATATATATATATAACTATTGGGTTCATATATTTATCAAGACCTCTTACATAAGTGTCATGCTCCTCATACACACATGCATGGGAGACTGGGTCACCTAAACCCACCCCTTTATCTTTCTTATTCCCGATTTCAAGTTTCATATGGGTGGTGTTCCATATCACCATGCCATTCTCATTATTTATGATTAACGTTTTAGGGTTAAGGTTAGGGAATATACTCTATCTCTTAGAGTTTCCATATCCCTTGTCCTACTAGAGTTTTCATACCCTAATCCAAGTCCTTCCTCTATGAAACGGCTTACCCATACTTGTATCTTTCTAGTGTTTACCCTCTCTAGAGGGACCTACACAAAAAATTATATCTTTTCACATTTGCTTCTCTAATTAACAATTTGTTTTTAGGGCTTATTAAACAAAGAGATGAGAAGTAGACAAAATGTGGGATAATACACCTAGGTAATACATTATTCCTTAAATAGTTTTTCCCTTATGTTTCTAAGGATGATTTGAAATTATAAGCTATGAAGTATTAATTGATGAATATGTGCTCTCATACCAAATGTAATGACCCCCAATTTTCAGTGTCCAAAGGGCCTTAAAGTCACAAATCATTACTCATAAATTCCAGGATCAGATTCAAAAAGCAAAATAGTATAGTAAACAATTTCCATTAATGAACAAATATATACATGTTTGCATAGAAATCTCATCTATGGAGTTACATTGATTTTAGAAAGAGCTAACTTGTACATGTATGATGATATACCACTATATCTAAACCTTCATTAATGAGTTAGTTTCTTCAATATCTTCATCTGTAACCTCATATCAATGAATCAAGTATATCAAGTACCTAAAATGTTGATAAACAAATACGCGGTCAGTATATTCCAAAATTGGTATGTGGGTTCATCCAATAACCACAAGTACACATATATTCAACATCTTTTACTTACACATTAGAACATGAATTTGTTTTCATATTCAAACCCATATCTGGTCTACTATCTCAAGTGTAACCACTATCCCTCCATGGACTCATGTGCATTACCCTTAAGATCAGTCTAACCTAGGGTTCATAATAGCATTATTTACCTTTCATGATACTCGTAGGGAATTTATAATTTTCATGAAATAAATAAACACACAAGCATTTATCATTCATTCGATCTCACTGAAAAACCTCAGCAAACTCGAAATTCGATACATTTATTCATAAGCATAGCCACATACCTTATGCCAACCATGAAGAATAACTCATGTACTTTAAGAGTTCATCCAAACATACAAGCAACAAAGCATTCATTCAACATTATCTGAAATACGCATACTACATATGTGACACCATGTATTCACATTACATTAATCAGATCTAGATTTGCTCCTAAACTAGGGTTTAGGGTTGTCTCATGCTTGGACTAGGGATAAGGGTCACAAACCCTAATTCCATCATATCTTGATTTCTAAGATTATAGACCCAGTTATGCGTATTAGGTGAAACCTTAATAATCATCTTGAGAAGATTATGTTATCCATGATACCTTGATCATATTCTTAACATTAAGATCACAGCAAGATATTCACATTGGTTTCAAAACCCTAAATATACTAGTATATGATTATTAATCTAGAAACATCTACTATTCATCATTATCAAGTGTTTCCACATTATATATGACAATATTAGGTATTGTCTCAACATAAATGAATCTACCTAGTTAAACATCATATTAAAGTAATATAGGTCTTTCCTTTACATTAAATATATCAAAACATGTATTTCATATACTTTCATATCAGGAAGCATATTTAAAATTTGATTATATTTTATTCAAATTCTACTCATTTTTTTAATCAATTTCATTAATACACTATCATCAGAGCTACCTTTAATTAACTACAATTATAGAAATATAATCTAATTTGGACCAATCAGATACTGACACATCAACAAAATTACTGTATTAGTAAAATCCATGTGGCCCAGGTCCATCCAATGGATGCTCGCCGCTTTAGCCTCTACTCCAGCGTGGCCGCAATTAGATTAGGGGAAAGGTCACACCAGCCCTCTCCTCATAGTGTTCAACCTTGGGGGTAAACTTGTCTTTTCAGACCCAATCATCATCTTCCTTTCTTTATGCCTTCATGAGCTACTGCACCATGGATGGGTCAACCTCATGGTTGACTTCTTGGTAGCCTTCCATACAAGCCCATGTCTCACCAGCCTCATCACTTCCTACCTCCTTCGAACCCAAAGATGGTCTACATGTGGCCCACGATGGTCGGGAGTGGTGACCCTGCTAGATTGTTCTCGGTCAGCAAACAGATTTGTCGCAGCTCATGGGGAGGGAAAAGGGTGTTCCTTTTCTATCTTCTGGAGGTGAGGATCCCTCTAGGGTTTCTCGGTGGAACTCTAGGCCGGAGTAATTGCAAGGAGCTACTCTAATTTGGCAAGATGGGCTTAGGGTCAGCGGAGAGGAGGACTGGCATGTCTATCATAAGCGTGACATTCAGGGCCAAAACAAAGTGTGAATTCAGATGAGAGGGTTACAATGATTCTTTGATCCCTTTTTATAGCCTAGATATAATAGAGTTCTAGGCTTCTTGAAGAACTAGAGGTCCTATGCAACCCAGATTTGGGTGTTATCCCTATCAACGATGATAACGCCTGAGCAGGGGTTCGTTGAGATCGTCTCAGCATACTAAATCCAACGGGATTCATTTTACGTCATGTGGAGAATCAGAGAGGGGGCAGGAGCTAATGAGCCGTCTAGGTTCCTATGGCTGTTGGGACTTAGGAGAGTCTGGGTTGGGAAAAAGAGCTCCCTAGCTTCTGTGTCGCCCGGATCCGGGAGTCGAGATCCGGTTAGGCTTCCTTGCAACATTTCCTTTTATTTTCTTTTGAGAAAAAAACCCTTATTATGAAGATAATTGTAACTCACACATATGACCTCCAATCACCCTCAAACTTTGGTATAAACCCCATGTTACTATTATCTATCTTCTATTAAAAGATGTGAGCTTAAATCCTTATTTAATTATCCAAAATAGAGTCCTTAATCAAACGGTGGATAAATCTTCAACTAATTATCCAGGCCACATATTAACTTGGACCATTCTAGAAATTCTCCCACTATTTTATACTCTGATTATCTATCAAAAAAAATATCTTGGATATCTATTATGATCACAAATATCGATAATATTTAGATTCATACCCAAAGGACCCATATATAAACATTGGTTAACCAAATGGGCTGAAACGAGTCCCTAAGGCCCATGAATCATATCTTGGGCCTTCCAAGGATTCCATGAGCATAATCACATTCTCAAATACAAAAATAAGGCTTTGATAAACCTTGCACCTTATATTAGCCTCATATGAACACATATGCTCAAAAGCACATTATTTACTTAAATTGAACATTTAATATGAGTCTAGTGTTTGGAATCATCAACTAAGGTCCCTCGATCCTATTCCTTGTAATTTGTTCCCTAATTTCATTTAGGCCTAAACGTTATGAATTTCAAGGATGTAAGAATAAGGTTCACATCATAAAACTATTGATTCCCATTGTACAACTTCCTACATCTAAGCAAGGTAAATAGGGTAGGTCCACTAGACCTTTATATCAAAACACATATTCCTGATCACCACTAAATAGTCAAAACTAGGGTTGAGATTTCTATCCTAACTTTCTAGAGTTTCTCTATCAATACCTCACACATCTCTTTATAGTCACTTAGTTCAAGTAAACCTCGACAAAATACATTTTTTTAATACATATACTATTATAAAGAAAAACAATTTTATGGCAAAACTTTGTGATGTAAAACTAAAATTGGCACTAAAATTGATGCAAAACCAAGTCACAATTTCCATTTAAGATATCCTTATCCTACTACCTCAACATAGACATAAACTAACTCCATTCTCAAGTCAAACCTCATTATATTCAAAGATACATGTCATAACTAACCTACATCATAAGCTATGCGAAACTAGAGTCTCATCACGTTAGGATTTACTAATCATGATTCTTATGTGTATCTCGACCTTTCATCATCTCATGAATATCACATGTTAATTATAGGGTGACTATGTAAGGTAAGGGTTCTAATTAGGTAGACAAAATTAAAATAGTCAGAATCCAAATACCATGACTCTGATACCATCTTTTAAGGAGTGGGACTAGAGAGATGATCCAATACCCATCTAATTTTGAAGAATAAACTCATCTAATCCAAACACACTGAAAATGTACACTGTAATAGGTGTAATTTGTTTCCTAAAATGATTGTATACAAAGGACCAGAGTACAACAATAGAATAATGTTTCATGACTATATTCAATTTATCAAGGTTACATAATATTCTCCCACTTGGGCTTTACATAAAAGCAACAACAACATGATCTAAGTAATGAGATATCCCAACTATTTCAAGTCTATCTCCTAAGAGTTAGATCCTTAAGCTAGGACCACATCTGCATGTCATTCCCTCCATGTCCTTCACCTAGGGGTTGGAAGCATACCACATAGGAAAAGACAAAATGGATGTTCAATATAAAATTTTGTATGTGCATATTAATCAAAGATTGAGAAATATAATGGAAAAAGACATCAAATATTACAAGGCTTCCCATAAAAGAGAAAAGTAATATCGAAGTGGATATCAAAGAGAATACAAATTTCAAATAAAATGATAACCAAGTGTAACACTTTCCATTAACAAGATATAAGATGCATACCAAAATCACTCAAAAAGAATTTAGGGCACATAACCCATCAACAATAATATCAACTTACATGCATGTGAGATAAACATAGAACTAGAGAAATATAAAGTCAGTGGTGGTTCAGGCACATAAGACATAACATGATAGAGAATGACATACTGCCAAACTCCCAAAAATATAATATAGGGCGGAAAGGCACACCCTGGGAGGAAAGGTGCGGCCATATATACAATACAAGTGAAAAGGTGCACTCAGAAGGGAAGTAAACTCAACCAAACCAAAGAATTACATTACTCTTTAGGTACTAAATCATAAAGGATGAAAAATGTAGAGGAAAGTGAAAGTTCAATTATATTAATAGAATGGACAATATGAAACATACATCACATAAGTAGGAAAAATATTTCATATCCACAATTAGGGTTTCATCATGAAGAATTTTTTATTTTTTAGTCAATAAGAATATACAACCAAAGATTCATATCATCAAACTCACATGAGTCAACCTATCATAGGAGAGAGAGATAAAATTATATAGGGTATTGTGTATTAAAGGACCAAGAGAAAGAGTAAAATTAGGTGATTTGCTCAATATGAATAATAAGTGGAATGCAACATACCTCACATGAAACCTACGTATGTCCAAGATCAAGACCCTGATTACATCTCAGTCCACAAGAAAATTATTAAAGGCATATATGAGATTAGGGTTAGGTTTAGATTAATTGTATAAACCCTAAAAGTTGCATTTTTATTATTAGTGAATTAGGTTATTAACACCATACCATATATCATATTTTACTTTACATTTCTGGTTTATAGATTATTAGATATAAATTTAGAAACTCTAACCAATTAGAAAATTCATAAAGATCCAATACTTTTAATATTTGATTTAGGCAGTAAAATGGTGGCCATTGGGTAGATAATAATCCACTGATTCCAAAACATATTTTCTTATATTTTTCTGACCTTATACCTATTTAATGTGGATTTTACAATTTCTGACCAATGAGAATCACGGAATAAGCCATAGATATTAGTTCACTCAAAATCTTGACATACCATTGTTGAAGTGGCCCTATAAAAAGTAGAGTGTGGAATATAGACCCACTCAAACACACACACACAGATAAAAGGATGAGGCTCGATCTAAAATACCAAAATACCCATCAAACTACACAACAAAAGCAGACCATGTCCAGGGCAAGCTAGTAAAATTAGTATGAGTATCTTCCCATCACTTGAGCAAAATGAAGTTGACAAACATTGTAGTAGCTTACAACAAGATAAGAACATGAGTACAAGATTTTGTAGAGTTTATAATCATAGCCAGAAAAGGTTTCCACAAACCTTCTCATCCTTATCTGGGTCCAATGAACCCAGACATAGGTTCTGGGCTAGCCGGAGTCACCAACACCTTCTGCCGCCATGAATGCTAATGAAGAAAAGACCAGTAGTTCTCACTACAGACATGAAACACAGTTTTTAAAAACCACATCATGATGATTGTTGGAACTATTGATGGAAAGAAACACACAAAATCTATTTAAAAACCAAAGATGCAATAATTCAGAAGAAAAGGGTTTGAAACCATCTATCATGGATTAAAATAAAAACATGGGAAAAGAATTAGATTTTTAATGTGGTTGGAGGATACAAGTTTGGGTTTTTGACCTCCATCAAAGCCATCAATTCCCTTTTAGAGTCACCTGAGGGTCATGGGTCTTGTACTAGCCAGACTCTAGAGAGTAGTAGTTTCTTAAGAGCAGTAGACATGTCGACATGGCTAAAGATATTGAACACAACCATGCCCTAAATTAGGTTGGTCAAGCATCAGAGCTCGCCCACCCCTAAGCTCTTGGATCTGTCACAAAATTGAGTTTGGGGGAGATTCTAGAGAGAAGTTTGTTGACTCAAGGTCAATTAGGTCAATGTTGACTCACGTATAAATTGACTAAACCCGTGTTTTGATGATGACTAACCATTCCACATATTGGTGTCTAATGTCTCTACTTGAGTGATTTCAAATTAGGTATAGACACACTCCAAATGCCCTAACATGCACATATCAAATTAGAGAAAAGACAAGTCAAAGTCAATACAAGTGCACATTTTTGTAATATGATGTAAATCCATTAGAATCATGTTATAAATCACTTGTAATGATTTTATGACTTGTAATTAAGCTTATAAAAAATTAGGAACACTTTGATCAAATGTTTAAGCACTCAAAAGTCATTTTCCAAAATTCACATCAGGCTGTTCATCGATTGAGTTCTGTGAGTTGCAAGCTCGACCGATTTTGATTGGATCTTGAAAATGACTTTTGATCGGTCGAGTTTACACTACACAAAACTCGACCGATGGAGTACCTAACCAATTTTATTTTCATTGGTCGTTCGAGTTTCCCCAAGACAAACTCGACCGATGGTCTGAATATCGACTTTGTCTTTTACTCTATCGGTCGAGTTACCCTTATAGAAACTCGACCGATTGCATTGTACGGAAAAGTGCATAAAAGTTCTTCTAGCCGTTGTGGTGTTGCAACAAGTGAAAATATATATGTTGCAAGACAAAAATGGCTATTTTTCATTCTCAATTGTTCCCAAAGGCTAAGAGGCATCCCAAGCTATAAATAGGACCCCTTGGGCTTCATTCTAAGGTTGAGCATTCATTGCAAAACTCTATTTGAGGTTCCTATTTTATAGTTGAGTGCTTCCTACAGCCTCCTCTCTCTCTATAAGCTTAATCACTTGCTAGATCCATTAGAGTGAGTAGGAAATCTGTAAGAGAGCTAGTCCTACATGTATATCTTGTGAGGCTCTCACTTCCACCACCTCTCAGTCTCTCATTTCAATCATGAAGATGAAGGTTCTCTCTCTTGGCTAAGAGAGGTGAAGAAGAACAAGGGAAGGCATCCCTTGGTGAAGATCAAGGCTGAAGACTTGGAGCGAGAGTGGGTAAGCCCTTGGTGAAGGCAGAAGACTCCTTGCTCAAGTGGGTAAGTCCTTGGTGGAATCTTCTCCGAGTGAAGGTGAAGTAAAAGGTGGAAGATCCAAGAAGAGTGGGTAATCCCTGCAAGGCTGAAAACATGTGCAAGAGTAGGTAAGTCCTTGGAAGAAGGTGGAAGACTCCTTGCAAAATGGGTAAGTCCTTGGTAAGGTTGAAGACTCTTTGTATTGGATAGGTAAGTCCTTTGGTTTGTCATGTATTGTATCTCTTATAATGAATATAATGAAGATGCAAGGTTAAGAAATCCTAGAGGTTGACCTCTCTAGGTAGTGGACTGACTCACTTCTAGTTTGAAGTGTGGAACCACTCTAAACAACTTCTCAATTGGTGTATGTTCAATCTCTCTCTCCCTTACTATGCATGTTATAGTTGCACACAAATTTCCTATTTAGCAACCTTATCTTGTGATATATCTTGAAGGTCTAACAAATTTTGTTTAAGTGCATTCAACTCTATTCACCCCCCTAGAGCATCTAATCACCCATCTAGGATCCAACAATAGCTATCAGAATGGGGCTTCTCCAAGCATACTTCAACAAGTACGAGAGGATGGGTGACTACCAAGGAGGGAGATACTTGATCAGCCTACCAATCTTTGATGGGAGAAATTTCCTCTATTGGAGAAGAAGGCTTCAATTCTACATCCAAGTATCAAGTCTTGAGAAGTGGCTAATTGTGAACATCCCATACATGCTACCAAAGACAAAGATTGAAGAATGGGATGAAGCTACCTTGAAGAAAGCAACCTTGAATGCTAGAGCCATGCACATCCTCTATGCCTCCATGACCCCCACCGAGTTCTACCGTATTTCTTCATGTGAAACAACCTATGAGGTATGGAGAAAGTTATGCATCACTTATGAGGGGACAAATCAAGTGAAGGAAAGAAAAGCCTACATGCTCAAAGGGATGCTTGAGAACTTCAAAATGGGAAAGGAGGAGAGGATAGCCAACATGTACTCAAGGCTCAACACCATTATGAATGGTCTTGTTGTTCTTGGTCATCCTATGTCTAGAGGAGAGATCAACTCAAAGATCCTTAGAACTCTTCCCAAGAGGTGGGAACCCAAGGTGACTTCCATTGAAGAAGCAAGGTCTCTTAAGGATGTCCCTATTGAAGAGCTCATTGGAAATCTACAAGCACATGAAGCCAATCTTGACAAGAGGGAGGATGTAGTAAGACAAGAAGAGAAAGAACTCAAGAGAATGAAGAAGGATGAAATGAAGGCTCAAATTGAAGCTACCATGGGACAAGCTTCTCCATCCTCTCAAGTTGAAGAAGATGCCATGTACTCCAAGGGTAGATTATACAAAGGCAAGTCCTCCTCCATCCGGTGCTTCACATGTGGAAAGAAGGGTCACTACAAGGAAGATTGCCCAAAAGGCAAAAAGACCCATCTTCACAAGAGAAGAGAAGAGAAGTACAAGAAGAAGCAGAAATGGCAGTCAAGCTCAAGTGGCTCCTCCAACTCAAACTCAATTGAAGATTCAAGTGAAGGATCAAGCTCAAGTTCTGGTGATGAAGGAGAATGCCACTTTGCTCTTATGGCATCAGCAAGTAAGGACTCAAGTGAGGTAAATCTAAACTCTTTAGATAAAGAATCTTCGATTGCTTTTATTCATGATACTTGTGCCTCTCTTAAGTCTTATAAAAGGAAAAAGAAAAATCTTGCTAGAATTGTTGATAATTTGCATGTAGAACTAGATGATCTTGAACATGCTAATTCTTCTTCCTTGATGATAAAAATGATTGTCTTATTCAAGTAGATTCTCTTAAACTTGAAAATTTTAGTTTGCTTAATAAGATTAGATTTCTAGAAGCTCAACCTCTTATGCCTAGTTCTAATGAAGAGCATACTTTAGGTATTGCTTCTCTTAAGCATGATAATGACCATTTGAGATCTTCTTTGCAAAGATTCTTAGTTGGTAAGAAGAGCCTTAATGATATCATACACCATACTACCAAATAAATTGGTAGACATGGTTTGGGGTATGATGGTAAAGGACCTACAATATTCCATGGAGAATCCTCTAGTTCCAAGACTATGGGCACATGCAACTATTGCAATGAAATTGGTCATTATTCTATTTGTTTTCCCTTTAGGAAAGCACCCAAGAGAAATAGGACTTGGGTTTCTAAACTAAACCCTCCGGACCCTAAAATATGATTGGGGACCATTTCATCTTTCTTCTTGTAGGTACTAGCAAATAGATTCACTTGAACCATTGAATTGCAAATTGACTTCTCAATCCACATGAAAGAAGAAAGGTGATATGTGTAGAGGGTGACAACAAGTGAAAAAAGGAATAGTAAGAAAAAAGGTAATGTCTTTCTTGCTTATAACCATTTCTAACTTGTTTTCGTCAAGTTAGTGGGCACTATACATATGGTTTTTGAGTCAAAAGTGGTATTTTGTGTTACTCTTCACACTCTTTCTCAAAACCTATTTCTAATGCTTCTATAGTGCATTACCAACTTGCTTAGACATGTTTGGATATTGTTTGTATTCTTAGCATCCATTTAAATATGTTTTTATGATATATATGTGCTTTTTGATAGCAGCTCTGTCGGTCGAGTTTGCCCTATTTGAAACTCGACCGATAGGCACCAATGGGTGTTGCCAGCAGCTGTCATCGGTCGAGTTATCAATGCACAGAACTCGACCGATAACACTGTGCACCAAATATACATTTGGCTTGTTGAATGAAAATTTCCCTCTCAACTAGATTTTCTCAACCAATAGCCTTATTGTTTGGCACTCCTTTGGTACCTTTATATATGCATATTGCCATGTTCTAAATTGCCTATCTTGATTAACTCTATCTCTCTAATTGCTCTAAATTGGTATGTCTATATCTTGTAATTACTTGCTTTGAGTTGTTTTACATGTTTTGATGATGATCTCTTTGGATCTCTTGGTTGTGTCTAAAATTGCTTCTGTTGTGCTCTAACTTGCTACATCTATCTAGGTGTATATCTTGTTTTGATACAACCTTGAGGTTCTTAGTGGTAATCATCCATTGGAAATGATACATATTTGTAGATGAGTTATATCCATTCATGCTTCTAAAATTGCATCTCTCTTTGTTTGGATATATCTCTACATCTACTCATAGCTTGCTTCATCTTGTGTATCTTTTGGTATCTCTTGCTATGATCTAGATCCTACTAGTAGTCCTAACTTGTGATATCATCTACTAGTAGTTCACTACATGTACTTCTAACCTTGTTTATAATTGGTAACATTTTCTCATCTAGTGGTATTTCACTATATGCTATGCTTGTATCTTGTTTCAAACTTGCTCAATCTTGTTCCTTGAATTGCATATCTACTATCTTGAGTTTCTTGCATAACATTGTGATGCAGGGTACATAGAAATACATTGCATGTAGAAATTGGAGCATTTTTGGATTTCATGCAGCTTTTGCCCCAATTTTAGTTTTTGCTGCAAGAGTAGTGTTTTTTATGCAGAAACAACCTTCTGAGCAAGGCACATCACTTTTCCAGGAGCCCTGATACTTTTTGGGCAAATTCTGTCATCTTGAGGGTCAAAATTGCATTTTAGTGTTTTTATGCAACACTTCATCTTGCATTTTGGGTTGTTCAAATATATACTTTAACTTTCTTTTCTTTCCATGCTTAGACAAGCCCCTATCTGTGCTCTTCTACTCTCCTAATATAAATTTTTGTTATCTCCTTTCCTTTAACTAGTGGTGTTTCTTATTTCTTCATACCCCCACTTTTCGAAATGACAAAGGGGGAGAAAGGTATGTCTTCTTTTAAAAGAGGAAGAAGGCATGTCTTACATGAAGAGGAGAAGTATGTCCATGTAAAGGAGAGAAGGTAAATGGGAGAAGACATATATGTGTAGAACATATATGAGTAGATGACTTTGTATTCTATAAATGTTATGAAAGCTAACCATGCAGGAGAAAAAGCATCAATTGAGGGGGAGTATGAGAACTCCATGCGAATCAATTGAGGGGGAGCATATGAGCTCAATCCTATTGAACCCCTAGGTTTCTCTGAAGGTATGATTTTACTTGAAAGCTTTCAATACATTTCTGGAATGGTTTTGTCATCTTCAAAAAGGGGGAGAATGTTGACTCATGGTCAAATAGGTCAATGTTGACTTGCGTCTAAATTGACTAAACTTGTGTTTTGATGATGACTAACCATTCCACATATTGGTGTCTAATGTCCCTACTTGAGTGATTTCAGATTAGGTATAGACACACTCCAAATGCCCAAACATGCGCATATCAAATTAGAGAAAAAACAAGTCAAAGTCAATACAAGTGCACATTTTTGTAATATGATGTAAATCCATTAGAATCATGTTGTAAATCACTTGTAATGATTGTATGACTTGTAATTAAGCTTAGAAAAAATTAGGAGCACTTAGATCGAATATTTAAGCACTCAAAAGCCATTTTCCAAAATTCACATCAGGTTGTTCATCGGTTGAGTTTTGCGAGTTGCAAACTCAACCGATCCTGATTGGAACTTGAAAATGACTTTTGATTGGTCGATTTTACACTACACATAACTCGACCGATGGAGTACCTAACCACTTCAATTTTCATTGGTCGGTCGAGTTTCCCCAGGACAAACTCGACCGATGGTCTGAATATCGACTTTGTCTTTTACTCTATCGGTTGACTTACCCTTATAGAAACTCGACTAATTGCACTGTACGGAAAAGTGCAGAAAAGTTCTTCTAGCCATTGTGGAGTTGCAACAAGTGAAAATATATCCGTTGCAAGCCACAAAATGGCTAGTTTTCATTCTCAAGTGTTCCCAAATGCTAAGAGGCATCCCAAACTATAAATAGGACCCCTTGGGCTTAATTCCAAGGTTGAGCATTAATTGCAAAATTCTGTGTGAGGTTCCTATTCTATAGTTGAGTGCTTCCTACAGCCTCCTCTCTCTCTCTCTAAGCTTAATCACTTGCTACATCCGTTAGAGTGAGTAAGAAATCTATAAGAGAGCTAGTCCTACATGTATATCTTGTGAGGCTCTCACTTCCACCACCTCCCTATCTCTCATTTCAATCATGAATAAGAAGGTTCTCTCTCTTGGCTAAGAGAGGTGAAGAAGAACAAAGGGAAGGCATCCCTTGGTGAAGATCAAGGCTGAAGACTTGGAGCAAGAGTGGGTAAGCCATTGGTGAAGGTAGAAGACTCCTTGATCAAGTGGGTAAGTCCTTGGTGGAAGCTTCTCTGAGTGAATGTGAAGTCAAAGAAGAAAGATCCAAGAAGAGTGGGTAATCCCTGCAAGGCTGAAGACTTGTGCAAGAGTAGTTAAGTCCTTGGAAGAAGGCGGAAGACTCCTTGCAAAGTGGGTAAGTCCTTGGTAAGGTTGAAGACTCTTTGTATTGGATAGGTAAGTACTTTGGTTGGTCATGTATTGTATATCTTATAATGAATATAATGAAGATGCAAGGTTAAGAAATCCTAGAGGTTGACCTCTCTAGGTAGTGGACTGACTCACTTCTAGTTTGAAGTGTGGAACCACTCTAAACAACTTGTCAATTGGTGTATGTTCAATCTCTCTCTCCCTTGCTATGCATGTTATAGTTGCACACAAATTTCCTATTTAGCAACCTTATCTTGTGATATATCTTAAAGGTCTAATGAATTTTGTTTAAGTGCATTCAACTATATTCACCCCCCTCTAGAACATCTAATCAACCATCTAGGATTTTACAATTGGTATCAGAGTAGGGCTTCTCCAAACATACTTCAACAAGTAGGAAAAGATGGGTGACTACCAAGGAGGGAGATACTTGATCAACCTACCAATCTTTGATGGGAGCAATTTCATCTATTGGAGAAGAAGACTTCAATTCTACATCCAAGGATCAAGTCTTGAGATGTGGCAAATGGTGAACAACTCATACATGCTACCAAAAACAAAGATTGAAGAATGGGATGAAGCTACCTTGAATAAAGCAATATTGAATGATAGAGCCATGCACATCCTCTATGCCTCCATTACCCCCACTGAGTTCAACTGTATTTCTTCATTGAAACAGCCTATGAGGTATGGAGAAAGCTATGCATTACTTATGAGGGGACAGATCAAGTGAAGGAAAGCAAAGTCTACATGCTCAAAGGGTTGCTTGAGAACTTCATTATGGGAAAGGAGGAGAGGATAGCCAACATGTACTCAAGGCTCAACACCATTGTGAATGGTCTTGCTATTCTAGGTCATCCTATGTCTAGAGGTGAGATCAACTCAAAGATCCTTCGAACTCTTCCCAAGAGGTGGGAACCCAAGGTGACTTACATTGAAGAAGCAAGGTCTCTTAAGGATGTCCCTATTGAAGAGCTCATTGGAAATCTACAAGCACATGAAGACACTCTTTACAAGAGGGGGGAAATAGAAAGACAAAAAGAGAAAGAACTCAAGAGAATGAAGAAGGATGAAATGAAGGCTCAAATGGAAGCTTTCATGGGACAAGATTATCCATCCTCTCAAGTTGAAGAATATGCCATGTACTCCAAGGGTAGATTCAACAAAGGCAAGTCCTCCTCCATATGGTGCTTCACATGTGGAAAGAAGGGTCACTACAAGGAAGATTTCTCATAAAGGCAAAAAGACCCATCTTCACAAGAGAAGAGAAGAAAATTACAAGAAGAAGGAGAAATGACAGTCAATCTCAAGTGGCTCCTCCAACTCAAGCTCAAGTGAAGATTTAAGTGAATGATCAAGCTCAAGTTATAGTGATGAAGGAGAATGCCACTTTTCTCTTATGGCATCAACAAGTAAGGACTCAAGTGAGGTTAATCTAAACTCTTTAGATAAAGAATCTTTGATTGCTATTATTCATGATACTTATGCCTCTCTTATGTCTTATAAAAGGAAAAAGAAAAATCTTGCTAGAATTGTTGATAATTTGAATGTAGAACTAGATGACCTTGAACATGCTAATTCTTGCTTGCTTGATGATAAAAATGATTGTCTTAGTCAAGTAGATTCTCTTAAACTAGAAAATGCTAGTTTAATTGATAAGATTATATTCCTAGAAGCTCAACCTCTTATGCCTAGTTCTAATGAAGAGCATACTTTAACTATTGCTTCTCTTAAGCATGATAATGACAGTTTGAGATCTTCTTTGCAAAGATTCTTAGTTGGTAAGAAGATCCTTAATGATATCCTACACCATACTACCAAACAACTTGGTAGACATGGTTTGGGGTATGATGGTAGTCAAAGGAACAACAAAGGTAAATGACCTCCAAAATTCCATGGAGAATCCTCTAGTTCCAAGACTATGGGCACATGCAACTATTGCAATGAAATTGGTTATTATTCTACTTGTTTTCCCTTTAGGAAAGCACCCAAGAGCAATAGGACTTGGGTTGCTAAACTAACCCCTGCGGACCCAAAAATATGATTGGGGACCATTTCATATTTCTTCTTGTAGGTACTTGCAAATGGATTAACTTGAGCCATTGAATTGCAAATTGACTTCTCAATCCACATGAAAGAAGAAAGGTGAGATGTGTAGAGGGTGACAACACGTGCAAAAAGGAATGGTAAGAATAAAGGTAATGCTTTTCTTACTTATAACCATTTCTAACTTGTTTTTGTCAAGTTAGTGTGCACTATACATACGGTTTTTGAGTTAAAAGTGGTATTTTTTGTTTCTCTTCACACTCTTGCTCAAAAACTTATTCTAATGCTTCTATAGTGCATTACCAACTTGGTTAGACATGTTTGGATATGGTTTGTATTCTTAGCATGCCTTTAAATATGTTTTTTTATGAAATATATGTGCTTTTTGACAGCATCTCTCTCGGTCGAGTTTGCCCTGTTTGAAACTCGACCGATAGGCACCAATGGGTGTTGCCAGCAGCTGTCATCGGTTGAGTTGTCAATGCACAGAACTCGACCGATAACACTATGCACAAAATATACATTTACCTTATTGAATGAGAATTTCCCTCTCAACTAGATTTTCTCAACCAATAGACTTATTCTTTGGCACTCTTTTGGTACCTTTATATATGCATATTGCCATGTTCTAAATTGCCTATCTTTCTTACAACTCTATCTCTCTAATTGCTCTAAATTGGAATATATATATCTTGCAATTACTTGCTTTGAGTTGCTTTGCAGGTTTTGATGATGATCTCTTTGGATCTCTTGGTTGTGTCTAAAATTACTTCCGTTGTGCTCTAACTTGCTACATATATCTAGGTGTATATCTTGTTTTGATACAACCTTGAGGTTCTTAGTGGTAATCATCCTTTGGAAATGATGCATATTTGTATGTGAGTTATATCCTTTCATGCTTTTAAAATTGCATATCTCTTTGTTTGGATATATCTCTTCATCTACTCATAGCTTGCTTTATCTTGTGTATCTTTTGGTATCTCTTGTTATGATCTAGATCTTATTAATAGTCCTAACTTGTGATATCATATACTAGTAGTTTAATACATGTAGTTCTAACATTGTCTATAATTGGTAACATTTGCTCATCTAGTGGTATTTCACTATATTCTATGCTTGTATCTTGTTTCAAACTTGCTCAATCTTGTTCCTTGAATTGCATATCTACTATCTTGAGTTATTTCCATAACATTATGATGCAGGGTACATAGATCTACATTGTATGTGGAAATTGGAGCATTTTTGGATTTCATGTAGCTTTTGCTCCAGTTTTAGTTTTTTCTGTAAGAGTAGTGTTTTTTATGCAGAAGCGACCTTCTGAGCAGGGTTCATCACCTTGCCATGAGCCCTGATACTTTTTGGGCAAATTTTGTCATCTTGAGGGTCAAAATTGCATTTTATTGTTTTTCATCAGCACTTCATCTTGCATTTTGGGTTGTTCAAGTATATGCTTTAACTTGCTTTTCTTTCTATGCTTGGACAAGCCCCTATATGTGCTCTTCTACTCTCCTTATATAAATTTTTGTTATCTCCTTTCCTTTAACAAGTGGTGTTTCTTATTTCTTCATACCCCCACTTTTTTAAATGACAAAGGGGGAGAAAGGTATGTCTTCTTTTAAAAGTGGAAGAAGGCATGTCTTACATGAAGAGGAGAAGTATGTCCATGTAAAGGGTAGAAGGTAAATGGGAGAAGACATATATGTGTAGAACATATATGTGTAGAAGACATAATATTCTATAAATGTAATGAAATCTAACCATGCTGGAGAAATAGCATCAATTGAGGGGGAGTATGAGAACTCCATGCACATCAATTGAGGGGGAGCATACGAGCTTAATCCTATTGAAACCCCTAGGTTTCTCCGAAGGTATGATTTTACTTAAAAGCTTTCAATACATTTATGGAATGGTTTGTCATCTTCATAAAGGGGAGAATGTTGACTCAAGGTCAATTAGGTCAATGTTGACTCATATCTAAATTGACTAAAGCTGTGTTTTGATGATGACTAACCATTCCACATATTAGTGTCTAATGTCTTTACTTAAGTGATTTCAGATTAGGTATAGACACACTCCACATTCCCTAACTTGCACATGTCAAATTGGAGAAAAGACAAGTCAAAGTCAATACAAGTGCGCATTTTTGTAATATGATGTAAATCCATTAGAATCATGTTGTAAATCACTTGTAATGATTGTATGACTTGTAATTAAGCTTAGAAAAAATTAGGAGCACTTAGATCGAATGTTTAAGAACTCAAAAGCTATTTTCCAAAATTCACATCAGACTATTCATTGGTCGAGTTATGTGAGTTGCAAAATCGACCGATCCTGATTGGATCTTGAAAATGAATTTTGATCGGTCGAGTTTACACCACACAGAACTCGATCGATGGAGTACCTTACGAATTTGATTTTCATTGGTTGATCGAGTTTCCCCAGGATAAACTCGACCGAGGGTTTGAATATCAGCTTTCTCTTTTACTCTATCGGTCGAGTTACCCTTATAGAAACTCGATCGATTGCATTGTACGGAAAAGTGTAGAAAAGTGCTTCTAGCCGTTGTGGAGTTGCAACAAGTGAAAATATATCTGTTGCAAGCCACAAAATGGCTAGTTTTTGTTCTCAACTGTTCCCAAAGGCTAAGAGGCATCCCCAACTATAAATAGTACCCCTTGGGCTTCATTCCAAGGTTGAGCATTCATTGCAAAACTCTATGTGAGGTTCCTATTCTATAGTTGAGTGCTTCCTACAACCTCCTCTCTCTCTCTAAGCTTAATCACTTTCTACATCCGTTAGAGTGAGTAGGAAATTTGTAAGAGAGCTAGTCCTACATGTATATCATGTGAGGCTCTCACTTCCACCACCTCCCTATCTCTTATTTCAATCATGAAGATGAAAGTTCTCTCTCTTGGCTAAGAGAGGTGAAGAAGAACAAGGGAAGGCGTCCCTTGGTGAAGATCAAGGCTGAAGACTTGGAGCAAGAGTGGGTAAGCCCTTGGTGAAGGTAGAAGACTCCTTGATCAAGTGGGTAAGTCCTTGGGGGAAGCTTCTCCGAGTGAAGGTGAAGTCAAAGGCGGAAGATCCAAGAAGAGTGGGTAATCCCTGCAAGGCTGAAGACTTGTGAAAGAGTAGGGAAGTCCTTGGAAGAAGGCGAAAGACTCCTTGCAAAGTGGGTAAGTCCTTGGTAAGGTTGAAGACTCTTTGTATTGGATAGGTAAGTCCTTTGGTTGGTCATGTATTGTATGTCTTATAATGAATATAATGAAGATGCAAGGTTAATAAATCCTAGAGGTTGACCTCTCCAGGTAGTGGATTGATTCACTTCTAGTTTGAAATGTGGAACCACTCTAAACAGCTTGTAAATTGGTGTATGTTCAATCTCTCTCTCCCTTGCTATGCATGTTTTAGTTGCACATAAATTTCCTATTTAGCAACCTTATCTTGTGATATATCTTTAAGGTCTAATGAATTTTTTTTAAGTGCATTCAACTCTATTCACCCCCCCCTCAAGAGCATCTAATCACCCATCTAGGATTCAACAATTGGTATTAGAGCGGGGCTAAACTAACCCCTGCGGACCAAAAAATATGATTGGGGACAATTTCATCTTTCTTATTATAGGTACATGCAAATGGATTAACTTGAGCCATTGAATTGCAAATTGACTTCTCAATCCACATGAAAGAAGAAAGGTGAGATGTGTAGAGGGTGACAACAACTGCAAAAAGGAATGGTAAGAGCAAAGGTAATGTTTTTCTTTCTTATAACCATTTCTAACTTATTTTTGTCAAGTTAGTGTGCACTATACATATGGTTTTTGAGTCAAAAGTTGTATTTTTTGTTTCTCTTCACACTCTTGCTCAAAAACTATTTCTAATGCTTCTATAATGCATTACCAACTTGCTTAGACATGTTTGGATATGGTTTGTATTCTTAGCATGCCTTGAAATATGTTTTGAATGATATATATGTGCTTTTTGATAGAAGCTCTGTCAGTCGAGTTTGCCCTATTTGAAACTCGACCGATAGGCACCAATGCGTGTTGTTAGCAGCTGTCATCGGTCGAGTTGTCAATGCACAGAACTCGACCGATAACATTGTGCACAAAATATACATTTGGCTTATTGAATGAGAATTTCCCTCTCAACTAGATTTTCTCAACCAATAGCCTTATTCTTTGGCACTCCTTTGGTACCTTTATATATGCATATTTCCATGTTATAAATTCCGTATCATTCTTACAACTCTAACTCTCTAATTGCTCTAAATTGGTATATCTATATCTTGCAATTACTTGCTTTGAGTAGTTTTGCAGGTTTTGATGATGATCTCTTTGGATCTCTTGGTTGTGTCTAAAATTTCTTCCGTTGTGCTCTAACTTGCTACATCTATCTAGGTGTATATCTTGTTTTGATACAACCTTGAGGTTCTTAGTGGTAATAATCCTTTAGAAATGATGCAGATTTGTATGTGAGTTATATCCTGTCATGCTTCTAAAATTACATATATCTTTGTTTGGATATATCTCTACATCTACTCATAGCTTGCTTTATCTTGTGTATCTTTTGGTATCTCTTGCTATGATCTAGATCCTACTAGTAGTCCTAACTTGTGATATCATCTACTATTAGTTCACTACATGTAGTTCTAACCTTGTTTATAATTGGTAACATTTGCTCATCTAGTGGTATTTCACTATATGCTATGCTTGTATCTTGTTTCAAACTTGCTCAAGCTTGTTCCTTGAATTGCATATCTACTATCTTGAGTTTCTTGCATAACATTGCGACATAGGGTACATAGATCTATGTTGTATGTGGAAATTGGAGCATTTTTGGATTTCAAGTAGCTTTTGCTCCAATTTCAATTTTTGCTACAAGAGTAGTGTTTTTATGCAGAAATGACCTTCTGAGCAAGGCTCATTGCTTAGCTATGAGCCCTGATACTTTTTGGGCAAATTCTGTCATCTTGAGGGTCAAAATTGCATTTTATTGTTTTTCTACAACACTTCATCTTGCATTTTGTGTTGTTCAAGTATATGCTTTAACTTGCTTTTCTTTCTATGCTTGGACAAGCCCTTATCTGTGCTCTTCATCTCTCCTTATATAAAGTTTTGTTATCGCCTTTCCTTTAACAAGTGGTGTTTCTTATTTCTTCATACCCCCACTTTTTGAAATGACAAAGGGGGAGAAAGGTATGTCTTCTTTTAAAAGAAGAAGAAGGCATGTCTTACATGAAGAGGAGAAGTATGTCCATGTCAAGGGGAGAAGGTAAATGGGAGAAAACATATATGTGTAGAACATATATGAGTAGAAGACATAGTATTCTATAAATGTTATGAAAGCTAACCATGTAGGATAAATATAATCAATTGAGGGGGAGTATGAGAACTCCATGCACATCAATCGAGGGGGAGCATATGAGCTCAATCCTATTAAAACCCCTAGGTTTCTCCGAAGGTATGATTTTACTTAAAAGCTTTCAATACATTTATGGAATGGTTTGTCATCTTCAAAAAGGGACAGAATGTTGACTTAAGGTCAATTAGGTCAATGTTGACTCACGTCTAAATTGACTAAACCTGTGTTTTGATGATGACTAACCATTCCACATATTGGTGTCTAATGTCGCTACTTGAGTGATTTCAGATTAGGTATAGACACAATCCAAATGCCCTAACTTGCAGATATCAAATTGGAGAAAAGACAAGTCAAAGTCAATACAAGTGCACATTTTTGTAATATGATGTAAGTCCATTAGAATCATGTTGTAAATCACTTGTAATGATTGTATGACTTGTAATTAAGCTTAGAAAAAATTAGGAGCACTTAGATCGAATGTTTAAGCACTCAAAAGCCATTTTCCAAAATTCACATCAGGTTGTTCATCGGTCGAGTTCTGTGAGTTGCAAACTCAACCGATCCTGATTGGATCTTGAAAATGACTTTTGATCGGTCGAGTTTACACTACACAGAACTCGATCGATGGACTACCTGACCAATTTGATTTTCATTGGTCGGTCGAGTTTCCCAGGATAAACTCGACTGATGGTCTGAATATCAGCTTTGTCATTTACTCTATCGGTCGAGTTACCCTTATAGAAACTCGACCAATTGCATTGTACGGAAAAGTGTAGAAAAGTAGTTCTAGCCATTATAGAGTTACAACAAGTGAAAATATATCTGTTGCAAGCCACAAAATGGCTTGTTTTCATTCTCAAGTGTTACCAAAGGCTAAGAGGCATCCCCAGCTATAAATATGACCCCTTGGGCTTCATTCCAAAGTTGAGCATTTTTTGCAAAACTCTATGTGAGGTTCCTATTCTATTGTTGAGTTTTTCCTATAGCCTCCTCTCTCCATCTAAGCTTAATCACTTGCTACATCCATTAGAGTGAGTAGGAAATATGTAAGAGAGCTAGTCCTACATGTATATCTTGTGAGGCTCTCACTTCCACCACCTCCCTATCTCTCATTTCAATCATGAAGATGAAGGTTCTCTCTCTTATCTAAGAGAGGTGAAGAAGAACAAGGGAAGGCGTCCCTTGGTGAAGATCAAGGCTGAAGACTTGGAGTAAGAGTGGGTAAGCCCTTGGTGAAGGCAGAAGACTCTTTGCTCAAGTGGGTAAGTCCTTGGTGGAAGCTTCTCCAAGTGAAGGTGAAGTCAAAGGAGAAAGATCCAAGAAGAGTGGGCAATCCATGAAAAGTTGAAGACTTGTGAAAAAGTAGGTAAGTCCTTGGAAGAAGGCGGAAGACTCCTTGCAAAGTGGGTAAGTCCTTGGTAAGGTTGAAGACCCTTTGTATTGGATAGGTAAGTCCTTTGGTTGTTCATGTATTGTATCTCTTATAATGAATATAATGAAGATGCAAGGTTAAGAAATCCTAGAGGTTGACCTCTCTAGGTAGTGGACTGACTCAGGTCTAGTTTGAAGTGTGGAACCACTCTAAACATCTTGTCAATTGGTGTATGTTCAATCTCTCTCTCCTTTGCTATGCATTTTTAATTGCACACAAATTTCCTATTTAGCAACCTTATCTTGTGATATATCTTAAAGGCCTAATGAATTTTGTTTAAGTGCATTCAACTCTATTCACCCCCCCCCCCCTCTACAGCATCTAATCACCCATCTAGGATCCAACAATTGGTATCAGAGTGGGGCTTCTACAAGAATACTTCAACAAGTAGGAGAAGATGGGTTCCTACCAAGGAGGGAGATACTTGATCAACCTACCAATATTTTATGGGAGCTATTTCCTCTATTAGATAAGAAGGCTTCAATTCTACATCCAAGGATCAAGTCTTGAGAAGTGGCAAATGGTGAACAACCCATACATGCTACCAAAGACAAAGATTGAAGATTGGGATGAAGCTGTTGGTATGTATATCCTGAGAGACAATCATGGGATGATTTGTGGGATACATTAAGATTGATTTGATAAACATCAAAGGCGAGCTTCCAATTCTTTCTTGTTCAGTCATATGAGATAGTGATAGAACATATTGAATGTCTAGAGAATGACAGTACTCAATGACGTATGCCTTCAGGTTCATGACCTGAACGATGAGATCATACGGATGCTAAGAGTTTGTACATTCTTGTTATGTCCCTAGTCAGATGTCATTGTGGAAGGTAGATAGACAGCAATGACACACAAGACTAGATTGTGGTGTTGGTTGATGACAGAATCTCATTAGTCATGATATAGAGATATCAAACCAAACACATAGGTACTTGTTAGAGAACAAGTGTACCAGATAGACCCACCGTGAGTTTGACACATGGAACCATGAGATGGTAGTCACAGTCAGTACTCACAGTGATGGTGGTGAGTGTGATTCTTAGACCTGAAATCACTACACTCAACACATGTCGTTGGGCACACTTTGACATCATCAAACGTAGTCCTGAAACATGGGTTGTTATAAAGGTGATGATTGGGTGGCTTTGACACATGGGGCTTTTGAGGGGTGAGTGATAGATATGGGATTTGTCCCTCCTGAGGGAGTTTGATATCCATGGCCACTTGATGAGTAGGATTGAGAAAGGCATGCACGCATGTGTGAATCAGTATATGATACTGATGTCATACATATCTCTTCCAGTCTACTCTGAGATCAAGGAAGTGATTGAACGTTGACAGGATGACTGTTCCATGCCTCGAGTTCATTCGGGATATCAGTGACAAAGGAATTATACATTCGCTGTAACACCATTCACGGATTGTAGGATGAAAGTTGTTCTCCAACTTTCTACTTTCACTTGGGTAGCACTGATGTGTGACTAGGCACCGCTCTTTGCTTGTGAAGTCATAAGTGTTATGGACTTTCACTGCCAACGTGAAATGGACCTGCAGGGTCACACACATAGGATTTAACCTGGAAGAGGAGTTTTGTCCACAAAGCAATGTTTAAATTGATTACTAAAGGAGTTTAGTAGTTCAATTAAACACTCAATCAGTCGATAGCTCAATATTGTATGGTTCAAGGTGTTGGACGCATTGATTGGAGTATCGGATTGATTGAAATCGCAATTGCATGATTTTGCCCAACCTGTTCTCCCAACCGATCGGTTCATGTGATGAACCGGTCGGCTGAGGTTGCTGAACCGGTCGGCTGGAGTATCCAGGCCGATCGGCTCATGCCCAGGTTGAAATGATCGGTTCAAGGGTTGAACCGATTGGCTCAACTGGTGCAACCGACCAGTTGGGAAAAGTCATGTCGGTAAGAATTTTCCTTTGGTTTCAAATTGCCCAATTCGATTGGGAATAATATTGGTATTCGATACCAATTGGGAAAGAAACAAGGAAAGTCTTTTTGAGCCGGATTAGGACCATGAACCGATCGGTTCAGGGCACCAATCGATCAGTTGGAGTGCCCCAAACGATCGGCTCAGGTCCAACCGATCGGCTCAATGGCCGAACCGATCGGTTCAGTTGTGAACCGATCATTTCAAGTTGCGAACCGGTTGCTTTTTGTGGAAAATTCTCGAACCCTTCTACTCTTGCTTTAGTCCCGCATTGCCCGGGATGGAGAACCCTGTCTCATGACTCTCATATATATAGGGGTATTGGGGGCTTCTCAAAGTACAGCTCAGTGCAACCAGTTGCTCTGCAAGTTGTCGTTCTCTCTGGTTTTGGTAACCGTGAGAGAGCCCAAGCAAGTGCTTCCCGCAAAAGGGAGGTGCAGCAAGGGAAGGACAACTGCAGTTGCAACACGAGGCAGGAGAGCGTGTTGGCAACTAGTACGTTAACAGGAGGGTGCGACTCCTTCCACTTCCTTGTGGGACAAGGAGTGTGGAGTTCCAGGTGGTCCGTGTGGACTACTACAGAGGCGGGAGGACACTGCCGCTTAGGAGGACAACTGTCATCCGACAGTCTGATTTGAGTAGGAGTTGTCAGTCTCGGTGCGACCAGGAGCTGCACAGACACCGTCGAAGTCCGGAGTTGAAGACCGCGCATTGCGCGAGGTATTGTCACCGAGCAAGCCTCGGGACAAGGTATGATTCCACAAACCATCCTTTCCTATTATATAGACGTTGACGCGTTTCCTCGGTATGGGTTGGGGAGAAAATTTTTGTTTCCGCTGCCTTCTCTGTCTCCCCTAAAACCCAACAGTGGTATCAGAGCCACGTCAACTGCTCTATATTTTAGGAATATCGATATGATCGATTTTGGTTTGTCGCCTTTATTTATTGCATGCGATGCGAATAATATTGGCTTTATGCATGTCCAATCCTAAATCTACAAATCCCTAATTACATATATGATATGTATTATTAATGCACTCGATACGCGTCGCCCTTAAACGAGTTTTGTGGTGGATGTGTGTAGCGTGATTATGGCCTATAAACCCCTATCTGTGATTGGTTGTGTGTGGTTGCTTGCATCTCAGTCTGCGCACCGATCTTCCCTCTCTTATTCCTGATGTAACTCGAAATAATTCAAGATTCTTTCCTACCTTTGCTCCCCCCGAATGTAACTCGGGGTTTCCCCTTTTAAAGCAATGTAATAAATAGGATAGATTTTTTATTTCCTGTTATGTCAAACACCGGCGGACATCAAGACGACTGTTCAGACGGTCGGTTCAAGGCGTGAACCGATCGGTTGACCTTCCAGACGGTCGGTTCAAGGAGTGAACCGATCGGTTGATGACCGGTTCGAGGAGCGAGACGAGCGGGTGGCGGACATGATGAGATGCACGACGACCAGGCGAACCGATCGGTTGGAAGAGCCAACCGATCGGCTGGTGGCACCCAGACGACCGGCTGGAGAGTACAGATCATTCATGTGATGAGTTGATCAACTCGGATGGCAAGGCACAGAGTTCATCTTGTAAAGGTTGCATGTGATGTTGACCTAGATGACCGTGATTCCTCTTGGCTCGAGGAATCACATTAGGATGGTCATAATCATCGCTTTTATCGTTTGTGCATGTTTTCTGTGGGATATAGCATGTATATGATATGTACTATGTATTGTGGTGATTGGATATGTATATGTATATAAAAACCAAATCCCTCATTAAAATATTAAGTCTTATATGCCTTCCATTAGCGGAACACATGAAAAGCTCGATCGACCAAGCGTAGGTTACGCCAAAGCGTGGTGCACCGTCTATCTTGTGGAAGTGTGAAGGGTATACATGTAGGTTTTGCCAAAGCAGGGTGCATGTTTACCGTTTCGGCTTTTGGGTTAGACTTAACTGGTGATTCTTAGAGCGTCTAAGCCCAGAGGCAAGGAATTTTCATGGCAAGGTGTTGTGCATGTTCATTCAACAAGAGTTGCATATGATGCAATTGGCAAGAGTTGCCTACCTGAGAGATCTAAGTTGTGGGCGATCAGCCAAAGATGACTCATGACTTAGAGGATTTCAGGATCTTGCCCACTAGAAGATTGTACGCTACAATCTTCCGAATTGATGGTGAGGGCTATCAATTTGAAGTAAAATAGTGGGAGCGATAATTAATTAAAGGCCTAATTATATCGTCAAATTTTCAAATCAATCAAATAAGTCAAAAATGAGTTTTGGACTAAAATTGCATATTTTCCTTTTTGTAGTTCAAATGGCAACAAACAACAACAACTTTTCTTTGCGATCGGTCCTTGACAAGGACAAGCTAAATGGGACAAACTTCCATGACTGGTATCGGACATTGAGAATTGTTCTCACTCAAGAGCGTAAGCTCTATGTCCTGGATACCCCAATTCCAGAGGAACCCGCTCCTAATGCACCAAAGACAGAAAGGGATGCTTACAAGAAGCATTTTGATGATGCCATTGATGCAAAGTGCTTGATGCTATGTTCAATGAACCATGAGTTGCAAAGGCAACATGAGAACATGGGTGTCATAGAGATGATTTTGCATCTCAGGAACATGTATGAAGATCAGGCACGGCAAGAGAGGTACAATGTTTCTAGGGCACTGTTCAAGTGAGTCATGACAAAAGGAGATCCAGTTGGTCCTCACACACTCAAGATGATTGGGTATGTGGAGAACCTGCAGAGACTGGGATTTCCACTGAGCCAAGAGTTGGCTACTGACGTGATACTGCAATCGTTGCCAGAATCTTACAGTCAGTTTGTGATGAACTACAACATGAACAACTTTGATAGGCCACTATCAGAGTTGTTGGGCATGTTGAGGACAACCGAGTTACAGATGAAGAAGGACAAGCCTAAGTCCGTGATGGTGATCACGAGCAAGAAAGGCAAGTCCAAGCGCAAGGGCAAGGGAAAAGCTAAGAAAGGTTCTGAAGCTAGCCAGGAGTCCAAGCCATCTTCAGCTCTCAAGGCCAAGGGAGGCGTGACAAAGAAAGGAAATTGCCACCATTGTCAAAATCCAAGACATTGGAAAAGGAATTGTCCTCTCTACCTGGAAGAACAAAAGAAGAAGGAGGCGACTGAAACCTCTACTTAAAGGTGTCATGAAAGTAAACTTGTAACACTTTTTGAGATATATGATATCAAGATGTAAAGTGTAAAGCATTCTTACTTGGGGCAAGTGTTGCCTTTATAGATAGGAATACTTTAGTTTATTTTCAGCCAATAAGGCATGTAATACAGTTATGAACTGCTATTTCATACTTGCCAATAGATAGAAACACTTTATTTTTGCATATTGTATGACAATGATGGCAATTAATAAAGAGATGTTTCAATTTATAAAGATATGATCTTTGTGGCAATGCCTTATTTATCTTGTGATATTTGATATGCATAAGATAAGACGATACCTAAAAGTTATAGATAACTCAAACAATTTAATTAGCATTAATCATGAGAAATTCATTTCTAGTTTCCATGTGATGGATAAAACTAGACTCTTTTGGTTAGAGAACCAGTAAGGGACATGAATATCTTGGACATGATTAATCAATCTTCACTAATGTAGTGGGAGAATGATTATCCTATTAGGTATAATACATGTGATGTATTTACATAACTATTGGAATAAATGCTAATACTTCAAATGGTGTTTAGAGAAATACCAATATGAATATCTTGAAGTGTTCAAGATTATCATAAATGAAGTACAAATTTGGTAAAGTATTAATTCTTGATGAGATCAATGAATGAAATACTTGGACCAAATGTTTGAGATCCTTATGAGTGATTATGATTGTATATCATAGTGAACTCATGATTAAGGCATGGTGATGTCTGAATCAAGAAGGAATCATATTCTAAGGAGTTAGAGAATGATTATCAAATAACTGAATTCTTCTTAATAAAAGAATACCCCACACTAATAAAAGAAATTAAGAATCACAAGGGTTGTGAGTTCTTATATCTTTAACAGATACACCTCAATTATCTATGTGATGAGTTTTTCATGTGATGAGTCAACTATCAAGATGAATATGAGGAAGTGAATCTTGAGTTATAGTTTAAAACCATTACATCCTAAATGACTTCCATGTGAACCATAAGGTATGACCTTGAAGGTAGCACTCATTGGATCATATCCATAAGTGCAGATGAATCTTAAGTGTTAAGACACATGGATAACATTTTGAGAAGGATGATGCTTGTTGATTGCAACTTAATGACTAAGACATTTGGCATATGGATACTAAAACCGCATTCCTATGAGGAATAAAACCAGGATGTGTACATGACACGGCCTATAAGGTTTATGAATCCACTAATGCAAATGAAGTCTATAAGTTACAATGGACTAATCAATGTGATTGATTGAGTACAAGCAACTCAAAATTGGATCTTTATTTTGATGATATAGTCAAAGGGTTTGACTGATATGTCAAAGATAAAGAAGGCATATGTGATTTAGTGGGAGCGTATTCACATTCCACATATTGATGTGAAATGGAATTGTTCTAGAATGAAAATCCAAAAGTGGAAATTATCTTTAAGGAAGATAGAGATGTTTCCTATGTGATAGGAATAGAGATCTATAGAGATAGTTCTCGAAAATCTCTTGACCTGGAAAGAGAAAGCATACATTGGCAATCTGTACTGAAGTGTTCAGTATGCACAGATTCAGTGGGAGAAAACTTGTCCATCTTACATGGAGTTAGTATCCCAAGGCCAAGTGTCCAATTCTTATGAAGAATGGGAACACTAAGAATAGATATGGATCTATCATGTATGTAATCATCCCATTATCTTGCATGTATGACATGGCAAGAATAAAATGCATTCATCATCTTGTATGTAGGACATGGCAATATGATGTGCTCATCCTAATAACTCGTATGTAGGACGTGACGAGTGGATGTATGTCTACTTCCAGTAAGGGTTACTAGAATACCATGAGAACTTGATAAGTGCTTGTGAAGTACTAGTTCTATGGAGATAAGGAAGAGTTCGATGTAAAGAGTTACATTGATGCGAACTTCCGAAAGGACAGAAAATTAATCGCAATATATACATAAGATGTATAAAAGTGAAAGTTTGTTGATAATTGGAAATGTTCCAATAAAGCCATTTGAAAAAGGGAAATGCTGAGTATCTATGTATTAGTAAACAACAGTGGATACTATATGGATCTGAAAGTTCATAGGATGAGCTTATATTCCACTCATTGATGATAAGTCTGGAATCCTTGATCATGCAATGTGGCTAAAGGTTAGCAATGGAATACTAGATCGCATATTACGGCAACTCCATCTCATACGTGTGACGTACAGCGAAGAGATGAGAGACATGCAATTTGTACAGACTTTGACAAGGTGTTGTCATTACTCACTATGTTGGCACTAGAGCACAGTAACATGTGGGACATGTTTGAAGATCACTATGAATATGATTCATGGGTGATTGGCTCGCAGTGCAAGTGGGAGTCTGTTGGTATGTATGCCCTGAGAGCCAATC
The DNA here is from genome assembly GCA_963693085.1 of Alisma plantago-aquatica. Taxonomy (NCBI): domain Eukaryota; kingdom Viridiplantae; phylum Streptophyta; class Magnoliopsida; order Alismatales; family Alismataceae; genus Alisma; species Alisma plantago-aquatica. Next base: position 703,863,331 of record OY856409.1, read on the forward strand.
ATTGGATGATTGGTGGGATACATTAAGATTGATTTGATAAACATCAAAGGCGAGCTTCCAATTCTTTCTGGCTCAGTCATATGAGATAGTGATAGAACAGATTGAATGTCTAGAGAATGACAGTACTCAATGACGTATGCCTTCAGGTTCATGACCTGAATGATGAGATCATACGGATGCTAAGAGTTTGTACATTCTTGTTATGTCCCTAGTCGGATGTCATTGTGGAAGGTAGATAGACAGCAATGACACACAAGACTAGATTGTGGTGTTGGTTGATGACATAATCTCATTAGTCATGATATAGAGATATCAAACCAAACACATAGGTACTTGTTAGGGAACAAGTGTACCGGACAGACCCACCGTGAGTTTGACACATGGAACCATGAGATGGTAGTCACAGTCAGTACTCACAGTGATGGTGGTGAGTGTGATTCTTAGACCTGAAATCACTACACTCAACACATGTCGTTGGGCACACTTTGACATCATCAAATACAGTCCTGAAACATGGGTTGTTATAAAGGTGATGATTGGGTGGCTTTCACACATGGGGCTTTTGAGGGGTGAGTGATAGATATGGGATTTGTCCCTCCTGAGGGAGTTTGATATCCATCGCCACTTGATGAGTAGGATTGAGAAAGGTGTGCACGCATGTGTGAATCAGTATATGATACTGATGTCATACATATCTCTTCCAGTCTACTCTGAGATCAAGGAAGTGAATGAACGTTGACAGGATGACTGTTCCATGCCTCGAGTTCATTCGGGATACCAGTGACAAAGGAATTATACATTCACCTGTAACACCATTCACGGATTGTAGGATGAAAGTTGTTCTCCAACTTTCTACTTTCACTTGGGTAGCACTGATGTGTGACTAGGCACCAATCTTTGCTTGTGAAGTCATAAGTGTTATGGACTTTCACTGCCAACGTGAAATGGACCTGCAGGGTCACACACATAGGATTTAACCTGGAAGAGGAGTTTTGTCCACAAAGCAATGTTTAGATTGATTACTAAAGGAGTTTAGTAGTTCAATTAAACACTCAATCAGTCGATAGCTCAATATCGTATGGTTCAAGGTGTTGGACGCATTGATTGGAGTATTGGATTGATTGAAATCGCAATTGCATGATTTTGCCCAACCTGTGCTCCCAACCGATCGGTTCATGTGATGAACATGTCGGCTGAGGTTGCTGAACCGGTCAGCTGGAGTATCCAGGCCGATCGGCTCATGCCCAAGTTGAAACGACCGGTTCAAGGGTTGAATCGATCGGCTCAACTGGTGCAACCGACCAGTTGGGAAAAGTCATGTCGGAAAGAATTTTCCTTTGGTTTCAAATTGCCCAATTCGATTGGGAATAATATTGGTATTCGATACCAATTGGGAAAGAAACAAGTCTTTTTGAGCCGGATTAGGACCATGAACCGATCGGTTCAGGGCACCAACCGATCGGTTGGAGTGCCCCAAACGATTGGCTCAGGTCCAACTGATCGGCTCAATGGCCGAACCGATCGGTTCAGTTGTGAACCGATCATTTCAAGTTGCGAACCGGTTGCTTTTTGTGGAAAATTCTCAAACCCTTCTAATCCTGCTTTAGTCCCGCATTGCCCGGGATGGAGAACCCTGTCTCATGACTCTCATATATATAGGGGTATTGGGGGCTTCTCAAAGTACAGCTCAGTGTAACCAGTTGCTCTGCAAGTTGTCGTTCTTTCTGGTTTTGGTAACTGTGAGAGAGCCCGAGCAAGTGCTTCTCGCAAAAGGGAGGTGCAGCAAGGGAAGGACAACTGCAGTTGCAACAGGAGGCAGGAGAGTGTGTTGGTGACTAGTACGTCAATAGGAGGGTGCGACTCCTTCCACTTCCTTGTGGGACAAGGAGTGTGGAGTTCTAGGTGGTCCGTGTGGACTACTACAGAGGCGGGAGGACACTGCCACTTAGGAGGACAACTGTCATCCGACAGTCCGGTTCGAGTAGGAGTTTTCAGTCCCGGTGCGACCAGGAGCTGCACAGACACCGTCGAAGTCCAGAGTTGAAGACCGCGCATTGCGCGAGGTATTGTCGCCGAGCAAGCCTCGGGACAAGGTATGATTCCACAAACCGTCCTTTCCTATTATATAGATGTTGACGCGTTTCCTCGGTATGGGTTGGGGAGAAAATTTTTGTTTCCACTGCCTTCTCTGTCTCCCCTAAAACCCAACAGAAGCTACCTTGAAGAAAGAAACCTTGAATGCTAGAGCCATGCACGTCCTCTATGCCTCCATGAGCCCCACCGAATTCAACCGTATTTCTTCATGTGAAACAGCCAATGAGGTATGGAAAAAGCTATGCATCACATATGAGGGGACATATCAAGTGAAGGAAAGAAAAGTCTACATGCACAAAGGGCTACTTGAGAACTTCAAGATGGGAAAGGAGGAGAGGATAGCCAACATGTACTCAAAGCTCAACACCATTGTGAATGGTCTTTCTATTCTAGGTCATCCTATGTCTAGTGGAGAGATCAACTCAAAGATCCTTAGAACTCTTCCCAAGAGGTGGGAACCTAAGGTGACTTCCATTGAAGAAGCAAGGTCTCTTAAGGATGTACCTATTCAAGAGCTCATTGGAAATCTACAAGCACATGAAGCCACTCTTGACAAGAGGGAGGAAGTAGAAAGACAAGAAGAGAAAGAACTCAAGAGAATGAAGAAGGCTGAAATGAAGGCTCAAATTGAAGCTATCATGGGACAAGCTTCTCCATCCTCTCAAGTTGAAGAAGATGCCATGTACTCCAAGGGTAGATTCTACAAAGGCATGTCCTCCTCCATCCGGTGCTTCACATGTGGAAATAAAGGTCACTATAAGGAAGATTACCCACAAGGCAAAAAGTCCCATCTTCACAAGAGAAGAGAAGAGAAGTACAAGAAGAAGGAGAAATGGCAGTCAAGCTCAATGGCTCCTCCAACTCAAGCTCAAGTGAAGATTTAAGTGAAGGATCAAGCTCAAGTTCTAGTGATGAAGGAGAATGCCGCTTTGCTCTTATGGCAACAATAAGTAAGGAATCAAGTGAGGTGAATCTAAACTCTTTAGATAAAGAATCTTTGATTGCTATTATTCATGATACTTGTGCCTCTCTTAAGTCTTATAAAAGGAAAAAGAAGAATCTTACTAGAATTGTTGATAATTTGCATGTAGAACTAGATGATCTTGAACATGCTAATTCTTGCTTCCTTGATGATAAAAATGATTGTCTTTGTCAAGTAGATTCTCTTAAACTTGAAAATGCTAGTTTGCTTGATAAGATTAGATTTCTAGAAGCTCAACCTCTTATGCCTAGTTCTAATGAAGAGCATACTTTAACTATTGCTTCTCGTAAGCATGATAATGACAGTTTGAGATATTCTTTGCAAAGATTTTTAGTTGGTAAGAAGAGCCTTAATGATATCCTACACCATACTACCAAAAAAATTGGTTGAAATGGTTTGGGGTATGATGGTAGTCAAAGGAACAACAAAGGTAAAGGACCTCCAATATTCCATGGAGAATCCTCTAGTTCCAAGACTATGCGCACATGCAACTATTGCAATGAAATTGGTCATTATTCTACTTGTTGTCCCTTTAGGAAAGCACCCAAGAGCAATAGGACTTGGGTTGCTAAACTAACCCCTCCGGACCCAAAAATATGATTGGGGACAATTTCATCTTTCTTCTTATAGGTACTTGCAAATGGATTGACTTGATCCATTGAATTGCAAATTGACTTCTCAATCCACATGAAAGAAGAAAGGTGAGATGTGGAGAGGGTGACAACAAGTGCAAAAAGGAATGGTAAGAACAAAGGTAATGTTTTTCTTGCTTATAACCATTTGTAACTTGTTTTTGTCAAGTTAGTGTGCACTATACATATGGTTTTTGAGTCAAAAGTGGTATTTTTTGTTTCTCTTCATACTCTTGCTCAAAAACTATTTCTAATGCTTCTATAGTGCATTACCAACTTGCTTAGACATGTTTGGATATGGTTTTTATTCTTAGCATGCCTTTAAATATGTTTTTTATGAGATATATGTGCTTTTTGACAACAGCTTTGTCGGTCGAGTTTGCCCTGTTTGAAACTCAACTGATAGGCACCAATGGGTGTTTCCAGCATCTGTCATCTGTCGAGTTGTCAATGCACATAACTCGACCGATAACATTGTGGACAGAATATACATTTGGCTTATTGAATGAGAATTTCCCTCTCAACTAGATTTTCTCAACCAATAGACTTATTCTTTGGCACTCCTTTGGTACCATTATATATGCATATTGTCATGTTCTAAATTGCATATCTTTCTTACAACTCTATCTCTCTAATTTCTCTAAATTGGTATATCTATATATTGCAATTACTTGGTTTGAGTTTTTTCACTACAAAAAAATGGTCTTTAACTATAAAAAAAAATTGTAGCGAAAACCCCATAGTTTGTAGCTAGAGGCTTTAACTACATATTTCTTTACACATATAAATTGTAGTATATGCCCATATAGCTAAAACCTTTAACTATATTTTTCAAATATGTAGTTAGATAATTCATTCGCTACAAATTCATATGTATCCGGAAGCGTAGTTAGATATTGTCCTTACATATTTAAATATAAGTATAATTATGGCTAAATGTATGACTACAATTGCATATATAGTTAGTATGTAGCAAAATCATGAAGTTAATACATTTTATATGTATTTAATGTGTAGGGAAAGGAATCAGTTACAATATACATATATATGTAGTTGATTATGCATCTAGATACATATGTAGTGTCATTTAGTACACATACATATATATGCTTAGTTTGACTATATTCTCATATATATATATATATATATATATATATATATATATAGTGTAATTTGCTAGTACACAAGTTCTTTTAGTAAAAAAATTGTAGTATTTAGAACAAGTGATGCTCAGTATGCCAACAATCTTACTATGAAGCGTCGAATGTACATGGGGAGGACGTATACCTTGCCCCTATTACACAATGCGTACAAAGAAAAGTATATACATATATCAATGATTCTGTGGTCTACTAACATTTTTTCGAAAGAGTTGTGTCTTTCTCAGCCAGTTTTAACATACTTATTGTCTTCTTCTTTTGTTCAAGCTCTTGTTGTTCGGTCAACATCGTCCAAAAGCACCCGAGATAAGAATCTGAAAGGAACCATCCAAGCAGAGATAGAAGGAATATCGTCCCTATGAAGTTAGTCACTATGTTTGCAGCTATTGATAGTGGTTGTTCAAATATATACATAGGTCTTTGCAATGCAGCCTTCTCATTGCAGCAAAGAGGCATATCAAATTGCAACATATCATGATACACTGTTGTGTCTGTGGCGGTTGCTGCAGCTGTGACTGGGCGGGCTTGGGCTTCAAATGGAGTTGCATCGTCATGCTTCAAAGAGAAATGAACCACAAGATTAACCACAAATAGTATACAGCTCAGGATGTGAGTAGATGCAAGCACTTCAAAAGTAATTCTATGTATAACAGTATAGTAGGGAGATATGGACATCTACTGAGATGAAATTAATATTCATATATGTCATAAGGTAATGATCATCCAAATAGTTTAATAAAGATATATAAGCATTCATACATGGAATAAATGAAGGTTGCTATGAGAATAAGATGACAGAATTAGTACCTTGAAGAGACGAGAAGTAAAGGAAACTTCATTCACTTGTGCGGCCCCCAATATGTACTGTCAGATGTACCAAATTGTTAAACCACAATGTGAAGAGAAGAAATCAAATACAAAACTTGTAAGCAGACACATGAAACTTCTGACTTTTCAGCATATACCTGTTAATGAGATCACTTACTAATCCTCCACACTATGACTTCCTTCCCAAGAGTCAACAGCTGAACCTTGAAAAACCTCCCTTCAATGATGAACCTCTTCAAGACTTCAAATAATATGTTCTTAGTTGATGGTATAGTGTTTTGCTAGCACTAATCCATAAAATGAACATCAAATTTTCAGAAACAACGTCATGAGAAACTAAGCATTGTATTTGAATTTTAACATGCCTTGAAACCATTCTTGATATGGTTAAGCTCCCAGAGGAGCCAAAACTTTTAAGTCTCCATTTTCCCAACATTGTGCAGTGAGCATAGGTAGAATTCTACATAGCATGGCTGCATATATTATAGAACAACATATAAAAGTATGACTTGAACTTTGTCATTATTCTATCAAGCAACATTGAGAAAAGCAAGTAAATCAGGAAGCACCCACGTAAAAGCAACTTGATTCACTTGTACAATATTCAAATAGTAAAAATTAGGCATATATGCGCCACAAGATGAAAATAAGAAACTAAAAGCACAAGTGCTAGACACAAGGGTGGGAGTTTTCTCTGATAACCTTTTATAAGGCTCAAAATATGGTTTGGTCTCCTCTTTACCAATGTTGTATGTATTTTTTATAATGACTAACGAGGCATGTGATTGCACTGTGTTTCTTGACCTATATGCAAACTTGAACAGCCTATACACAATTGAAGGAGCGATGATTACTATTTTTGAAGTAGCGCAGACACCATTTAGGGACACTGTTATAAGGGTATCAAGCTGGTACTCCAACATCACAACAACAACATTACTAGAAAAGCCATTAGTTCATAATAGGGTAATGAAGTTGGGCTTTTGCTGATAAATCAGAAAAATGAAAGGGCTTACACATATAAATACAATCAGCTAGTACAACACATACTCAAAATAGCCTAAATAATTGGGAAAGGCAACAAAGAATCATCATCCATGCCTCTAGATCTATGAAAATAGAATCTCCAAGAAAACACTAATGCTACTATGAATCATAAGTACTTCCAACATAGTTAATGATCAAAAACTATTTATGTTCCAAACTGAAATCAGACATGAATGCAATTCTCAAAGAAGAGTGTTGGAAGCAATAAAACTCCCATAAATTGCCTTAAGATCTATCAAATGTTCTTGAACCATAATCTGGCCCTTTACCAGCCAATTGGTCATTTCCTATGGGAGCATCTAGCCCTCTTTCTAAGATAACTTGTCCAACAAATGACCCAGGAGGGTGGTCAACCATTACAGTTATGTTTAACTCAATTTGAGCATGGTGCAGTGACATGGCAGGCACCATTGAAGTTGGTTGTTGAACAGGTTGATTTGGAGGAAGTTGTTGTTGTCCATATGGTGCAGTATGTGGTCGAAACAGTTGGTGTGGGAAAGCAGCATGTGGTGATGGGTGAGTCCCTTATTGAGGAGGAACACATCCACGTACATGTTGATGTGGCAGGTTTTGATTTTATGTTGATGACTGTATTTGTGTGTAGTATTGAGCATGCAATTGATCAGTAGGTTGATTAGGATTGTAACATGGGTGAGATAAAACCATATTTGGTTGTTGTGCTTTCATGGAAACTCGAGTTTTTGATGGTCTTACTGGGGCCATTTGATGGGAAATTTGATTTTGCATTTGAGTAGGTTGGTGAGGCAGCTGCTTCCGAGGGTGCATATATGACCTTTGTTGTGGAACAATAGTCAGAGCTTGTTGTAGTTGATGCTGAGGATATGATTAAAGCCTTGTCACATCATGAGAGGAAGCTTATGTGGCTAAGGTTGAGGCTGAGTAACTATTTGCAGTTGTGACAGGAGAAGTGGATTTAGATGTTGTTTTTTTGTACAAGTAGTTAGCAAGATGTGGTTTAACATGAAGTTGCACCTATGGTTGTGACATCTAAGGGTGTTGTGCTAGGAGCTGATGCTGAGGATGCTATGTAATTTGAATAGGTAACCTTCCCAATGCATGTGTTTCCATGTGCATCTACGGAGGATTATCTAGTGGTTGCTTTTGAGCCTGCACATGAGCTTGTTGGGCTCATATAGAAATTTGTTGTTGTACATTTGGTGGTGCCTGTATTTGAGGGATTTGAGCCTGAGGCTGGAGTTGAGACTGACTGACAAGGTGAGACTGGGGCTGGGACTATGGTTGAGCCTATGGCTGTTGCTACAACTATGAATTAGTAAGGAAGGAGACAAGTTGCATCTAAAAGTGGTGATTTTTGAATATTCAAATCCATCTAAGAAGAAAACTGGTTGGACCATATGCACTTGTGATGCCAACCGGATGTAGATATATAAATCATTAAGGACAAGGAGCAAGTTTTAGCAATACAAATCATGATGCTAGTAGTTAATAGGTTGTTCTATTAAAGCTTATATCCAAATAGATTTGTCATTTCTGATTTGTCAAGATGACAAGATGAAAATGGTCAAAGCATGTACATACCTAGTAGGCAAGCACAAAATGTATTAGGGCACCAATAATAATTAAGCTCACCATCATAACACGCTAGGAGAAAGCTTACATGGCCATTCTACAAAACCAAAAAAGATAACATTAGACTATCTAAGGTACCGATAAACAAAAATCTTCCAAAAAATAAGAGTGTTTCTATAAAAAATGATAGTATCAGAATAATTATATATCCACAAAACTTATCAACATTTTAATAGGGGTATTAAAAGATATATTCATATTTTTAGGAAAAGATCTTTCTTAAGTATACCTCAGACACATAATATAGTTAGCTGATAGATGATCAAGGCTGTCCTGGACCCTTGAGAACCTCATGGCATCTGGTTAGTTGTTATTAGGCCTTCCCCATAAACATCCTGCAATAAGTCAAGAATCTTGTCATTCTTTTTCTCCATTGCCATAAGCAGTGCCTTCTTTACAACTTCATGATTGAATCATGGCATGGCTATATCCCGAATGCACTGGAAGTAAGTCAAATTCACAAGAAGATGTATTAGAATCTCACTAAATGGTTGATTCATAGATCAAAGAATAAATATATCAAAGAAAAGAAAAATCTCAAGAACGTATAATCATGTGTAAGGGGAGTATCTACCTATAGCAGGAAACATGTGTTATTCCAAAGGGTGAGGCTAGCATAACTTTAGATAGCAGGTGATCATTAGTCTTCACTTGAGGATCTAATCAAGTACTATGGAGGAACTAATGGTCAAACAATCTTTATTAGATTCTTCATAGCACAATATAACAACTCTTGATCACTGTGGCCAAGTAGGTTTGAGAACAACATTGAGGCTCTTCCGAACAATATGAAACCATATGTCCAATTTCTTTCTGTTCTTCACCCTCTTTATTCTCTTATTCTTCTTTTACTAATTTCATATTAGTCGAGGATCAGTTATATTTCTGATAAAACTAATTTTCCTATTGGTAGGAAAGGAATCAACAAGCATTTATAAGACTATTATCTTCTAAATTTTGCAAGAATATATAACCTAGATTCTTACATAAATAAGATTGCTATATTGCACTGAAACTCCCAAGTGCTGCAGGAGGAATTGCAACATGCAATGTCACATGAATGTTGTTATGATTCTACTTCCCATTCATGCTAGGACCAGGAAGATCAATAGTATAAAAAGACACATATCATGGGAGGCTACTAGGCAATTGGGGTCCAGGAAAATTGGGCTCAAACTGAACACTATGACATCTTCTAACATGTTTGGGGAATCTTTACTAGGGACCAAGAGTGTACTGACAAAGTAATGAAGAATCCGGTGTCCCATAGTTGAACAACTCGGTAGCAACTCGATCCACAATATATCAAAACTTGTCTAGAGTTTTACTACCTAAATCTCCATAATAGGGAACTAGATAAATTTTATAAGACACTTAGATTCATGTGTATGCATTATTGCATTTAAATATCCTTTTTGGAGACTCATTGAGGATGAAGATAGTGAAGTGCAGGAAAGGGTCAACAACATTAGGTAAGAGTGAATAGAGCCTATAATCGATCATGATCACTTAGGGATATGCACAAGATATGTTAATCTTCAACATCTTGGTTAGTTTGGTTTGATTTGTAAACCAAACTATGCACACATGCTTTCATTTCCTATTCCAACTTCCAACTTTATGGACAAGATAGATTTAGGTCCTAGAAAATTGAACAACCACCATTTACAGCCATGTCTGATTCCCATTGGGAAACAACCATAATAGAGGAGGAATGGAAAGATAGCGTAGGAGAACTAACTCCTACATGCCCTCAATTTCCTACTACAAGCCAGCTACACCCTTCTACTACCTCACAACTTTTGCCACCGATGTGAAGAAAATGAAATAGAATGAAGAGAAGAAAAGGAAAGATAGGTGGCATACAGAATGATCAACCATCACTGCCATAGGTTTATCAAAAATATAAGAGTACTTGAATTTCAAACAACAACAATTGAGTTGATAGTTGTGGATGTATCTTATAATGATAGGATGAAACAGTCTATTGCCCGGTGCTCTAAACTGCCATATGCTACTCCACCTCCCATTCGTGTGTATGTCCCTGCCCTTCCTTAACATCCTGTACGCTGATTGTGTAGTATAGGCCCCATTGCTATATAGGTTTCATATCCTCACATCTTTTTCCTCGTTCAGTTCAGGAATTGGTAAATTATTTAAAAGAGGATGAATGTACAATCCTTGCCACCAACGACCACTAGGAGGTGATGACAAAGGAAGAGGCATGTGACATTGCATGTAGAAGAATCCTTTAATGGCACCAAAAGAATGACCCCTCATCTCCAACAATAGAGAGGGAGAAAATTACAAATCCAATAGTAGAAGCATGGGATGTGCTGGCTCTATAGATAATCATTTACCCAAATCAACATAACTATGATTCAAAGATTAATTCACAAGAAAAGTATTATTGAATGACATAATAATTCATACTTCTCATTGACTGTATATGTCCAATTTACTAAAAGGTTACCAGGCGATAAGTCTTATGAATCCAAAATCATAATCTTGCAAAATACTCCACTTGGATCTCATAGTCATGAACTGAGCAAGACGAGCACCACCTCCAACAACCGCATGGATAGTTCCATTCAATTGGATCAACATAATAGACTTTTCCTTGTTTGTGCAAATATTATGTTGATAATTAAATGGGGATGATAATACAATCGACATGTAGATAATATTTGTGAGCTTATTGATATGGAAGGGGAAGGGAAAGAAATTGAGTGACTACAAATGGAAATTTAAATATTTAGATCATTATATCAAAAATTCAAGGAACTTGCCTAGTATGTTGGACATGTTCTTTTGTGGCTATGGACATTGGTATATGAAGCAAGGTCTACTTTCAACTTCTATTGTAGTTCCTGTAGGCTCTCTCTTCCCATAGGTTCTTCAAATTAGCCTTCATCATTATAAAAACTACTTGAAGTTTAATCCAACACTCTATAAGCAAGAAAGGTTCAACCAGGGTTCTTGTACTGCTCTGCTCCCAGCCTCCATTCATGCTCTGTATCAGCTATGCAAAAAGATAAGCATTCCATAATCCTTTCTTACCTAAATAAAACAAAAAGTTATCATACTTTCCACATTTATAACCAAGATAATAAGAGAATATGGATATTATATAGAGGAGAACAGGAGGCAACCAAACAAATTTGAATTCATAGAACAACTTCAACTTGGAAATGAACGATCAAAGCTACAAATTATATTGATATTCACACCACAAGTTTCAACTTGGACTACCACCATAAAAGAACGAACCATGAAGCAAAGAAATCATAGAAACATTAACAGATGATTTGGAAAAAAAACTAACAATAGATGGATCAGAAATAGCAACTAAGAATCTTTTACCATCAACAAATTCCAAAAACACTTCAAAATAAAATAAAAGACTCATCATTGATATAAGGAAGACCAAGCTTTTCAAAAATAGTATATATGGCAAAGTTGAGTCACAACAACTCTCAAGAATAAAAAATGATCTCCATATATATATTAACATCAGGACAGGAAGAGCCTCATTCAAACTAACCTTAGAGAAAAATTGCTCCAGTGGGCACGAGTGTAAGAACATGATATGAAAGCAAGAAGTGAGCACCTCAACATGCCACATTAGCACAAGATCTCACTAAATGTTGATAGCATTCCATGCCATTTCTAGCAAATCATAAGTAGGAAAACAAAAAAATTATATTTCTTCTAAAATTGAGAACCAAGCCTCAACGTTTCTACTGTTAGATGCAATGTTGCTTCCACTAATATTGGTATATATGAATTCATGAGATGGTGGCCCTACAAATACAATGAAGGCTTCCTAATAGTAACACTAGCAAGTAGTTAGCAATGAGCTTGGTGTAATCCTTCTTCCCTTGAAACTAAATGACAACCCTGCAATAGTTATGTGAATATTTTGTAGTGTAATATGTCTATCAGTTTATTTATTGTGTTCATTTATCTTAATCAAAACACGGGATGTCTAAGATGCTGAATTGCAATGAAAAATAGTATAAAAAAACATACACATTGTACATTGAATTCAGAATGATTGTATACAATTTCTCTTCATGAAGAAGCCGGAAGAAATTTTGCACTGCATCTTGAACAAATATTGCATTTGATATCAAGTTCTAAGTGCAAAGATTACCATTTATTATATAAAGAGTCATTGATCAGACACACTGACAAGAACAGTCTAGATAAGCTCAAGTTCTTTTAGCCTATTGCCAATGTGTTCAGATGTGATTTCTGACACTTTGGAACACAAAATTTGCTTACCAACAACATATATAATCCCAATATCATCAGAAAAGTCTTAACCTCTTTCACTAATTATAAGGATTCATTCTATTAATTTGTGGATCTGGGTAATGTCATATTATTTGAGTGACTTTCCTAATTTATATACATAGTAAATATGGGTAGAGTTAGAGTTGCACTAGTGATGCTTAGCAATTCAGTCCTAGTCTTCATTTCGCACATGGTACAAGTGCAGAAGATCCAACAGTAGCCCAGAACAAGTGAATTCTGTCTGTATTACAAGAAATGGAATCAAAGAGAAATTTTGGATAGTAACCACATTGGATTACCAGTATTGTAGATTCATACCTATTGGGTTATCACTGAAAGTGTTTCCATGAGAAACCAATCAAAATCACAAGAAATACAACATTTTGCTTGAAACAGAATCAAATTCTATTCAATTTGGTTATTTCTACTTATTTGAGTGTATCTGCATTATTCTTTGATAGCTTAGTAACATATTCATCTTTGTATATTTAGTATATAGATCACTCAGCAGATCCCAGGATACTTTGGGGACTTCAATTCTGTATCCAGTACTTCAGAAAGGCATGTTCACAAGACTACCAAATACAAAAATACAAAAGGCTTGCAAATCTATGTCAGATTGCTGTTCTATGAATTTTGACCCCAAACAAAGATGTTCTTTGACCATTCATTAAAGACACCAATTCAAACACCTATAACTTATACATATAAAAAATTTATACATCAGGAACAAAATAGAAATCAAACTGTAATTGATAATTGTCTTATACAAAAGAGCATTCCAAATGCATATTTTCCCAAGTCGTGATATAGTAGTATGCAAGTTAAATGAGTAGTAGCAGCATATTGTCCCATTTAACTGAGTAGCAGTAGGCTACAAGAATCACTGAAGGGATTGGGTCTCCTCAAGTCTAATTCTATTCCTAGTCTTTTTAGTTTGGTTGAACGGACTGTAAGAACTGCAATCAGTCAATCAAGCAAGTTGTGATGATGTACTCCTATCTTAGCCTGCCATTGTCATTCAAGAATGTTTGACCTTCCAATGAACCAAGAAGGGTTAGAGAGTCTAAAACTGCCCAAGACCTCATACCTTGGAAGTTTGATGTAAGGCTCAAAATCTGGTTGATGAGCTCAATAGGTTTCACAAGAGAAATAAGGAGAGGATGAGGATCAGCTATATGGCATGTTCATTCTTTTCTGGTTTATTGCAGATGATCAGTTATATGACAGAGCGGGTTGTAGGTCATGGATCTTTTGGATTTATTTTCCAGGTGAGCTAAGTATGGGCTGTACTTTATCCTATTGAATGTGCTTGTATGCACTAGCTTCTGTTATGTAGTATGAAACTCAAAACTATGAGTTGTGCTCTGTGTAATTCATGTGAGAGGCTTCTGACTCATGTTGAAACAAAATATAACTTGCACTAGATGGGCTACATATGGTAAATTATAGTATAGCTTTACTGTATCTAAGAATACGCCAAACATAATTGTTTATGCAGCTAGTAGGGCATCTACAACAAGATAAAAGAGTCTAACCCCACAACAGAGATGAATATAGTTTGCCAGATTATTTAATTATGTCCTAAAGGAAAAGGACGAACTACAAAAGAGATGTTCAAGTTTTTATTAATGTCGAACCCCTTGGGTATATTAATACTTATCAGCTTATGCATCTGGTAAAACTTGGTAAGTATGGATGTTCAGATAAACTCTTAAACTACACATATTGCAGATGCTAATTGCACAAAGCTACTCAAGCTACCATAAGAGAAATTTTCCAAAGCAATAATCTATGGTTATCCATTATCATATGTAGAACTACAACTGCCACTAAATATCTTTTACAAAGAGATAAAATAAATTTTTCTATAACATTAATTCACCAATGGGAGAATGAGCTCAAACAAAGGTTGATGCCTGCAAAAATGAGTCAAATATTCAAGAAATTCACATAGTTTGTGGTTAACATGGGTATTCGATGTTTATAATAGAAAAGGAGCTCCAGTATAAGCATTGTGATAATGTGATTTGTTGCATTGCCATTTTAAGACTTTATGAAGGCAACACCCTCACCAAACTAGAAACCAGTACATTATGGGAATGAATCCTATAACTGTGAAGATGCATTTAAGAGTAATACACAGTTGAAGAAAAAATATCAATAGCCTAAGTTTGTCTCTCAAGTTATACAACAATTTTCAAGTTCAATAGGACCCTAAAAGGAACACTATACACATGAATAGGATGGTAAACAAGCTCAGATACAGGAATAACACAATGCAAGATACAAGGTTAATGAGACGATTCTGGATCTAATTGTGCAAACATTACCCAAATAACCATGATAGAAATCCATTCATATCCTCTATATAGGGTTATCTCATGTTGATATTCAACAATGCAACTGTCATTGATCATTTTTTCACAAAGGGATCAAATGAATTCTCTATAATAATGTTTCAGAAGAAGAAGAATTTAATTTAGATTAGAAAAGGTGGATGAATACCTGTAGAAATGACCCATCTATTCAAATAGATAGTACCTCACTCTAGCTTTCACAAACAACACATTTCCTCAGATAGATTTATCAGCCCGGTTTCAAACGGAATCTCGTATCTGCAGAACAACCAAGGGAAAAGAAAAAAAACACAAAGATACAAAATTGGCTTGTTTATTTGAATTTATTGCAACCAGATAGATAGCTATCAGTTAAGCAAATGGGAATGTCAATGGAAGTCAGTTCGGACAAAATTAATCACCAACGGAATTTTATTTATTGATATAGAATTTTTTCTAAAAATTTCATTGATTGTCCTTTTCAGGCTCAATACCAAGACCATACAACACACCAGCGTACTTATTGAATAACCGACAGAAATATAGTTCCTTGACCTTCCTAAAAGTGTGGGGAGTAAGCAGGCTATCTGAGCTAGCCTGATGACTGATTCCAAACCTAGAAGTTTAATTATATTGCAATTTAATGCTTTTAGAAGGACAACACAACCTCTATAGTGGAAACAAGACTCAAGGTGCAGAATGACAAGCCTAAAATGGGCATCAAGGTTACTTTCTAGATATTATCCTTCTAAGATAGGCAACAAACTGCAGTAGAGGCTAGGACCATGAAAACAATATTACATAGATATATAAGTATGTTAGCTCCCTAGTAAATCCACCGCTGGGGCAGATGCCTCCCTAGTCGACCATCCATGCCAACACACAAGACTCACCAAGGTTATGATCCCAGGTAGGACACGATTAGTCCAGTAATATCCAGATTGGTCTGTGACTGTCCTCTGCCTGATGAAAAATGAGGTTGTTGTTTTAAAATCAGCTAATCTAAAATGAAGAATTCATGGGAGATGGGTTATCGGTAAGGGAAATGGAATAAACAACATTAGGAGATTTATGCATTGGACAACCTGCCATATTACAATGATAGAAGAATGGGCGAGGGGTGGGTAGCTGAAGGTAAAGGGAGTGACGGGAGTAAATAGTTTTGATAAAAATCGGGGTTGATCATATATGAACTCAAAAACTCAACCTTCATCATAAATAGATCAATCCATACATCAGCTAGAGACTATCCTATGAAAAACTAAGGTGCAACACTTTCTCCAGATCTGAGCAGATGCTTTCATCCTATTTGAGAACTAATAAGAGAAGACATAAATAGATAGATAGTTGATATACTGGAAGACATCTCTTCTTCAGTTCAGAACAAACAAAAATCAAATCAAAGAGGATTCAACGCTAAAAACATATGTGAAAAGGTATATTAACCTAATCCAAAAATCAAAACAAGAACACAGTCCACAAGAGTGGATTTACTAGACTGGGGAAAAACATTCAATGAATGCCAAGAGAGTTACCTGCAAGGATATATTAAATTGTTCAAAACACATTTCCTTATTTTCAAGACACTGTACTCTGACATGGTGCTTCTTTGAGCAAACAATGGGAGTTCCATATTAAGGAGAATAGTAGAAGGTCCATACCTTCAGAAGGTTGAGTTCTCGGATGAGAATCATGTCGAGGATCTGATGACTTGTTGTTGTACAATGTACACATGAAGATCAAAGTTAGGGGCGACTGCCACTGCACCTTTGCAGGGACATCCACAAAGTCACTATTTTGATCATAACAACCATGACTGGCATCATCAATCAACACAAGAATCCAACAGGTGCTTCTGGCTAGGAAATAGGAGCTCTCTAGCATATATAAATATATAGATATAAGTAACTACATTACAAAAAATAGCAACAATAATAATTTGTCCAAAAGAAATGTGTTACTTAGAATGATATGTAATTGTAGTAGCATCATCATGAGTGAAACTTTCCATTTAAAATATGCTGCATTGAACACTGAACGTAAAGTTGTTCAAAAGAATATTGCTGACATTCTGAAATCAGAACATAAATAAAGATATGAAACTCAACAGGTAGTAAATAAGATTGCAAAAAATAGAACAAAGGACAACACTGTCATAATTTCTTTTTGGATTTAGACGCATTATAGAGGTTTTTTTTGTGAATTTAACACTTCAATCATACTTACCAACCAAGAAGAACAGAATGACGTACTTCCATTCTTGCTAGAGTATCATACACACAAGTACTTAACAAAGTAGTTAATATTTACTTTTATTAATTGTTTTTAAAAGTCACTACAATGATTATGCTCATGCAACTAGTCACCCACACCAGAGCCAGTTATTGTCCCTATAACAGAAAAAGTAAGATTGCAGGGAATCGTAGTAGCACTGAGTCTTAGATATAAAATAATAATCAAATCCTTATGCAAAACAACTTGAACAAAAAATAACTTATGGATGATCACTAATACAAGTATATATATATATATATGATTATGCTTACAAGCTAACATGAAGCGTATGGTTATATGATTAACAATTACTTAAGAAGATCATCTCACAATGAAGATACATGGCATCCTCACTAGAAAGCATATAGGGGGATCAAAAGTTCCAGATTTCCTGTTATGTTTTCTTTATTTACGTAGTTGAAAGGTGAGAGCTGAAATAGTCAGAGTAATAAAGGACCTCCGATGAAAACACCATTGTTTCCTATGGTTTTGACCCATAATTATCGCCAAGGAATTCCTTATTCCCAACACAAAAAATAGAATGATGCCTTCTGATAGTTCTCAAACATTGTTCTCCAAGCATATTAATAACAAAATTTTGTGTTTATCATTATGATTTTGTCATGATAGATAGATCAATGGACTAATACGCTGGCTGAAAATGTTAAGCATTCAACTATGGATTCTGTGAACTCAACTTCTTAGTGTAATATGAATGTGTTTTTTTTTAAGTCAGGACTGCTTGCTATTGTTTGTTATACTAATGATTGTATAATATGATTTTTTTTGTTTGATCCAAGATCATTTTCTATCACGGTCATTTGCCTTTACAATTTGTCAAAATGTGCACTTCAAACTCACTTTAAGATTTATCTACTCAAGGATACCTCCGCAGATCTTGAACCTCAATTTTGTAAATCCCCAAACTTTATCTTTATTCAGGTTTATTCATTGTTCTCGTTGTCTAAATAATCTTGCTGGATCACACTATGTACAAAATCACTTACGGAGTGGAGAACCTCTTGAAGTGTTGAATCTATAGAGCCTCTTTGTACTTGTCTCTTTACTCCCCTTTTTCTTTCTAATGCTTAGATATATGGGAACATTTTCTCCTAATATAACATTCAATCATTCATATAAACTATTAAAGTATGAGTTTTAATTATTTGACCTCTACGTGTTTTGATGATGATGCATTCCCCAACATCTTCCGAATGGACACATACTATCATTCACATTCCTTGGTAAATTATATTTTATTTGGAGCAGTGTCTTTGAGATCTTCGAAAGCAATATGCTTCTTATTCCCCTATGATTCATTAGTTAATATCCATGGCCAATTTGACAGTCATTTGGTGATGCATGAGGTTTTTCCTGGAGAGATACATGTATGCCATGGATCCTAATCGCCATCAAGGTGATGGTGGACTCTGGCTTTGTTTGAACCATCAGTGGTACCTTCTCAAGCAACATATACATTTTGAGAGTTTTATGAAAGGTGGATTTTTGAAAAAAGATTCACTTACGTTGATCCCTTCGTTTTAGAAACAAGGCCTTAAAATAGTAACAAATTGCCTAAAAAGATTCCATTACATTCAAGTTTCAAGTATGAAAGTTAACACTTGGAAGAATTTGACATTACAAAAGTACAATACGAAAATATTCATTTGTCAAAATATTGAGCTATAAACTAAATGGTGGTCTGACCTCTACTATGAACATTCTTATAACTTCGCAACTAGAGTTTCTAGAGTACTGAGATATTTATATTACCTTGACAGTTCACATTATATCCATCTTTTTAGGACAAACGTATAGGTCCAAGACAAGACACACTAGGAACAGTAAAATTAGAATAACAAATAGAATTCCAAATCCTAACTGGCATAATAGCACGGGCAGGGGAAAATGATGAGAGGTAAATGAACTGAGAAAAGAATCAGCCAAAATCTTAATGCCTACATTTATATTTTGATGTAAGTTACAAAAGATCTTGATCTTAAAATAGCATCTGGTGCACAAATAGGTATCTTTGCATCTATTGAGTATGGACCCCCACAGACTTCATCACAATTGCTCATTGCATCTGCTATCTCGACAGAATTATTTGTGTGTTGAATTCAGAATCATTTATGACCCCACTCCAACAGGTGCAACAGTTGACTCAAGACTGAGGATCCCCATCAAACTAGTTTCCTCATGTCACTTAGTAGAAAAGAAGATATTTTCCATGAATCCAGCAATGCTCTACCTAATAGTTGCTTCATTCCATGTCCGTAAAAGAAGATATTATCAAAGAAGTGTCTTTTTTATTTATGTAGTGCTACTAGATTCATGCAATGATCTAGTAGGATATCAAATCTGATAATGAGTGAGTATTTTCCAACAATATTCTATGTTGCGAAAAAATAAATCTAGATTATATCTCTAGAAAGTATCAAGGAAATCGATATTGACATTTTTGGAAAATGAATTCAAGAGGAGGATTGAGAGGATGGTTGTACAAAGTCTTCCATCTGAAATTCCCAAACAGTTCAAAAATAAGGGTTGCTTGCCAAAGACTTCATAGGAAGGAATCAATTGGTTCATCTACTCAACTATAACCAAGAAATACATTACTTACACCAATGGTCCCTTCAAATGTGTAGAGGGTAATATTTACCATGTCATTGCATCTGCCAATATTGAAGTTGTTGGACAATTTTCAATCATGTTTCAATAGAACTCTTTTCTTATATACTAGCTCAAGATTCTAAAAAAACACACCTTCAAGGTTTTAGTGGTGATTTTATCATGATAGCTTGTCTATATAAGAATGAGACTAGCTTGAAGGAAGAAGAGAAATTGAAGAGGGAGACTCTCAGCCATGCATATTCAGAAAGCAAACCAAAAAACATATTGTTGTTGAGCTCATCTAGAAATGTGTAAAACATGCAAGCCAGATACATGGAAGAATGCATGATACCAAGTTAATAATTAGAAATTAATAGCCATGTCAACAAACCCTACAAGAAAAGTCGCATAAAACATTACCTTAATGGTTGTGCAATTAGCAAGGCAACTATTGTACTGTATGTATGATCAGGGAAAATGCCATAACAATTACCTTGAGTGCAATTAATAAGGAAGCTTTTGTGGTGTTTGTATCATCGGTGGAAATTCCCACTATAAAGTTACTCAACACAACAACTGCTACAAAGAAATATACATGGAAGAGTTATACATATTAATCAAAGAGAAATTCAAATCATCCTCATGGTTAAACCATAGAAAAGCATTTCATAATTCAGCTCACATGATACATTCCTTTTAGATATAATGATTGAACTAGAAATGTCTCGGCCAATAAGTCCACATGCAAACTTAACAACTACATACATGCATCCCTACTCAATGTGAAGGATCAAGTAGTAAACATGGTTTTCTAAACATAAAATACCTTGGAAGATCAAGTTAAGTTCTTGTTTTTTTCAAAATGCTATTGATTCATCAAAGCAAAGTAAATTTTCAGGAATATTAGAAGGAAAATAACATATTTATTATCTTCCTCCAAGTGTTTCTCCACATGGTAAAATAAATCCAGATATGGAAGCATCCCTCCTTTAATCAGCAATGAGAACTATGAAGTCCATGCTATAGCAATCAGTGAGGCATCCTTCCTTGGCCCTTACTAACTTCTAATTAATATTCTAGTCTTCTCATCAACAACCTATTGCACTGACCACTATCACATTTGCATGATACTGATTCAGTCACCACTCATCACCACTGGAACAAAGGTGAAAGCTTAAGCATTTTTTGACTAAAAAGATGGCTTTTATGGCTTGTTGGGAATTTAATACTTACATGATTATTGTTTATATTTCCTAATATAACATCAAAATGGAAAAACCTGAGTTTAGTAATACCACACTTGAGAAGACCCACATCAGGCTAGAACCTTTATGATTGAAGATATTTTTTTCATTGTTGCAATCAGGTGAATAATCTAGAAATAGATGTATCTATGACATGATTTTGTTTTTTAACATCTTAACCATAGTTTTGCAATTCTGATTCTAGTCTAGGAACTTATGAAATCACTACAAGAATGGGGTGGTATTTCAAGAATCACTCGGCCTAGAAACAACCACCCAAAGCTATAATTCAGCAAATTCTAAGGTCAATACACACATAACACACTTTTATGCAGCACCAACCAGTCTTTACCAGTAACTCTAAGAAGATAGGATTTTTGGACCAGTCAACCTACCACTAAAAAAGTGACCCACATCTAAGCTCTGACAAATTTTCAACCAGCATAAAGACCCTTTCTATGTCACATTCATAAAATCATTCACAACAATCAAAACTAAATATAATTTGACAATGGAACATGAAAACTCTAGTCAAATATAAATGACATTAACAAAGATGGCTTTTGTTGAATAGCCTCTAGCCTATTGATCCTATATGAGTTTTTGAGAACATATAGAGAGAACAACATATAACTGACATCCAACAACATATTTACAGTAAGGAAGTCTAGAACATTGTTTCTATTTAATGTGTGACCAAGAGAGGATCTAGATAACAAACAGACACACAATGGACAGGTTGACTCACTCTGTTGGTTCCCCACAAACCACGAGTGTTCTATAGTTCAATCATCCTATTGGCTAGGCTATCATAACAGCCTTCTTGCATGGACAACCACCTGGCTGAAACCGAGTAGCTCTAGAGAAAAATATGGAAACTAGATGCTCAATCCAAACTAAGGCACTTTATATGGAGTGTTGCCATGAGAATCTACCAACCAAAGACAAGTTATATCAAAAGCATATCATAGTTGATACTAGATGCCAAGTTTGTGAGGCAAGTTGATTTGATTGTAGTTGACTAGCTACCAGGTTTGTAGGGCAGACTATAGTTGATAATAAAAGTGAAGCTTGTTTGTCCTAAGTTCATAATTACATAATGGACATCTTGGTCTTCCTTTTGTATCTTAGATGTTGGATCCTCAAGCTTATTGATGTTCTAGATCTATTCAGGTTCTACTGATATCTTCATTTGAAAGAGGGAAATGAAGAAGATGATGGTGGAACTGTCAGCTGATCATGTACCCATTCAGACTAATAGGATCATTAAAAAAAAGCATAAAGGTGGAATATAATCACGTGATAATTAATGAAATTAAATATTTTAGGAAACGGGAGCAATTAAATCAATCAATATTTGGTAATTTATCCTCTCTCTTTCCTAACTAAATTGGTAGGGTAATAATGTATAATTATAGTGAAAATTTACGTACAAGATAATTAATACATGTAGAATCTGAATTTGAGGCTTGTTCCACTTTTGAAGAAATCAAATACATATTTAATATTTTTGAATTTATCTTATATTTTCTTTTCTTAAAGAAATTAGGACAGTTATTATCATTCAAATAATGTGAAACTTGGCATCCAATCTAATTGGGACCCAAATATCATGATTTTGCCATTAAACTATACTTTGGAGATTTCCTTTTATGTGTTCTAATACTATTATGATTTTAGACTCTTCCCCATTATAATTATGATGATATTACATCATTGCCACCAATAATTATTATTTAGAGTCCTATTATCTTCAAATTATTGCCAAAAGAGTTTTCTTATATTATTATGCACTAATTTAATTTTTTTTACTTATTTAATTTATTAGGTCCATGTATTCAATATTTAGTTAGATAATGACACATTATTCATATTCATGGACATGTAAATTCATATTGTTATCCTTATTCATATATTAAGCACATCATGCCACTTATTAAACATATCTTACCCATTATGTGATTATTGGTTATCAAAAAAAAGTTAAGTGATATTTATCATGTTATGTGATTCCATTGAATGTATAATATACGTTTTCAAGCTTATATATATTAAAAGTTACCATTTGGTCAACCATGTTACATGTATTAACTACTTATATTAAAGTATAACTTTATCCTTATTTGGTTGAATCAAGGGAAACAAGATTTCTAACCTCCTAGTCATGGATTAGGATAAGATTCTAAATTTTAGTATGTTACATAAGACCTCTGGCAAGAAATGGGTATGTATCAAAATTGATTTGTGAAAACCTTTGATTGTATCTCTAGTGTTTGGTATTGAATACCCTCTCTAGAGCCAAGATCCTAGAGAAGATAGTATCCCTTATTATGAAAATTATTGAAGTGGACATACCCAAATATTATGGCATGGTTCCCCCATGGACGCTTTTAAATCAACTCAAGGCACTCGCCAAGCGGATCCTATCAGTCCATATGTTTTCATACTCTATATGGAATGCCTAAGGCAGGCAATTTTGAACTCAATCTTGGAGGGAAACTACTATCCTATTACCCTCTCATATAATGACACACCCTTGTCCATTGTCATGTTTGTGGAAGACATATTTCTTATGACGAACTACCCAACAAACGAGCTATAAACATTAGTGAAGTACTTAAGGAGTTTGCATGAGATTTTGGAGAAACTATCTCAAAGGACAAATCATGCTGCTTTTTTTCTCCTACTACAACTCCAGCTGAGAAGTCAACTTTCTGTAGGATGTTAGGTATTAGTAGAGCCAATTATTGAAAATGTTACCTGGGAATTTTGATAATACATCACCATCGAAATAAGTCTAGACATGTTTATATTGCTCACTCAATCAAAGATTGCCTGACGAGATGGTTAGGTTGCCACCTATCTCTGGAAGGGCAAATCACCCTCATGAGATATACTCCCTATGCTCTACCTTCCTACACAATGTAGTCAATCTAGTTATCACCATCGCTCTGTGATGATATCAACAAACATATGAATGGCTTCAATTGGTCTGATAGTCATGAATAGAGAAAATTATCCATGGTTTCCTAGAAAAAGGTTACACTGAGCATATATTCGAAGGGCATGGAATCAAGGACGGTAGAGACTTGAACACCTCTCTTATGTAAAAAAATGTGTGGCACTTCTTAAATAGTCTGTCTACCCATTGGGTTCATATTATGTGTGAATAGTACATGAACAATGATGTCATATGCCACAAACCATGCTCCTTATCTTGGACCTTTATCTAGAAGTACATTGACACTATTAAGTCAGTGTCTCATAAAATGATGAATTCATGATCTAAAATGAATGTATAGAAATACTAGGGGATCCGGGGCCACTCGATTGAGGAACGAGATCCCAATTCCATGATGCCTATTGATCTTGCAGACCTTTCCATTTCTTCCATGGTCTATGATGACCTAGAATTTGATTGGTCTTTTATACATGCCCATTTCGCTTTGACATCTTGGCCTTTGATTCACTATATCCCTCCATCAAACTTTGAAGCTAGTTTAGACACCTAGTCTTGGCCGCTTGAACCGGGAGGAGATTTCATAGAGAAATTAGTGTACAAATGGACCCAGTCTTCGAAGGACACTCTATGAGTGGGGAACTAGACCAAATATGATAATCTCTTTTGCCCACATGCTTTTAGATATTCTTGTGTCTTTTGCACGACAAGGCTATCTTGATCAACATGGAGAAGATCCACAGAAACATAACCAAAAATTAGGTGTGACTGGCCTATAGTAAGGAACATGACACACTGCCCCATTTCTTATACGACTACTATTTCAACAAGAATGTATGGTTGTCATTATCAGTTAGTCCTTCTTTCTTGAAAATTTATGAGGATGAGTGGGTCAATTGCATCACAATTTCCTTAAGCAAAATAGTGGAAGATATCCAACTCATCTTTGTTTGTTTCACAATCTAGAAATCTCAGAACAAGATGATCGATATTGCTAAGAAACAACGTCTAAATCTCATGTTGCTATCATCAAGGAGCATTCTAAATCTATCTTTTGTCTGACAAGACCTGAATCAAACGCCAAAGTCTGGTGAGTAGCCCACTCTGAATGCTAGCTGGATGGTAATTCATTCTATTTATATATGTATCATTCCAATATCATTCAAAGATAGCATGGATCAATATTTATGTTGTTGATCGCACAGGAACAACTATCTTGGGGTCATGTTTCCCCATTCATACTAAATCAGTGATGGAGGTGAAATTGCAAGGCATTGTTGTGCCCTTAGTCTCTACACAGTTAATGGTTGGCAGTACCTAGCCATCTAATCATATTCATGGTCAACTATAAAACCTCTTATCGAGGCTCACCCTACAAACACAAAATTCACCCCCATCCTAGGACAATTTGCTCCCCTATCTGAAGCAGTAGGCACACCTCATTTATCCTTTATACCACGTTGTCACATTGTTGTAGCTGACAATCTTACAAAATACTCTTTTCATTCTTTCTTCTTCATTTAGTTTTTCTTCTGAGAAATCATTGTGATTAACATGGACTTAGACACTTTGTTAAATAGCTCTTGCCTTGCAGTAAAGACACATGATGAATAATAACTAAATCCCTACGTGTTCTGTAAAACAATATACACACATCGAAACACAATTTTTGCTATAGTTATCACATCACGAACGTGATTTAAGTTTTCATTTTAGATCATAAGAAAAGATCATACAAAGCTAACAACTTGCGGTTTTAACTTTGAAATGAGTCATGCCATTAGGCTAGGAACATGGGTTGCCTTGACCCTAAACGATAAAAATGATACATCTGGTGATGACAAGAACCCCCCTTCCTCCCAAACCCTTAATCTAACCAGGATAATGTAGTAGTTGTTGTTGTTGCATGTCTATGCTGTTTTTTTTGTTGCTTCTGAGGGTATCTTCTCTCGTAAAATTTCATACCAGTTACCATGTTTGCGATAAATACCTTTGGATAATTAAGGAACTATTGATTTATCGAAAAAGAAAGCATTATACCCCTCCCACTTGAGAGACATAAAAAGGAATCTCACTTTCTGACTTGAAGTTCACCTTCCCTGTGTTCCTATTCCCCTCGGGCAATAACTTTACTCTTAAAGAACGGCGCAGATTATTCGGATTCTAGTTTACTCTTCCCTGTTTTGTCGATAGAGAGAATTTCTACTATTTCTTGCTAAACTTCCTTGGCACATTTCAGCTACAACCAACTTTTGTCACGAAGAAACGTAGCTACCAGCACAAGCCACGAGCCCATGCAGGTTCGGTGATGTTGTCGAGACCCATCAGCTACTTTAACGACGAAAACTAAGATAATGGGAACATGCAAATGTCTCC
Source organism: Alisma plantago-aquatica (assembly GCA_963693085.1). Lineage (NCBI taxonomy): Eukaryota > Viridiplantae > Streptophyta > Magnoliopsida > Alismatales > Alismataceae > Alisma > Alisma plantago-aquatica. Next base: position 703,889,789 of record OY856409.1, read on the forward strand.
GCTCGGGTAGCCCCCAATCAACCAATTGCATACGTAGACGCCACGTCGTAGGGCTTTGTCGGTTCGAATTAACATGGGGCCGAGTACGCTCGGAGCGAAATGACCAGCTGACACGATGCAAGCTTGTATAACCAGCAATGGACGTCATTGGAGTAAGGATGACAGACGTAATACAACTCGTGAATTTAAACACGCTGCAGATTTGGTTCTGCAGCGTCATCATGTGGGTCCCTCTTCTCATCTCATCTCCAACATGTCACTTGACCTACTATAGTTCAGTCGGGACAGATAGGCATGCACTTGAATTTGCACCCCCAAGGGGGTTACTTCCACTTTGCAACATGACACAATGAGGGGCTACCAGCCTACTGATCCGGTTGTTGCGTCCGTGCAATAAATCGTCAATTCCTTCCAATCATCTGCGTGCTATGCATTATCTGTTGAGTGGTCGTTGGCCGCCATCTTAATTCGGCTTTGCTTCTTCCCCTGATAGCGTTCAATTATAACATTTCTTCATGACCATGACATAAAAGCCATAATTTATTCACAACTTACAATGCATAATGAAAAAACATGTATGATTATCTGAAAATATTTGTGAACCGTATCATAAATTGTGTGTTTTCTTTTGAAAGTATCTAGTTGAATATAAAAAAATACATGTTGCAGGAGTTGAGAATTCCATTGTCCTGGAATATTTTGTGTATATACGTATGTAGGTTGATATTATGTCTAGAAACAACACCCCGATTTGTGTCTCTGTGTGGTTCTACCATTAGCCATCGCCCACCTAACCAAGGACGGAGTCATCAATTTTAGGTTGGGGGGGGGGGGGGGGGGGAGGGGCATGGCCAAGTAATCAACCATGAAAAAAATACACATTAAATGAACTATTATTCTGAAAACATTATTACAAGTAATTATTTGAGTTCTGCTTTCTGACTCTTCATAGCATATAACTCATCAATAATTTCATCGATTTTAAAAATTAATAGTTATTTTTTTCTTCAATATATAATCATGCAATCAGATAAAAAATCATCCTCCATCTTGTTGCACAACCTTGTCTTCACAAGCATCATAGTCGAGAAGGCTCTTTCTGTAGTAGAAGTTGAGATCAGAAGTATTAGCATAAGTTGAATAATTTTGTAAATTTACTTATAATTCTTTGTGTTTCGAGTTTGCACTAATGCTCGACATAAATCAAAAATTTTATTAAGGTTTTGTATATCGGGATCAGAAGCAATACCAATCTTGTAATGTTTTAACTCAAATACCAAATCATCCTTATCTTCTTGGCAAAAATTTTGAGAAATAGTATTTATCAACAAGATTTGTATATATCATCGACATTGAAAGATTTATATCCATCTCTTGGATCTAAGGATGTAAGATGAAGAAGCTCCATTTTATGCTCATTGAATCTATGGTTTAGTCTAATAGTTGAGAATTCATTACAACAACAATATATCAAACTAATAGTGATGTTGTATTGTGATCTCGTCAACTTGATCTCTAGCACATGCACGAATTAGGTATTGAAAATCCATGTTAGGAATTTCTATTTTGTGCTCAATACAAAATGAGATGACAGAATCAAAGAAGTTATTCCAATTGTTTTCCCTTATTTCATGAATAAGAGACTTTGTACTTTCAAGTCAACTCATTGCATTAACTATATCTTGCTCCTGACATTATAAAGCTTGGCAAAGAGCATCACTAATCCCCTACACTTCTTTCATTGGGGGTAGAATAAACACAATTTCAAATGATTTAATCATTTTGTAAGCTACATCTGCATCTCCTCATTGAGAATCAGTAGCTCCATTGTTTGTGACATTACACAAAACTGAACATGTGGAATCATAAACACATATTAGGATACATACTGAGTTGTAGTGTAACGACCCCGCCTCCCAGTAACCCCCAATTAAGGGAGACCAAGTGATCAGAGTCGTTGTCTCAATTTTCGGATCAAATGTTTGACAAATAATCGATAATATTTACCAAATTCTACTAAACTAAACTGAAAGGTTGTAATAAAAAAAAATTTGCATACCTTTGAAAAACTTGGATTACTAAACTTCTATCCATATGAGAGAATATTCTAACTAATCCTCATTTAGTTCCACATATGCCACTGTACTGTTTGTTCTTTTCACTTGAACCTAAAACGCCGACAACCAAAACATCGGTCAGCATAAATGAATTATGCTGGTATGTGGGGGAAACAATAATCATGCAATTAACTGTAACAACATATTGCAGTCAATTATAGTTTAACAGACAAATTTATGTTTTAAATATAACTGTGTGATCCACACATACCCTATCCTCTGTGCTGTCCCTACAGTGGACCTGGATGCTACCTTCCTTATGGTAGATCCTCATTAAACCTCTCATGATCCCACCTAATAGGTGAATCAATTTCTAGGGTTGAGTCACATGGCACTACCCATAGGTAGCCCACTCCTTAACTCATGGTGTGCTAGAGAGTATCATGGCACTACACATGGGTAACCCAATTTCTAACTCATGATAGCCTAGACCTTTCTCTAGGTTACCCTTTTTAGCATTTGTATAGCCTCAGAGGAGGATCCAGATCTAAGCCAGTTATATGAACTCTTAATTAAACTAATTACGTGCAAATTTCATCATTTTTTTATCTTAATGTATCTTTTCATGATTAACAGGCTAATATCAACTTTAATCATCCATTATACCCTACTAATTTCATTAATCATCTCAAAATAGGGTTTCTTAATCTTTAATTCATTAAAGTTGATAATTTACATTACTTTTTGAATAGCATGAGGAATTATCCTTCGAATGTATTTTTATTGAATGCATATATTATTTGCTATCATCGGAGTTACCAACATTTAGTTATGAATTTTGCAAAGTTTACCTTTTTGGACCAATCAGAGGATGCCACGTCGCCTCTATCTCCATGCAATGTAGCGATTTGGAAACATAACCAATTTACGAGTTTGCCCCCGTGTAAGTCGGTTATTTCTTCAGCCCGCAGAGGGCATAACAGTCCAAAGACCGAGGGGTCATCTTCAAGCTCGAGACGCCCTACCTGGCCGCCGCTTACAGCCCTGCGTGGGGCTATCTTCTCCTCCCTAGACCACGAATGTCTCCGGAACTTGTTGCCCTAGGTCCGCTGCCCCCTTGCGCACATGGAGCACCACCTGGTCATGGCCCAGATGGCCATTCCCAAGTGATCTAAGCCTGCGATCGTTGCCGCAAATCACTACATATTTACAGATCTCCGGCAAGGGTTGTGCGTAGACGAAAGCATGAATAAGGTGTCTGTCCCTTCTGGGTTTGTCTTGGGAGATTCCTGCCTCCAACAAGACCACAACAAAATCCATTGTTTCCCTAGGACTGTGATATACCCTCTTGGTTAGGGTTTTCACAAAAACGGAGAAGAAGAAAGGAGTAGAGTACTCGGGATTCTCCTGGACTTGGCCAAGGCTCTACCCTTATATAGGGTAGGGTTATTGAAGCCCTATGACGTCTATCCAAATGAACCCAAAAGTTGTGGTTGTAATATCCTTCCCCTCTTATAGGAATTTTGTCCTCAAAATTCCATCAAGCAAACAAACAATTCAGGATAAGATTTTTTCCATGTCCATCATTGGCCCCTATGTGGCTTTTCCCTATCCATGGTGCTTCCAAAGAACCTTTATCATCACATATTATTTTCTCTAAGTTCTTTCACCTTGGCATCTATAAACCTCAAGGTGACTCGGGTCATTTCAGCCTCCCTTGGGGCTCACTAGGTTCATTGCTCCACACATGATCCGGGTACCTCAACAGTGCTCTAAATTGGACACATGGAACTCATCACACATTACTTTATCCTGAGGGGTAAGGTTAACCATAACCTTCTCTACCAATCCATCTCAAATGGACCCATGTATCGTGGACTCAACTTTCTTAACTATAGTTCAGAGGGGTCAGATTTTCATGTCACATATTCTCCCATAGTGAACTGTATGTTGGTCTACTTTGCATCAGCTCACGACTCATGTCGTCTCTAGGCTCCTTTCAGCCATTGCCCTATCAAAGTGACTTCATCTACATACACTATGGTCCTTTTCTAACCTTCGTGAGGTCCATTCACCAACATCTTCTTAATGAAGTGGTGACCGACTCAACCTCCCTTACCGAGCTTCTTTACATCATGATACTGGCTATGGTGGTTATCATCACATCTTTCATAGGACAAGAACTGTCTCTATGCATCACCCTGAACGAGCAGACATGCTCTCATTAGACCCTCTAGTCTGGATCATACTAACCATTAGTTAGGGGTGATAAACTATACTAACATCGAGTTCTTCATGTACCTACTTCCACCTTATGGAAGTGAACCTTTAGGTCATACTCAAGAACTTTTGAACTCACATCATGGTGTAGTTAAACTCCATGTGTAGTTCAACCCGATCTGTCCCTTGACAATACTCTTTCTTTCTCATGTCATATAGGTAAGGCAATCTACCATAACCCATATTGCATCTCGACCTTCCCTGGTCTAGGGGAGACTTACAACATCCATAGTGATGAACTCCCATTCCATCTTCGGAACTCTTTATACTTTATATCCATGCACTGGGTTACTGGTGTTCGTCCTTCACCTCCTAGCTTGCATGGCCACATGTTACCTATAACTTCGTCTTAAGAATCCAAAGTACTATTGTTACTTACTATCTTCATAGTACGGTGTATGGTGATCTTAAAATCATGATCTTCTATATGTCATGATTCCTCAAGATTGATTCCTCAGAAACCCTAAACCACTCTAATCAGGTTTTGCTCACCTTCTTTTCCAAAGAAGTGCATCTGAGGTACTGCAATCATCCTTTTATTGCATCAAGGCCTAGGTTGGCTAACCAAACAACCACTAACTTGTTCAATAGATGTCGTTACATCTAAGTGTTAGCCAAACATATCTCCTTTCTCAAACTTAAGGTTAGCCTAACAACCTCTGCTAGCTTTTTGCTATACTAGGTAGCTGCATCTCAACCACTTCACATCCTTAGGTATTAGGTAATGTTGAAGACATACACCTCCATGTGTTCCACTTATCATCTCAAACTCTAAGTGTAACATCCCTGACCTGGGTTATACTTTAACCCTAGGTGTTTTGATTAAGAAAGATGATTATATGCTTAATATTATCTTGTGAAAAGTAATTAGGGCTCAAGAGGAACTTATGTTGCAATTCTAGTCCTTTTTGAACATTGTTGAAATCGATGTTTTGCTTGTTTTGGACTAAAATGCAAATTACCCAAGTTGAGGGGTTTAAGTGAAAATTGTGCATGATAATATGTTCCTCATGTGTTGAAGCATCATGAGAGTGAAAATTATGCAGAGGTATGGCTTATGGAAGCCGGGTACCAAGAAAGAGCTAATAAAGCTATGTATGTGCATTAAAACCTAGTTTTGGTGTAATGCGCAATTTACCCAAAACTTAGGGTTCAATATGCAAATTACCACTTCAATAAGGTCCCTAATGTTTCTTGTCATCATGTAGAGCTAAGAAAATGAGAGGGGCGCCTCATTTGAATTAAGTTGGAGGAGAGAGAATCTTGATATTAAAATAATCAAGATTTAATCCTAATTGAAACCCTAATTTAATTGAGGGCAAAAATAAATATATTAATTAAAGGGCCTTCAACCAAAATTAAAATGGTTGGATTTATATGTGTGTGGACGTCCTTTATCTTTGCAAGGACCATGAAAATATCCAAGGGAGTGGATAACTGACTCACAATTTTATAAGAAAAAGAAATATCCACTCACATATGGATATTAGTATAATATGATTTAAGGTGCTTAATTTGCTTTTCTCTAAATCATGGATAATTGAGAGGAATTGGAGGCAAACAAGATAGCCTCGGATACAAGGAAGTTGAGGGGGAAGAGGCGGCCCAATTTTTGGGATTAAATGAATTTTTATAAAGCATATTCTCTCTCATTGAATTTTTATAAAAAGACTCTTTACAAGACAAATGAAAGGATTTTTCGACCCCACTTATTCTCCTTGCTTGGGAAAAAACCAAGGGAGCTTGGGAGGATCAGGAGGACTACCCCCAACCTGTTGGTAAGCTTCTTGACCTTGGTTCACCTCGATTTTATGGTGGAAATCCCAAATCAATGCATGAATTCTTCCTAATTTGATCCCCTCTTCAATTCTAACCATTCCTTTTCACTCAAACCTTTGAGGACGATCCTTGGAATGGTGAAGGGAGTTGCATCCACCATTGTTACCGTGAGCTTGGATCTTTGGAGCTCAATTGGAGGTGGGTTTTATAACTTGAACCCTTGATTTTTTTATTGCATTCAATTCCTTATCAACTAATGATCATTTCTTCATTCACAACAATTGATTTGGTTGATTGATGCAATCACCATGGAAATCACAGCAGGTTTCATGAGTTTGGAGCTTGATGATGATGACATCATCATAAGAATACACCTCACCAAATATCAAAGGCAAACGGTTTACATATAGTCGCTCAAACGGTTTCCCAAACCGTTTGGGAGCAAACGGTTTCAAACCATTTAGAGGCAAACCGTTTCATTAAACTGATTGAGAGCAAACGATTTCCAAACCGTTTGAGGGTGATGAACATGGTTGACCATTTGGAGAATTTTTTATAATGTTGATGGTTAATGACCCATTAAATATAATTGACTAGTTTCAAATGGTTCATTAGTTGAAGGACCATCAATCACCAAACCCTAATCAGGTAAGTGCTAATTTCTCAATTGATTGAGTTAGAACTTTGGGTTGATTAGCCCAAACGGTTTCAAAACTGTTTGGGGATCACCCAAATGGTATCAAGACCGTTTTAGGGTCAACCAAGACCATTTGGAGGTCTAGGGTTGAGCATGTTTGGGTATTTGAAGATCCAAAGACACCAAACTGATTTGCAATCAAATGTTGATTTGATAATCAATCCAATGATCCAAACCCTAATTGGATGTCATGGATTTTGATGTTGAGATGGGAAAATGGTCTCAAGACCGTTTTTAGGTCATCCAAACGACCTCAAGACCGTTTGAGGTCAAGTCTTGTCCAATTTGGATGGTGGTCCAATGATTTCAAAGCAACTAGTTTCACTTTGACCAATAGTGAGGGTTCATTAATTTCAAACCCTAATCCAATTGATTCAAATCCCTAATTGACGATCAATTGAAGGTTAAATCAGTTGAGGGATGATATGTTAAGATCAATTGAAGTATGATGTTAGGTTCAATTGATAAGTGAATATATTGATTCAACCAATGAAGGAATCAATCATAGAAACCCTACATCAATTTGAGTGGTTGAGACCATCTTTGGTCCATTCGATTTTGAGGAGGTTTGGAACAAACAGTCTCAAGACCATTTGAGTCCGAATGGTCTCAAGACCGTTTGGGAGCAAATGATCCCAAGCCAGTTGAGGCTTAAATGGTTTCAACTTCAACTTTGGCAATCGGTTTCAAGTATCACTTTGTCAAACAGTTTCAAGAGTTAACTTTACCAAATGGTTTTAATGGTTGGTTCAAGACCGTTTGGAGGTCCAAACGGTCTTAGACCATTTGGAAGTATTTCAAGCAAGACCGTTTGAGGTCTAATTGGTCAAGACTATTTGGGGTCTAAGTGACCAAGATCGTTTGAAAGGTAATTAACCAAACTGTATGAACACTCAAAGTGATTAAAGGTCAATTGTTTAATTGAACAATTACATGAGTATGATTCATGTTGTGATTATGGGTATGATCCTTATTAAAGAGATCATGAAACCCTAATCATGAGTATAAACCCTAATTGACAGGGTTATTGAACTCTAACCCTAATTGAGGGCAATTCTAAATGAAACCCTAATCCAGGGTGAGGATGTAGCCCTAATCTAGGGTAATGATATGTGAAACTCTAATTTAGGGAAATGAGATGTAAAACCCTAATTGGGATGAATAGTGAATCTCTAATTATGGGCAATTGAAAGAAATCCTAAAGGAGATGAATAGTAGACCCAAATTGTGGGTAACTATAGTGGAAACCCTAATTAAGGATGATTCCATGTGAAATCCTATTCTAGGGTAATGCAATGAGAAACCCTAGTTGAGGGTGATTCCATGAGAAACCCTAGTAGAGGGTGATTCCATGAGAAACCCTAGTTGAGGGTGATTCCATGAGAAACCCTAGTTGAGGGTGATTCCCTGAGAAACCCTATTTAATAATTAACACCACATGATGCTCTAATACTATGTTGTGATGAGAGGCCCTAAGAAGGGTGGAGGTAGGTGAGACTCTAATGTGGAGTCATAATACATAAAGCCCTAATTATGTACAATATGACAATGAATCATAATCCTAATTTTAAGTAAGGGTATAATGAAACCCTAATGATGAGATAGAAGAAATTACCTTATAAAGGTGAAACATTTCATGTGGTTGATTATAAGCAACCTTATTGTAAACAATGTCTTTATCATTAGACAAGTCCATGTCACTAAAGATAATTGGACAATTCTAATGTGTGGCCTATGCATTATATGCTAAAAGTGAGAGATTAGTGATGGAATGTATTAAGAGGGAAATACCTTAATACAAGATAAGAGGTTTAACTCAAGAGAGTCTAAAATGATGAGAAAGTAATACATCAAGATATGATAGTTATCACATTCAGCACTTCAGGGTTTATATACCTTGATGCACTTCAAATCCTATATAATTGGGTAAGAAATATATGAAGTGTGTTATGCAACTATTACAATGAAATGTAATGAGTTGATTCACTTTGATAAGTGTTAATTATTGTACCTTGAGAATGGGGTTAAACCAAATTAATGAGTATGATGTAATCATACCATGATGAGGATGAGAAATGAACTCATACATTGAATTGATGATCATTAATGCTATATGATGAGAGTAATGATCTTGAATAATCATTTATGATATCTTTGAATGCCCCAGAGGTATGGAATTATGAATTAAGGGTTGGACAAATAATATAATCATGAAACCCTAATTAATGAGAAATGGGGAACCCTAACCCTAATTTAGGGTAAAGGGAAGGAAAAGCCATGTTTGATAGTAAACCCTAATTCCTGGTAAAGGAATAATGGTATTACTATTGTATCACATGATGTGATGAATATCTTGTATGACTGTTATCATGTATAATAACCATGTAGGTATTATGAGATGATGAATATAGCCAGGTTTGAGCTGTGACATTTATATAATAAATGTTGATTGGCCTTATGTGCCTTAATGATTGTTGTTTCTTAGTAAAAGTAACAAATGTGCATGGATTTTTATGAGTCATATGAGTAAGATGTTGCCTAGAAAGAGGTGACAAGATATTATGTGGCCTTGTGAGCCATGTGTGATTCTTGTATAACAAGTATCATGAATGCCTTGGTCAGATGACCTGAAGGTGATAAGTTACCTAATAGATGGTAATGATGCTCAATGATGAGCTAAGGGTTTGAATACCCAGAACCATATGATTATGGTGATGAGATTGTAAGGGATGAGAATTCCCAGTATTGAAATAAGGGACTGAGTTCCCAAGGTATTTTAAAGACTGATAAGTATTTGATGAAAGTAGTACATGTCTTTTATAGCATTGTTGAAATAAGTCATATTTGAGAACATAGCTGATGCTAAAAGAATATGAAAATGTACTTAATTAATCAAGTGAAATCTTCTCATGTAGAGCCCTGACCATAGATCCATCATCATTAGTAATAAGGTGATGGTGAAACGGGTGCTCCGTGGCAAAACCCGGAATGCATATTTTGAATATGTGGGGGTAAATGGGCAAAAATATCCTTACGTCCGGTGAAGAGATTGGGGGAAGGTTAACAACAAACCTCTCAATCATTCATGTGTCGAGATGGATGTATCACAAATCTCCCGATGATTGGGATAGATGTCGTACACATCTCCCAATAATATTTAATGTCGGGTCGATAGAGATAAACATTAAATCTCTCGATGGCCGATGAGAGTGCAGTTGATGCTGTAACTCTATAGCGAAGTTCCAGTATACCCTGGAAAGATATTTTGAGTAGTTAACACAATCCTGCTTGTTGTCCCGCACTGACCGGGATGTGAGAGGTCATGGGAATCCGGCTCTTCCATTGACCTATGTATGGTACCAATTTCGACTTTACAGTGGTCGGTTGGAGTATGAGCGGTATACCTCATCTCCTCAGGGAATACGTGTGATTGTAAAATGAAAATCAGCCGTATAGCATGTTTGCTTAAGGATTGAATACGGAAATTCATTGGCTGATGTTATATTTCTTTCATGCAACTTTAGTTCATTGATGTTATTCATATCTGTTGTATTCATTGCAAGTAGATGGATGAACTATGATGCTGCTATGAGGAGATGCAATGTTCTCCTTGGAAAAGGAGATTACTACTCTTTGCTCATACAGTGATTTACCTACTGTTAATTATATATAAATCCTTCTGCCCAGTTTATTTTAATAAACTGCTATAACAATGTTTTGGAGGAGATTTATATCTCCCGCTGGGGCAATTTACAACTGTCTCACCCCTGTGGGATCCAATGTTTTTAGGTGGACGCAGACAAAGAAGCATAAATCCTATTGTAGGGAAAGGACAACAGCAATAACATCAGGGACGGAAGTGAGATCTTAGGTGGAGATACTGTCTGTCAAGTTATGTAGTTAGAAAGTCCTATGTGTCGTCTCTGTACTCTCAGGTCCTCAGAGTTTTTAGTCGGTGTTTTTAATGAATCGTTTGAGGTTTCGGCTTGATGCCTCAAAATTCATATACTGTCTGTATATAATGTTTATAAGGCAGTTGATGTTGTAGTCTCTGAGAAGAGATGGTAAAGGTTATGTATGTTTGAACCAAAATGTAAATGTTATACAATGGTTCTTGATGGAACAGATTTCCTATGTGTGGATCTCTTTGCAAAAAGTTTTAATTTTCAGTGATTTTCAGTAATCCGTTGCAAATGTTTTGCTTCCGCTAAAGTAAATCTTTTTTTTATGAGTTGGATGCCACACTAAGTCTATCATCATCAAGACAATATTGAGCTTATTCTCTTGGTTTTCAAACTCAACCTTGTATAACTGGAAAAAACCACATAGCTCATGCTAAAAGCATCCTTATAAGATGACTACCTTATTTCTCTTTAGTGTTTGTAAACCATCCATGTATCATTTACTCTACTAGGGTATATTATTATCTCTATCCTCATACCTCGTAGCAACGTTCCAACTCACATCATCTTTATCCTTGGTGTATGGCATGCGTACTTTACTATCTCTCACTCCCATAACAAGAGGAAATAAGTATTTGGCTGCAGTCCAAATACATAGTTCTTCCTATTCCAAGAGTAGAGATGGTACATCCCACCTTGCCAGTACACCTTTAAATCTAAATTGAAATGTGCCACATATATCTCTACATCACAATCATCTCGATCTCAAGGTTACTAAAAGGACCCTGGCCTCCATTTTGGTCTTATCCTTTTTTCTTTGCCTAAACCTTGTGCTTGGTTGCTTGCTAATCACCTTTAGTGGTGATTAGGGTTTGCTTGTGTTGGAGGTGCTACTTGCAAAATAATCTAAGTTAGGGTTGATGGGCAAGTTTGTCACCTTGAGATATGTCTTTCTCTCTCCTTGCTTCCTCTTGAGTTGAGAGGAAGGTTTGGGTTCGTGCCTTGAGTTGCCTTGGGCTTGGTTGAACTCTTTTTGGGCCTTGTTTTCCCTTGTTTGGGCCTTGCCTTGCTTGGTTGAGCCCTGTATCAGGAAAGGTAGCTTGTGTCAGCCATGCCTTGTATCGGCCTAGAGGAGTAATGTGTCGACCTTTGACCTTGTTTGACCTCCTTGCCTTGGTTGTGCCACCCTAGATTGGACATGTGGTCATACCTTGGTTGAGTGGTGGCATGACATGTGCTTGAGGTTTGCAAGGTGGTAAAACATGTGGATAAGTGTCCCTTGGTAAGGTGAAACCTTGCCTTGGTTTAATCTTGATCCTCATCTATATATGCCTTGCCTTTCTCTTCCTTAGGAACCCTTTATCTCTTTGTTTCCCTTCTCTCCTTTGTGTGCATGACACACCTCTCCCTTGCACCTTGGTGGCCGATACCCTTGGAGGAGCTAAGGCTACTGGTCGAATGTGGTGTGCTTGGAGCAAGGAGCTTAAAGATTGGAGCTTTGGAGCTTGAGGAGTTTGCCTAAGGCGGGTTACATAACTTGTAACCCTAGCTATACTACCTTCTTTATGTTGCATGATTCTTATATGTTGATGCTCGGCCATTGCATGTTATGTTTCTAGCTCTAGTACATGTTGTTGATCTTATGGATATAGTGAGCATGATGTTGTTGATGTTTATATGCCTTTGGATATAGTTGGTCGAACCATAGTTTGGGGTTTTTCTTTAGTAGCGACACCCCCCTTTCTCTCCTTGGTCTACAGAAGTGAGTTTGAGATCTAGTGATGGAATCAATACCCCTCTCTCATTTATGTTGAGAGGTGAGCCTACATTCTAGTTGCTTGGGCAACACCCTCCTCTCACCATGGATTTGAGAGGTGAGCTTTAGGATAGATGATGACCTATGTTGAGGTTGGTCCTTGTGGTTTCCCAATTTCTGATAGAGTTTGTGCAAAACCCCTCTCTCTTGGTTGTTGAGAGGTGAGCTGATCTTCTTGATCAATTAGGGTTTGTTGCCCTTGTACTTGAGGTTGAAGATGACCATGTTGGGTTGTGCCTTGCACGATATGACCTTGGAATAGTGCTTCCCGATAGCCTTGTCTAGGGTTGTAACTTTGGGCCGATAGGTCTAGTTGAGCTCGGATGATACCCCTTGTGGAGTTGGAGCTTGGGCGATGCACCTTGATGTGTGCTCTGCACGACACACCTTGTGATAGTTCTTCGCCGATATGAGGTGTTTTACCTAGTTGGACGATAAGTCTTCTTGAGGTGTTGCTTGTTATAGGTGGGCGACACCCTAGCCTCTTCCTTGGACTATAGGAGTAAGATGGGTAATCTTGTATCGAGCATGGGGTTTTGTGTTTGCCCGACATACCCTAAGTGAGTTGGCCGATATGGTGCCTTAGTGGTTACCATGCTCTTGGAAGATAGGATGCCTTGGATGATAGAGTGCCTTGGTCGTCATGAGGGTCCTTTGGACGATATGGGTTGATGGTTGAATGATGGGGCGTCTTGGGCACCATGATCCTGATCGACATGCTTCTTGTGGAGAGGGTTGGCCGATAAGAAACCCTAACCCTAGTGCACGATAGGATCCCTAGTGCACAATAGGATTCCTGGCTGATTTGGGTGCCTCCTATGCACGACACACCTCTAGCTCAAGCTGCACGACACCCCTCAGTTTCGGTTGATCTCTGATGGATGATAGGATGAAGCATAGTTGGCTGATATGATGGCACAGGTGCTTTAGGGTTTGGAACCCTAGCCGATACATCGTTTGGTGAGGGTTGGCGTTGCTCACCATACCTATAGTGAGGGTTGCAGGAGCTTTGGTGAGGGTTCTGATAACCCAGAATGTATATAGCTGATAGTTCTCTGTTAATAATGATAATACAAGTGATATGATGTAATCACCTTGAAACCTGCAACTATGATGATGAGATAAGATGATAGGTTGTGTACCAGGTATGTTTGGAAAGATATGATGTTGCTACATATGTTAATGTGACATGTGTATATGGTCACAAGTATGGGGAATGATGTATGCTCATGATTGATAATAATATTATGAATGACAAAGCTTATGAGTGATATAATCACAGATGTTGTTTTATGCTTGTTAGTATGATAATCCTACTAATCCATGATGGCTTAAGTTATCTCTCTGAATGTATATAACAACCATGCAGGTATACTATGTGGATTCCTAGCTTGGTAATATCTATGAGATGTTTGTGCTTTAAATAGCACCATGTGATGATAATCCTTATTAAAGAGATAACATGTTGATTGGTCTGAGGACCCGATAAAGGCTGAGTGCCTAGTTGAGGTGTTATCCTCTGATGATGAGTTAAGGGATGCGTTCCCAGAATGTTGATGCATGATTAAGATGCCTTGAGAGGCAGTGGTTGATATAATGAGGGATTGAGGTCCCATGACAGTATGATGATGGAAATAATGATGTAACTCTATAAGTCTATGTTTATACTTTAGTTGCCTCAACAAGTGGCTTAAAATATACTAATTAATTATAGATGAACATATCATGTAGTTTGCCCTGGCCATAGATCCATCAACGTCAGTATCATGGTGATGGTGAAATAGGTTTATCCTGCGGGATTTGCCTGGAGCACATATTGTTGAATATGTGAGGTTTTCCCCTAACCTAAAATAGGAGGAATCTGAGTACCACTGTGAATATATGGAGCATGGTGAACAGACCCATGGCTCAGGATATGTGATGATGAGCATGATGTGTTCATGGCTCAGATGTATGCACTAGCACCTATGATGAGGTGAGCTAAAGATATGGGTAGCTTACAGAGCTGACCTAGAGGCTGAGGCCTATAAGCATAAGACTGTGGTCTTGCTTGATGATTCATGCACTAACCATGAGAAGGTGAGGTCATGGAGTCCAGATCTCCTTAGACCTTGTATGGCACCAGATTGGGATTTGCAGCCAATGATTGGATTTGAGTAGGGAAGGCTCACTTCCTCAAGGAATAATAAAACGTAATCCAACCGAATAGCATATTTTTCTTAGAAGAAAAACACGGAACATTGATTGAGGCCTTGCTTATATAGATGATCTTGTTATACCTTACAGCTATGTGTACGATCATTATATTTTGTGATAAGTTATTATAAAGCTTATCTTGTCAATCATGTTCCATAAAGAAATACTTGGTTATATGCCTCCTGAATATCTTGATAAGAATGATAGGAATAATGGTCTTGCTCAGTATACTGCTCTTGTTATACGCTTTATCAATTATCTACTTTATTTGCTCTAATCTTCTAAGGTTTTATAGTTGCGGCGGGGAGTTATGTTTCTCGCTGGGACTGTGTGTCTCACCCCGCTGGTTTGCAACCTTTTTAGGTGATCACTCTAGATGTGGTGGTGGTCGTGAGGTTGTGGCTGAGCAGCAAGAAGAGCAGTAGAAGGCAAGATATGGACATGTTGTTGTTTTGGTAGTTTTGTAGTAGAGTCCTTGAGTCATCCCTATACTCTCAGGTCCTCAGAGGTGTTTGATGACGTTTCACGATGTCTAGCTGTTGTAATTTTGTATATCCTGTTGCTGGCCTTACGTGGCCTGATATGTATGTATAAATAGGTGATGAACTTTGGTGCTGACGGTACAACTGGTTCCGATAAGCTGTAGATATATATATCAAAGCTTGTAATATTTTTTATAACATGTTTCTCTACAGGATATGGATGCAAAAGTTCTCTTATGTATTCTTTCCAAAATCGGTTCTAATTAACTCATGTATTTGGTAAGATGTGGTTCTACACATTTTCACGTGTCATCTCACTATCTGAGTGATGGCGGGGTGTCACAGTTGGTTTGGTATTAGAGCTCTAGGTTCGCTGAGTTTACAGGGATCTAGGACAAGGTTTGTGTATGTTCTTGTGAGTTTTCCAGATTTTCTTACAATAATCTTCTTCCCTCATCGAAAGATAAAGCTTAAAGATGTGTGGAAACCATGAAGAACATGCTACCGAGAGAAGCGATGTTGCATCAGTTGATGGAGCAAGAGTGCAGGCACATGAAGATCGGGTGCCTGAGGTCCCCCTACTTGACCCAACCATTCTCAAAAACCCTACCTACCAACAGCTTATGGGGAAGTTGATGGCTACGATGAATCACATGGTGGAAAGAGTGCCAGTACCTCAGCCAAGAGCACAGGCTCCCCATGGTGAATCATCAGACATTGGGAAGACCTTTGAGAGGCTTCGCCGAGTCAGAGCTTCGGATTATGCTAGAACGGCTGATACAGCGGATGCATATCTATGACTGACAAGTCTCGAGAAGGCCTTCTGGATCCTCGACATCCCCGAAGCGGACAAGGTCAAGTACACTGTCTACCTTCTAAAGGGTAGTGTTGGCCACTGGTGGGCCATCGAGGAGGAGAAGTGACCCGGTGAGGAGATCGGTTGGGAGGTTTTCCGGTAAGAGTTCATCAGCAGATACTTCCCGAAGACGTACTTGGATGAGAAGATCAACCAATTTGAGCATCTATGCCAAAGATCGATGAGAATCACCGAGTATGAAGCAAAGTTCATGGACTTGTTGAGGTTTTGTCCTCACATGGCGGCAATAGATGATGAGCGGGTCAGGAAGTTTGGGAAAGGTTTGAGTGCTGAGCTGTCGACACCTGCTGCTGCTTTGGAAAATCGGGAGCGGTTTGCTACGTTCGTGGAATCCGTCTGCAGGATTGAACGGTCTGTCAGGGAGAAAAGGGAGTTCATGACCAGGAAAAGGCTTGCTCAGTTCCAGGGACAAAGATCTGGTGGCTTCAAGAAGCCAAGGTTTTCATCACCTTCCATGATGAGAGGTTCCAGTGCACCATCATAGTGGTCCCCAAGTAAGGGAAGAGGATATGGTTCTTCACCGATGAAGGCACATAGTACAGCTTCAGTGGCGGTGACAGGGCCATCTAGGCCACAGATAGAAGGCATGTCATGTTATCACTGTGGACAGATTGGGCATTTGAGGTCAAATTGCCCAAGGAAAGATGTTGAAGTAACACAACAGCTGAGGCAAAATCAACAAGAGGCAGATAGACATCAGCCCAGTGGTAGCAGAGGGTGAGGACAAGGTCATGTGTCACAAGCATGATCGTCTTCTCAAGGAAGCAGAGGACGTGGACAACAAGCAACAGCTCGATTCTACGCTATGAGTCAGCCGGAGGCGATAGTCAACCCGCGAGTGGTGACAGGTCAGATGGAGTTATTTCATTCTGATTTGTCTTCTTCTTGATTTATATATATTCTGGTTGACCTAGATGCTACACACTCTTTTATCTCACATAGTCTATTTGATATATATCCTTTACCTGTTAGTTGTAATAAAGATAGCATGTTGTTAGAAACCCCTCTTGATGGTTCCTCGATGCTTCGAGAGGAGTGTCCATCTTGTGTCTTATCTTTTTCGGGACATATCATACAAGTGGATCTTATACCACTTGATATGCATGGATTCGATGTGATCCTTGGGATGGATACCTTAGAGAAGTATAAGGTTATGTTGGACTGTGGTTCCAAGCAGGCAGTGTTTGATGACAATGGAGAGAAGTGGATCTTCCAAGGAGACAGGAAGATTCTTCCGACATGTTTGGTGTCAGTAATGGTAGCAGAGAAGTTGTTGCGGCAAGGTTGTAGAGCGTTCTTAGCTCATGTTGTGGATACCAAGGCAAAAGGTCCTAGCCTTGAGGAGGTGACAGTTTTCCGAGAGTTTGCGAAATGAGTTCCCTGATGTTCCCCCACCTCGAGAGATTGATTTTGAGATCAATCTGGTTCCAGGAACACAGCTAGTTGCACAGACACCGTATAGGATGGCTCCAGTTGAGATGGCAGAACTAAAGAAGCAGTTATAAGAGTTGATGGATAAAGGTTTCATCAGACCGAGCACATCACCGTGGGGTGCTCCGGTCCTGTTCGTAAAGAAGAAGGATGGGTCAATGTGGTTGTGTATAGATTACCGGTAGTTAAACAAAGTCACGATCAAGAACAAGTACCCGCTACCGAGGATAGATGATCTGTTCGATCAGTTGTGTGGTGCTACAGTGTTCTCAAAGATCGATCTATGGTCTGGATATCATCAGTTGAGGATTAAGGTGGATGACATACCAAAGTCAGCTTTTAGGATGAGGTATGGTCACTTCGAGTTTGTGGTTATGCCGTTTGGGATAACCAACGCACCTGCTACTTTCATGGATCTAATGAATAGGGTGTTCCGTCTGTTTCTAGATCAGTTTGTTGTAGTTTTTATAGATGACGTCTTGATCTATAGTCGGGACAGTCAAGATCATGAACAACATCTTCGACAAGCTTTGACTCTTCTTTGCCAACATCAGTTATATGCCAAGTTTAGTAAGTGTGAGTTCTGGTTGAAAGAAGTGACTTTCTTGGGTCACGTGATATCTGTCGAAGGAGTCAGAGTGGACCCTAAGAAGGTGGAGTCAGTGGCAGATTGGGAGCAACCAAAGACGTTGGTAGAAGTTTGTAGTTTTTTGGGTTTGGCAGGATACTACTGGAGGTTTATCAAGGACTTTAGTGTGATCATGTTGCCGATGACAAAGTTGACCAGGAAGGATGTACCTTTTGTCTGGGATGATCATTGTCAGCAAGCTTTCCAAAGTTTGAAGGAGAAACTGACTTGTGCTCTAGTGCCAGTGCTTCTAGAGCCTAGGAAAGGCTATGTTGTTTTCTGCGATGCTTCCAAGAAGAGCCTAGGATGTGTGCTGATGTAGGATGATCATGTGGTTTCTTTTGCATCGTGACAACTTAAGAAACATGAGGAGAACTATCCAAAACATGATTTGGAGTTGGCAGTTGTGGTCCATGAGTTAAAAATTTAGAGGCACTGTCTTTATGGGGAAGTGTGTCAGATCTTTACAGATCATAAGAACTTGAAGTACATCTTTTCACAGAGTGAGCTGAACATGCGACAGTGTCGTTCGATGGAGCTAATTAATGATTATGATTGCACCATTGAGTATCATCCTGGTAAGGCAAATGTGGTAGCTGATGCGCTTAGCAGAAAGTCTTCTTCTCTCCCCACGAAGAAGGCACAATTGAGTTTCAATATGTTTATCTCCTTGTGGCAGATGAATGTGTAGTTGGAGGTTTCCTTGTTGGCAGGACTGTTGGCACAGATGCAAGTCAAGCCTACACTGATACAGTAGATCAAAGACGCACATCAGGTAGATGATACAGTGCAGTTGATCAAGTCAGAGCTCGGCAGTGAAAAGTGTGATGGGTTCCATGAGTCCGAGGATGGATTAGTTTCTTATTGTAATAGGATGGTGGTCCCTAATGTTGATAATCTAAGAAATCTAGTGGTTGAGGAAGCACACACATCAATGTATGATATGCATCCACGAGTCACCAAGATGTATCGTAATCTGAAAGACCTGTATTGGTGGTCTATAGCTTGAAGAAGGATGAAGCCGAGTTTGTGGCTAAGTGTGTAGTATGTCATAAAATTAAAGCAGAGCATCAAAATCCGGCAGGTATGTTGCAACCCATGCCAATACCACAATGGAAATGGGATCATATCACCATGAATTTCGTAGTTGGTCTGCCAAGGACAAATAGGATTCATGATTCCATTTAGGTAATAGTGGACAGGCTGAAAAAATATGCTCATTTCATACCAGTAAAGACGATGTATACAACAGAGAAGCTTGCTCAGGTATATGTAGATGATATAGTGCATTTGCATGGAGTACCAACAACAATGTTTCCAACGGAGGTCCCCAGTTCACGAGTCGTTTCTGGGAACAGTTGCACAAAGCGTTGGGAACGCAATTGAGGTTCAATACCGCTTTCCACCCGTAGACAGATGGGTAGTCTGAAAGGAGTATTCAGACTTTGGAGGATCTTCTTTGAGCTAGTGTTTTGCAATTCCTAGGTAGTTGGGACATGCATCTCAATTTGATAGAGTTCGCTTACAATAATAGTTACCATCGGAGCATTGGCATGGCTCCTTATCAAGCTCTATATGGAAGGAAGTGCAGATCTCGTTTATGTTGGTATGAGTCTGGAAAATATCAGCTTTTGGGGCCTGAGTTAGTGCAGTAGACAACAGAAAAGATCAGAGTGATACGAAAACAATTGAAAATGACACAGGATAGACAGAAGTCTTATGCAGACAATCACCGACGACCTTTAGAGTTCCAGGTGGGAGACAAAGTATATCTCAAGGTATCACCTTGGAAAGGTGTGTTGATGTTTGGCCAGAAAGGCAAACTGGCACCCAGGTATATGGGGCCATACCCAGTGATATCACGTGTTGGAAAGGTAGCTTACAAGTTAGAACTGCCGCCAGAGTTGCATAGGTTGCATCCAGTGTTCCATATCAGTATGTTGAAGAAAAGTCATCCAGACACAGGAACAGTGATACAACCAGTTGAGGTTGAGCTTGATGAAGATGTGACCTATGAGGAAGGTCCAGTGTCGATCCTTGACAGGAGGGTAGAAAGGTTGAAGAGGAAGGACCTAGTTCTTATGAAGGTTCTTTGGTATCATCGTGGCATTGAGGAAGCCACGTGGGAGCTTGAGGAAGAGATGAGGAGGAAGTATCCCTCTCTTTTCTCTTCGGATTTTGGGGGTGAAATCCCTTTGTAAAGGATTATGGCTTGTAAGGACCCTGACCTCCATTTTGGGCTTATCCTATTTGCTTTGCCTAAACCTTGTGCTTGGTTGCTTGCTAATCACATTTAGTGGTGATTAGGGTTTGCTTGTGTTGGAGGTGCGACTTGCAAAATAACCTAAGTTAGGGTTGATGGGCAAGTTTGTCACCTTGAGAGATGTCTTTCTCTCTCCTTGCTTCCTCTTGAGTTGATAGGAAGGTTTGGGTTCATGCCTTGAGTTGCCTTAGGCTTGGTTGAGCTCTTTTTGGGCCTTGTTTTCCTTTGTTTGGGCCTTGCCTTGCTTGGTTGAGCCCTGTATAAGGAAAGGTAGCTTTTGTCGGCCATGCCTTGTATCGGCCTAGAGGAGTAGTGTGTCGACCTTTGACCTTGTTTGACCTCCTTGCCTTGGTTGTGCCACCCTAGCTTGGAAATGTGGTCGTACCTTGGTTGAGTGGTGGAATGGCATGTGCATGAGGTTTTCAAGGTGGTAAAACATGTGGACAAGTGTCCCTTGGTAAGGTGTCACCTTGCCTTGGTTTAACCTTGATCCTCATCTATATATGCCTTTCCTTTCTCTTCCTTAGGAACCCTTTAGATCTTTGTTGCCCTTATCTCCTTTGTGTGCATGACACACCTCTCCCTTACACCTTGGTGGTCGATACCCTTGGAGGAGCTAAGGCTGTTGGCCAAAAGTGGTGTGCTTGGAGCAAGGAGCATAAAGCTTGGAGCTTTGGAGCTTGAGGAGTTTGCCTAAGGCGGGTTACATAACTTCTAACCCTAGCTATACTACCTTCTTTATGTTGCATGATTCTTATATGTTGTTGCTCGACCATTTCATGTTATGTTTCTTGCTCTAGTACATGTTGTTGATCTTATGGATATAGTGAGCATGATGTTGTTGATGTTTATATGCCTTTGGATCTAGTTGGTTGAACCATAGTTTGGGGTTTTTCTTTAGTAGCGACACCCCCCTTTCTCTCCTTGGTCTAGAGAAGTGAGTTTGAGCTCTAGTCATGGAGGAAATACCCCTCTCTCATTTAAGTTGAGAGGTAAGCCTACATTCTAGTTGCTTGGGCAACACCCTCCTCTCACCATGGAATTGAGAGGTGAGCTTTTGGATAGATGATGACCTATGTTGATGTTGGTCATTGTGGTCACCCGATTTGTGATAGAGGTTGTGCAAAACCCCTCTATCTTGGTTGTTGAGAGGTGAGCCAATCTTCTTGATCAATTAGGGTTTGGTGCCCTTGTGCTTGAGGTTGAAGATGACCATGTTGGGTTGTGCCTTGCATGATATGACCTTCGAATAGTGTTACCCGATATCCTTGTCTTGGGTTGTACCTTTGGGATGATAGGTCTAGTTGAGCTTGTTCGATACCCTTTGTGGAGTTCGAGCTCGGATGATGCACCTTGATGTGTGCTCTCCAGGACACACCTTGTGATAGTTCTTGGCCGATATGAGGTGTTTTACCTAGTTGGACGATATGTATTCTTGAGGTGTTGCTTGTTATAGGTGGGCGACACCCTAGCCTCTTCCGTGGATGATAGGAGTAAGATGGGTAATCTTGTGTCGAGCATGGGGTTTTGTGTTTTCCTGACATACCCTAAGTGAGTTGGCCGATATGGTGTCTTAGTGGTTACCATGCTCTTGGATGATAGGATGCCTTGGATGATAGAGTGCCTTGGCCGTCATGAGGGTCCTTTGGACGATATGGATTGATGGTTGAATGATGGGGCGTCTTGGGTGCCATGATCCTGATCGACATGCTTCTTGTTGGGAGGGTTGGCCGATAAGAAACCCTAACCCTAGTGCACGATAGGATCCCTAGTGCACGATAGGATTCTTGGTTGATATGGGTGCCTCATGTGCACGATACACCTCTAGCTCAAGATGCACGACACCCCTCAGTGTCGGTTGATCTCTGATGCACGATAGGATGAAGCATAGTTGGCCGATATGATGGCACAAGTGCTTTAGGGTTTGGAACCCTAGCTGATACATCATTTGGTGAGGGTTGGCACTGCTCACCATACCTATAGTGAGGGTTGCAGGAGATTTGGTGAGGGTTGTGATAACCCATAATGTATATAGCTAATAGTTCTCTGTTAATAATGATAATACAAGTGATATGATGTAATCACCTTGAATCTTGCAACTATGATGATGATATAAGATGATAGGTTGTGAACCAGGTATGTTTGGAAAGATATGATGTTGCTACATATGTTAATGTGACACATGTATATGGTCACAAGTATGGGGCATGATGTATGCTCATTATTGATAATAATACTATGAATGACAAAGCTTATGAGTGATATAATCACAGATGTTGCTTTATGCTTGATAGTATGATAATCCTACTAATCCATGATGGCTTAAGTTATCTCTCTGAATGTATATAATAACCATGTAGGTATACTATGTGGATTCATAGCCTGGTAATAGCTATGAGATGTTTGTGCTTTAAATAGCACCATGTGATGATAATCCTTATTAATGAGATAACAGGTTGATAGGTCTGAGGACCCGATAAAGGCTGAGTGCCTAGTTGAGGTGAACATATCATGTAGTTTATACTTTGGTTGCCTCAACAAGTGGCTTAAAATATACTAATTAATTATAGATGAACATATCATGTAGTTTTCCCTGGCCATAGATCCATCAACATAAGTATCATGGTGATGGTGAAACAGGTTTATCTGACGAAATTTGCCTGGGGCGCATATTGTTGAATATGCGGGGTTTTCCCCTAGCCTAAAATAGGAGGAATCTGAGTACCACTGTGAATATATGGAGCATGGTGAATAGACCCATTGCTCTGGATATGTGATGATGAGCATGATGCGTTCATGGCTCAGATGTATGCACTAGCACCTATGATGAGGTGAGCTAAAGATATGGGTAGCTTGCAGAGCTGACCCAGAGGACGAGGGCTACAAGCATAAGACTGCGGTCTTGCTTGATGATTCATGCACTGACCACGAGAAGGTGAGGTCATGGAGTCCGGATCTCCTTAGACCTTGTATGGTACCTAATTGGGCTTCACAGCCAATGGTTGGATTTGAGCAGGGAAGGATCACTTCCTTAGGGCATAATAAAATGTAATCCAGCCGAATAGCATATTTTTCTTAGAAGCAAAACACGGAACATTGATTGAGGCCTTGCTTATATAGCTGGTATAGTCATACCTTACAACTATGTTTACGATCATTATATTTTGTGATAAGTTCTTATAAACTTATCTTGTTAATCATGTTGCATAAAGAAATACTTGGTTATATGCCTCCTGAATATCTTTGTAAGAATGATAGGAATAATGGTCTTGCTCAGTATACTGCTCTTGTTATATGCTTTATTAGTTATCTGCTTTATTTGCTCTAATCTTATGAGGTTTTATAGTTGCGGTGGGGAGTTATGTTTCTCACTGGGACTGTGTGTCTCACCCCACTGGTTTGCAACCTTTTTAGGTGATCGCTCTAGACGTGGTGGTGGTTGTGAGGTTGCAGCCGAGCAATAAGAAGAGCAGTAGAAGGCAAGAGATGGATATGCTGCAGTTTTGGTAGTTTTGTAGTAGAGTCCTAGAGTCATCCATGTACTCTCAGGTCCTCATAGGTGTTTGACAACATTTCATGATGTCTAGCTGTTGTAATTTTGTATATCCTGTTACTGGCCTTACGTGGCCCGATATCTATGTATAAATAGGTGATGAACTTTGGTTCTGATGGTACAACTGGTTCCGATAAGTTGTAGACATATATCAAAGTTGGTAATGTTTTGTTTATAACATGTTTCTCTGCAGGATCTGGATGCAAAAGTTCTCTTATGTATGCTTTCCGAAATCAGTTCTAATTAACTCGTGTTTTTGGTAAGATGTGGTTCCGCACATTTTTGCATGTCATCTCGCTGTCTGAGTGATGGCGGAGTGTCACAGTTACTTCCATGGAAAACTGGTTTCAAACCTACTTGGGTCACCACACAATCCTTAGTCATCTCCTCTTCGTCTATAGGGTGTCAGAACTTTTGGGGCCATCCCTCTTCCCTTATGCATCCAGAGAGTGCCCTACTCATCTGTCCTTTGGGTTCCATGAGTTCATGAAGGTGATCAATCTCCTAACCCATGGCCCTCAGACAATTATAGTTGTTACCTCCTAACCCTATGGTCACGTGGAACTAGGGAATTAGGCAACTTTCACTTCCATTGGTCTTATCCCTACTTGACCCTAGGATAGACTTAAGATTCTATGATAGTACATGTCCAACTTAGCACCTTACCCAAGATTTCATCATCTCCCTCTGTATACATGGGCTGACTTTCATCCTTTCATAGGGGCGATGGAGACCTACCTACCTTGGCCAGGCCCCATACCGATTACAGTCATGGTAACACATCCACATGTACTAAGAGATGGTTATCTATGGGTCTACAAGTTCATTCTCATACCACATACTTTTCACTTAGTTTCTCAAGATTCTATGAGACCCCTTTAGGTTTCCTCTAAACCCACAAAACTGGTACGCATCCTACAAAAAGGGTCCCTCTCCCAAGATGGGAGGAAACTACACCTTGATAACAAAGGTCACAAATGTCCTTAGGTCTAGCATGCTTAACCCCGCAAGCTACTAAGGCATGAGTAGACCACCTACTAAACCATGCTAGGTCATACTTGTTCTCATTCCTCAACATTAGACCAAGATCATACCTTCCCATGTCACCAACTTAGCTGGGAGGGGTTCATCAAACATACCTTAAACTTAAGGGGTTTCCCTTTCCTCTAACCATGCGGAGTACCATGCTCGAATCTCTAGAAAGTCAAATCTCATCATGAGCGTCAGGTACACCACTTCCCTCTTAGGCCTAGGAACCCTAAGTTCACTTATGGGTGTCCAACTACATGTTCAATCTCTTATCCACGAATCAAGCATGTATAAGGTATGACATGCACTTCCTGTCATCCTTCTACTCGAGCAACACTTTAGAGTTGAGTCCTCCTCAAGGACAATCAACAAGGTACAAGGCCTCACAACCTGTTACTAAACCTCTCCAGGTCTAAGGAACTCTTCTTCTCATCGATAGCATAAGTACATAGGTACCAGCAGACTCATCCTCTCTCTAGGGTTTGGTTCCTCTCATGGCAACCAAGACACCATCAACCTCTAGGGATCATGCATGAGGCAACCACATATGTCCACTTAGGTCGCATCATCCTCAACTCCCCACTTACCCTCATATCTCAGAGTCTAGGCTTCCAACCTTCTTGCTTGGGTCCTGCTCTCTCTCCCTAGAGATAACTCCACAACCAGCCTTATACTAATGGTCTTCTTCCCATGAAGATGGATCAAGCTCACAAGCTTACCCTAACATGGTGAAGCCTATGCTCCAACCTATGTTTGCTCAAGGTTATCCCTAGCCCTTTATGCTTATCTCATCAGCCTCCCGACATACACCCTTGTCCAAGGTTTTAGCACGACTGACGTACTATGGGTGCCTACTATGCCATGCTCATATAAGCTCATGGGGTTTCCATAGGTTCTTCTCTAACCTCCTCAATGAAGGAGATATCCTTCACTCTAACATGCAAGACCTTTCCCAGGGTTGGGTCGCCAAAGGTACTAGGTCATCCAACCTCTCATGGCTCATATGGCATCCCAAAGACATGTCCATCCAAACACTTGGTCTACCATGACATCTTACTTATCATGCCATCTCTCTCTCTAACCTTCACTTAGGGTTAGGGTTAACATCATCCTTAGAGGATGTGCCAGGTCTCTACTTTTAATGGGGGTCTCTACCTCTAAGACTAACTCTCGTTACTTATCCTCATGACCAGAAGGTCTAGCCTCAGGTCTCTCCTGAGGGCATGACAACTTATGTCATACGACCTAAGAATGTATCTATTATTTTACGCTTAATCTATTAAGCTTATGTCCATGAAATCTTATTTACATACTTTTTATTAATTTGGTGGAGGATTCCTTAAACCTTATCAACATTACCCATACCACAAGAGGGTGAGGAAAAGAGAGAAAACCCTAATCATCATAATCCTTAACAACATTTGAGTTGAAAAGGGATGAACAAGATAAGAGAGTCCTAAAGGTATCTTATTTCGAGTCAAATCCTGAGACTTGGGCCAGGCAGTCACACAGATCCGGGAGTCCTCGTATTCTAACTAGTAGTGCCATGTGACTCAACCCTAGAAACTGATTCACCTATTAGGTGGGATCATGAGGGGTTTAATGGGGATCTACCATAAGGAAGGTATCATCCAGGTCCACTGTAGGGACAGCGCAGAGGATAGGGTATGTGTGGATCACACAGTTATATTTAAAATGTAAAGTTGCTTGTTAAACTATAATTGACTGCAATATGTTGTTACGGTTAATTACACAATTATTGTTTCCCCCACGTACCAACATAATTCATTTATGCTGACCGACGTTTTGGTTGTCGGCGTTTTAGGTTCAAGTGAAAAGAACAAACAGTAAATTGGCATATGTGGAACTAAATCAGGATTAACGATCAAGGAGGATTAGTTAGAATATTCTCTCATATGGATAGAAGTTTAGTAATCCAAGTTTTTCAAAGGTATGCAAAAAGTTAATTTTTTTATTACATCCTTTCAGTTTAGTTTAGTAGAATTTGGTAATTATTATCGATTATTTCTCAAACCTTTGATCCGGAAATTGGGATAATGGCTCTGATCTCTTTGTCTCCCTTAATTGGAGGTTACTGGGAGGTGGGTCGTTACATTTGGTATTAGAGCATAGGTTCCTCATTTAATCTTTAATAATTGTTAAATTTTTACAAACTCCATAGAACCCAAGGGAATTAGTAGAGGATTCTCTGAAAGACAAAGGTGTCTAGAAAAGGAACACGCCCGGGGGTAATTTTTATCGATTATTTCCGTAGGTAGCCCACTCCTTAACTCATGGTGTGCTAGAGAGTCTCATGGCACTACATGTGGGTAGCCCAATTTCTAACTCATGATAGCCTAGACCTTTCTCTAGGTTACCCTTTTTAGCATTTGCATAGCCATAGAGGAGGATATGGATCTAACCCAGTTATATACATATACATTTATAGTGATAATCATAGTCACTTTATAATTGCATGAAATAAAAGTCATCCAAGCAGTTTATTTCAAACAACTGATAAAATCTCTGGGAATCGCTAGGAAACTAAGGCGGTTAATCATAAACGTAACCACATACCTATCAGGCTGATTTGAGACAGAATAATCCAATCAAGATAACCAAATAAGCAAGCACATTATGAGATCCTGAAAAACGCATTCAATTTTCTATTATTAATCATGCCATCAAGATCTATTAAATCTAGCTCACTTCCTAGGGTTTTTTGTCCACTTTTAGGGTTTCCATTGCAATTAGGGTTTCCCTTCATCTTTTACTATTTTAAACCCTAACTTAATGCAATTGATTACAAACCCTAATTATCTCAACATCTAATCCTCAATTTCAGAGTAAATGCATAATTAACCATTAAATAAGTCCATTAAGCCTCTTCTACATTAAAGCTACCATTTTTATCCTTTTTGTCCATGACAAGATCATTATGCTCATTTATCATCAATTCATAGTTCATTATGGTCTAATTCACATATGAACTCTATTTGTCATTAATTCTACCTTTATCCATTAGAAAACCCTAATTACTACATTAAGGGTATTTATCCACAATTAGAAATGTTTATACTCAAAATAGCTTAGAATTATCATACCTCATCTTTATTCACGATTTTGAGTAATTAAAACCATTATGAGTCACTTTTACTAATATTAGGGTTTCAAGGCCCATTAAAGCATATTTATGCACATGAACTCTTAATTAAACTAATTACATGCAAAATTCATCATTTTTTATCTTAATGTATCTTTTCATGATGAACAGGCTAATATCAACTTTAATCATCCATTAAACCCTACTAATTTCATTAATCATCTCAAAATAGGGTTTCTTAATCTTTAATTCATTAAAGTTGATAACTTACATTACTTTTTGAATATCAAGAGGAATTAGCTTTAAAATATATTTTTATTGAATTCCTCTCATTTTTCTGAGCAAAATGCATATATTATTTGCTATCATCGGAGTTACCAACATTTAGTTATGAATTTTGCAAAGTTTACCTTTTTAGACCAATAAGAGGACGCCACGTCACCTCTATATCCATGCAATAGAATGATTTGGAAACATAACCAATTTATGAGTTTGCCCCCGCGTAAGTGGTTGTTTCTTCATCCCGCGGAGGGCATAACGGTCCAATGACTGAGGGGTCATCTTCAAGCTCGAGATGCCCTACCTGGCCACCGCTTACAGCCCTGCGCAGGGCTATCTTCTCCTCCCTGGACAATGAATGTCACCAGAACATGCTGCCCTAGGTCTGCTGCCCCCTTGCGCACATTGAGCACCACCTGGTCATGGCCCAGATGGCCATTCCCAAGTGAGCTAAGCCCGCGATCGCTGTCACAAATCACTACAGATTTGCAGATCTCCGAAAAGAGTTGTGCATAGACGAAAGCACGAATAAGGTATCTGGAACTTCTGGGTTTGTCGTGGGAGATCCCTACCTCCAACAGGACCACAACAAAACCCCTTGTTGCCCTAGGATAGCGCTATACCCTCTTGGTTAGGGTTTGCACAAAAATGGAGAAGAAGAAAGGAGAAGAGTGCTCGAGATTCTCCTGGACTTGGACAAGGCTCTACCCTTATATAGGGGAGGGTTATTGAAGCCCTTAGACGTCTATCCACATATTAACAAGTCACTTTCTCAAAATGAAAACAAGTTCCTTAATTAGGAAGCATTCTCTTTCCTTTTAAAAATTCCTTGGTAATCCATATGCTTTGGTTATTAGGAAATTCTAGAATTATCTCTTTTTGAGGATTTCTCTTTACCTTTCTTTTTATTTTCCTCATTGGTTTTCTGTTTAACATTAGGAATCCTTTGGATACTAAAATCCACTAAGGATAACTCAAATATACATCTTTCCACTTATTTTCCACATTTTTTCATTATTTTCAATTTCTTTCTTAATAAAGAAATACTTATTTGCTCTTTTCTTTTCTTATTGCATTATCTTTGCAACTTTGGACTCCTTGGGACCCAAGGAACCCAAGAGGCACGAAATCCAACTTTGGATTACATACTTTTGCCTTCTAGAGGTTTCTACATATTTCTTTTCTCCATTTCATATTAGCAATGGAATTCCTTTTGTCTATTCCTTGATATTGGGCCCAATAGCCAATAAAGCCCACAAAAAAATCATCAAGGCTATTGTAAACGAAATCCATTTATTCAAAACAAATTATATCTTTATTTGTTCAAATATCTTTAATATGAGAAATAACATTTCTCACCAAATGAACCCAAAAGTTGGGGTTGTAACATGTAGTGCGAAGTCCAACTAGTCTCACATGCGCGTTGTAACGTTCCAATTTGGTTAAGCCCCTACCTGTTTCAAGATCATTTGTTGCAATTCCTTCAACAATCTCATTAGCTTGCGCATAGTGTAATTCTTCGGTGTGTTTGCAGGATGCTCCAACAATATTGACAATTGTTGCCAATTTAGTGAAGAATTGATGGATGGGAATGACTTCTCTAGAGGATGCAACTAAGGCTAACTGAAGTCTATTTGCAAAACAATGAACGTAATACACCAATGAACATTCTTTCAATTAAAGAGCTTAAAGTCCATTTCACTCACCACACATGTTACTTGTGTCATCATATCCCTGGACACACATTTTCTAAATACTCAAACTATGGTGCAATAGCATAAAACAAATACTCTTTTCAATGAAATTGAACAAGTGTCTCCAACATGCACAACATCAAGGAGATGTTCCTTGACAAAACCATCTTCATCAATGAATCTTACAACTATAACTAATTGTTCCCTTTTTTATTCATCTCTAGCCTCATTGACAATTATGCATAATGGTGCTTTAGAAATTTCCACACAGATATCTTGTTGAACTTTTGATGATAAGATGTGTAAGATTCTTTTCTGAATTCTAGGTGAAGTGTACTTGGTATTTCCAGGAGCATTGTCTAAAACCACCTCAACAACAAAGCTATTATTTTGAGATAAAATCTTAATCATCTCGATGAAATTGCCTCTATTTTTGGAAGACAGGGACTAATTGTTTTCTCTAAATGAACAAGCCGGAATTGCTAACCACCATGCAGTATCAATGGAAGTTTTAAGATGCAGTTGATTGTCACTCCATGACTTTGTCAATATGCCCCTTTTGGAGTATCAATTCCCTACAAGACTTATCTTCTATTTTGTGGGGAGAGCAAGGATCTGTGCCAACATGTATTGTGAAATCACAATGAACTCCATTGACTTTTTTTCAATTCTAAAGACCCTCAACTATATAGGTAGATGATCCTAAATGTACAATCAGGGGTTTTCTGAATACAAAACATGGTAAGAAGAACACTTCATCTTTTGATGGAGAATACTGTAGTCGTGTTGAGAATTGTTAGAACCAATCAGATTGGAATATGAGTGGATGCTTCTCAGACCCTGATGTCAGATAGGTTGCTAAGAGATGTTGATATGGATTGGTTAAAACATAAGCTCTTCACATTTCATCTCGCTTACAAACATGATGCTCCCAGAATCGACATCTCAAGCCAAAATCACAGACTATGGAATGCTTGTGTACATTTTGTTCGTCAAATCTTGGATTCTTAGGACATGGATTAGTCAATGTTACTACTTCATCAATTAAAGGAGAATCATTAGGACCAACAAGAGTTTCCATAGCAAGAGAATTGAAATGGACATTGAATTGATTGGATTTTGTTCTTCATCGTGTACTTTGGGGTCAAAGCAATCAATTGTTCTCTTCTTCATCGTGACTTAGATCTACATAAAGCATCATTGGAAAATATAATATGTTTTAAATATGATGATGAATGATTGTTATATAGTTTAAGACATAAAAATATCTTTCTATTTGATGAAGTGTTCTAAAAGATACATCATACATGTATTGTCTTGAGTGTGATTTAACAAATAATATTTCAATAACATCATGTATTCTTAATAAGTTGAAACAATATGAAGAAAATGTTTGAAGATAGATTTGTACCTTTTTCACCATCTTGAAGACTCAACCACTTGTTGTCAATATAGATCTAAAAAATACTCGACACCGTAAGTATATATACAATAGTTTTTGTTTTTTCTTTGCCAAGGAAAGATGCTTTTTGAGAACTAGAAATGGCAACATATAAAAAGTTGAATCTCTCTATTTTGTATTTGGTTTAGATCTTGTGGCATATTATCTTGGACTAGTCATGTTTCCAATATTGTTTTGTCAAAGTCATAGTACGTTTTGTATACAGATTAGAAAGGTAAAATGAGATGGAAAAATGACTTTTTTAAGCAAAAAATTGTATTTACCATGTGTGTGCACTGAGTAATTAAGGATATGACTCCCTATGGGTTGTGTGCCAAAGAAGACCTTTGACATATAGAATTTATTGTATACAAGGAAAGTTCATAGATAGTAATACAATAAAATATTTGTTTGTACCATATAAAAATATTTTGACTTCCACAAAAAATCGTGGGTTGAGGGAAAGTTTAGTTTTATAAATTTACTTAGATTTTTATAAATTTAGGATGTTGAGGCGGGTTTAACGAAATTTGATACTTTCATCACTTAAAAGTTTGAGTTTTCTTGGCTAATTAACTAAGACTATATTACAATAATGTAGTTTTCTTTTGTTGGGTACATTTTAAAACTTACTATCAAAAGAACATTTCTTTGAATGGTTGTTGCTATAAATTACATGTATATAATGGATGAGTGAGAAAAACCAAAAAATAAGAGATGATCCAAAAATAAGAAAAGAAACAAAAAAAATTGTCGTTTCGGAAAGGAGTAATAAGAAGAGAAGAGAGAGATGATTAGGAACTAATTAATTATAACTAATTAAAATATTACTATTTTTTTGGGGGGGGGAGAGTGTGCAAGGACTCGGATGGCCTCCCTTCTCTTCATCCATGCACCTAAATACTTCCCACATCAATCAGAGTCTATCACTAAAAACCCTATCATTGTTTGCATTATAAACTACTTGTTTACTTAAAATCTAAGTTGTAGTAAACTAGTGTATTCAACAACAAAAACTTAATATATGTTAAAGGTTATTATTTATTCAGTCAATTATATAAATGGATCAGTCTAATGGTTTTCTTGAGTGCCAAACATGTTTGAGTCATTAGTATACTTGAGTCTCAAGTATATTTGAGTCATAATTTTGTAAGTGTCCAATGTTTCCTAAATGAGTAATGATACACGTACTTATTTTCAACACTTCATTTAACATCCCAGGATTTGCGGCCTCAGATATGATGATCTTAAGAGGAATGATTGGACTACCCATATCACCAAGGTGCACCTCCTTTTCAAGGAGCCCATCACTAAAGAACTCCATAGTTAAGTGTGCTCAGCTTGGAGTAGTACTAGGATGGGTGACCAGACGGGAAGTTGATTTTGGCTTGTACGTTAGTGAGGACAAAGTGTGCAGTTAAGGCTAGTGGTGGTTTGTGGGGTCAGTCGTCATTCTTGAAACTCTAGTAGAGCCTAGGGCAGTGGGGCCAGGTGTTACATTTGGTATCAGAGCCGTGGTTTCTCATTTAATCCTTAGTAATTATTCAATTTTACAATCTTTGTAGAACCAAGGGAGTTGTTAGAGGATTTTCCAAAGATGGAGGTGTCTAGAAAATGATCACGGTCCGGGGGCTGGAAATATTTTCCTCTACTCTACTAGTCAGTCACGATGACTCCCAGATGCGGTGTGACTGTCTGGCCAAAGTCTGAGGTCTTGACTCGAAATAAGATACTTTAGGACTCTATCATCTATTTTGTCCCTTCTCAACCCTAATTCAAGTAAGGTTCTAGGGTTTAGGGTTTTTCTCTCTCTTCCCCACCCTCTTGAGGTTAGGGTAAGTATGATAAGGATTAAGTAATCCTCCACCAAATCAATGAAAAGCATGTAAACAAGATGTCATGGACATAAGTTTAATAGTTTAAGCATAAACTAAAGATTAGTTACATGCTTAGGTTGCATGGCGTGAGTTGTCGTGCCCTCAGGAGAGCACTGAGGGTAGACCTTCTTGTTAGGAGGAGAGTTAGCCTTGGAGGCAGAGGCCTCCAAGAAGAGGTAGAGACCTGACGCATCCTCTCAAGGCGATGCTAACCCTAACCCTATGTGGAGTTTGAGAAAGAGAACAGGATGAGTTGGATATCATAGTTGACCATGCATGTATGTATGTGGGTTGACATGCTTATAGGTTTCGTGTATGCATGAGAGGCATGAGCTATGAGTGATGGTTGGACCTAGTGCCTTTCTATGACCCAACCTTGGGTGGTCATGCTTGTTAGGGGGAGGGATAGCCCCTCATTGAGAAGGTTAGTAGCGACCATATAGGAACCCTAACAAATACACATGAGTAGAAAGGAGGCATGCACCTACGTAGAAGAGAACGACATCAAGACTGGCAGTGGGTTTGAGACCTAGGCCAAGAGAGTTATGCCTCATAGTTCATGAGACAAGCATGCAGAACTTTGGATGATCTTGGTTGGACATAGGTCTTGATAGTACGTTTCACCCAGGTAGGTGGAAACATGTATCCTTAGGAGCTTTACCCATCTTCTGAGAGAAAACCTCCAGTTGTAGGGTTAGCTCTAGAAGGAGAGAGTGAGACCCATTGAGGAAGGTTGGACACCTTGACCCCGAGATGAGAAGTTGGGTAGGTTATGACCTATAATGGACGACCCTAAGTGAATAGAGGTGGTTGCCTCATGCATGATCCTTGGGGGCTTGTTGTACCTTGGTTGCCTTTAGAGGAACCAAACCCTAGAATAAGAAGAGGCTTCTTGAATCGGTGTACATAGGTTATAGGTACCTACCTCTAGGTACAGGAAGGAGAGTTCTTTAGACCCTGAAGAAGTATAGTAACAAGTTATGCAGTCTCACACCAAGTTGGTTGTCCTTATGAAGGACTCTAGGGTGTTGTTCACATCGAAGAATGGTGGGAAGTGTATGCCCTACCTTGTGCATGTTTGGTTCGTGGATGGACAGCTGATGCATAAAAAGTGAACTTAGGGTTCCTTGACCTAAGAGGGGACGTAGTGGTACATGGTGCACCTTGCTCTCAATGATGTTTGAGTTCTTAAGGATTGGAGTTCGGCACCCCCCTCATGGTTAGAGGAAAAGGAAACCCCTTGAACTAAGGTATATTTGTTGAACCCCTCACCTGTGATTGGTGACAAATGTGAGATTGGTCCAATGTTGAGGAATAGGAACAAGTATGGCATACCAAGGAAACCTAGCATGGTTTAGTAGGTGGTCTTCTTGTTAGCTACGTGCCTTAGTAGCTTGATGGGGCTAAGTATGCACATGATGATGTAAACCCTAGATGTGGGGACGTTTGTGACCTTTGTTGCTATCAAGAGATAGTTTTCTCCCATCTTGGGGAGGGACCCTTCTATAGGGTGAGTACCAGCTTTTATTTATGTCTGAGACAACCTAAAGAGGTATCTCATAGGATCTTGATGTGCTAAGTGGAGAGAACATAGTATGAGCTTGAATCTATAGATCTAGGTGTGACCATCTCTAAGGGGCATGAGGATATGTTGCCATGGAGGTAACATGCATGAGGCCAGATTGAGGTAGGTAGGTCACCATGATCCCAATGAAAGGATCTAAGTTTTTCCATGAGCGCCCAGAGAGATGATGGAGGTTTGGGTAAGGATTCAAGTTTGAGATGTACCATGAAGAATCCTGAGTCGCTACCAAGGTTAAGTAGGGATAAGGCAGATGGGAGTAGGAGTTTCCAATTCCCGAGATGCACAAGACCATAGGGTTGGGAGGTAACAGCTATGTTTGTCTGAGGACCATGGGTTAGGAGATTGATCACCTTCATGAGTTCATGGGACCCAAAGGGAAAATGAGGTAGGCACTCCTTAGATGCATAATTGAAGAAGGATGACCCCAAAAGTACCGACACCCTAAAGACCTTGAGAAGATGACTAAGGATTAGGTGATGACCACAGAGTGTTTGGGAATAGTTTTCCATGGATGTAAACCTGAAATCGAGATGTTCATGATGTGGATACATGTGATGCATGTTTCAACTTAGATTGGAAAATGTAGTGGCGATGTGGGATGTACCATCTCTACTCTTGGAACAGGATGAACTCTATATTTGGACTGTAACCAAATGCTTATTTCCTATCATTATGGGGGTGAGAGATAGAGCAATATGCATGCCATCCACTAAGGATAAAGATGATGTGAGTTGAAATAGTACTATGATGTTTGAAGATAGAGAAAGTATCATACTTTTTTTGAGAAGTACATTGAATGGATACGAAGAGAATTAAGGTAGTCATCATATGAGGATGTTCTCATCAAGAACAATATGGGATTTATGAGTTGTATAAGTTTAGATTTGATAGCTGAGATGATGAGCTCAAAGTTTTCTTGACTCAGTCCCTTAGATGAGGATGTTGAGTGGAGTATATAGAGGTTTATGTCTTCACCTGTAAGGAAGCTTATGTTGTTACAGATACCCTTTTTCAAGGTATAGCTCATGGGTACAACTATCTTGTTTAGCCAGTAGAGAGGCTGGAAGAGGTGGTTAGGTGAACCCTAAGTTCATTAGAAGATGAGACCATGTATGGCTAACACCCACATATGACCAGGTCGTTGGTCAAGTTGGTGTATCCTCAGTTAACCGGCCCAGGGCTTGATGAGATATAAGGATGGTTGAAAGAACCTCAGATGCCCCTCTCAGGAAAGGAAGGAGATGGAACCCATGACTAGAGCTTTTTAGGGTTTCTGAAGAGTCACCTTGAGGAATCATGACATGTAGGAGATCATGATTATAAGGTCACCATACACAGTTGTACTACTAAGATAGTTAAGTTGTAGTAGTTCTTTGAAGACCTGAGATGAAGAAGTATATGGAGTTGCATGTGGCTTGTCGCCATGCATGTCAAGAGGTGAAGGCCGAACACCAATAGCCAGTAAGTTGCTACAGATAATGAAGAGTCCCCAAGAGGACATGGTAGTAGATTACCATAGACGTTGTGGTGGGCCTCCTCTAGACCAAGAGAGGTCATGATGTAATATGAGTTATGGTAGATAGCCTTACCAAGTTGACCTAATCCCTTACCTAAGAGAGAGGGCACTGTCAATGTGACAGATCTGGTTGAACTATATATATATAAATATAAATATATATATATATATATATACATGAGAGAGAGATAGTTCAACTACATTGTGATCTGAGTTCAATATCTTGAGCATGACCTCAAGTTCACTTCCATGTGGTGGAAGTATCTATAAGAAGAAATCAATACTAATTTGAAGTTTAGTACAACTTATCACCCCTAACTGATATTTAGTTTGATCTAGACTAGAGGGTATGATGAGAGCATCTGTGCTCATTTAGGGTGATACATGGGGGCAGTTCTTGTCCTATGAGAGTTTGTGATGATAGCCACCATAGCTAGTATTAGGATGTAAAAAGCTCTATAAGGGACGCCATGTCGGTCACCGCTTCATTAGGATGATGTCAGTGAAAGGACCTTGTGAAGGTTAGAGAGACCACAGTGTGTGCAGATGAAGTCGCTTTGATCGTGAAATGGTTAAGAAAGCCCAGGGGCGACATGAGTCGTGAGCTGATGTGAAGCAGACTGACATGCAGTTCACTATGGGAGAATATTTGTTATAAAAACATGACCCCTCTGAGTTATAGCTAAAGATGAGTCCTCGATACGTGGGCCCATTTGAGATGGATTGGTGGAGTTTCTTATGTGTATCCTTACCCCTCAGGATAATGTGATGTATGATGTAATCCATGAGTCCTATCTAGAGCACTATGTGATGTACCTAAACCATGTGCTGAGCCATGAACCTATTTGATCTTCTAGGGAGGCCGAAATATCCTGAGTCACCTACAAGGTTACATGATACCAAGGTAAGAAAGAACTCAGATGTAAGAGTATAAGATGAAAAAGGTTCTTTGAAAGCACCACGGAGAGGATGAGGCAACATGAGAGCCAATGATGGACATTGAAAAGTCGTATCCTATTTTGTTTATATGTTTGGTGGAATTTTGAGGGAAAAATTCCTATAAGAGGGGAAGGATGTTACAACCCCAAATTTTTTGGTTCTTTCGGTTGGAAATGCAATTTCCCCAATAATTATATGATTATTTATTTTGTGTGAATAATGTGCCTTGAACGGATTCCTTTGATAAATAGCCTTGTGTGTTTGATTTCGTGGGCCTTGTTGTCTATTGGTCCCAATAACAAGAAAAAGAAAATAAAAAGGAAAAAGGAATCAATTAATAAAGGAATAACTAAGATAATGAGAAAAGAAAGATGTGGAAGCATTTAGAAGGCTAAGAATTATCCTTCAAGGAGGGATTTCTCATCTTTAAGATTTCTTGGGTTCCAAGGAGTCCAAGTTGCAAAGATAATAGGAGAAGAAAGAGATAAAATCAAATAAAACTTTATTAAGAAGGCTTTCATAGTCGCCACTTTTACTAAATTCTTTTTCTTAAATAATTTGAGATAATGATGAAAATATAAGAAATATGTGAAAATATGGATAATGGAATCATAATGGATGATATTTCGAGTCCATATGGTTTCTAATGGTAAAAGGAATCCAAATAAAGAAAATAAAAGAATAGGCGAGAGAAAATATGCATAAAATATGCCTTATTAATAGATAAATTGCTTATGAAGAAAAGACCATCATACTTTCAAGTTTGAGTCCCAAATTTGGTACACACGTGTACCAAGTCATTATGGACTTTCCCCTAAAATTTGGGATTAAAAAGATAAACGGTTTGGGAGATATGAATTTTGTAAGGATAACATTAAATGTCACAATTTGATTTTGATTTATGTTCTAATACGGGGCCCAATAGCCGTTGAATCCTTGATCCCATGGTGGCTTTGCTTCGAGTCAGATCAGGAAAAGGGAA
Source organism: Alisma plantago-aquatica (assembly GCA_963693085.1). Classification (NCBI taxonomy): domain Eukaryota; kingdom Viridiplantae; phylum Streptophyta; class Magnoliopsida; order Alismatales; family Alismataceae; genus Alisma; species Alisma plantago-aquatica. The sequence goes on from OY856409.1 coordinate 703,928,195, forward strand.
CTATAAAAGGTGTCATTGATCTGATGTATCTCTCTCCCTGTGTCACTAGGAGTCTTTGAAAGCTGATATTCAACTTCGGGAGATTAAACTGGACTACATGGTCCCTTTGATGTCCTGGTTTCGTGCGTTGTTGAGAGTTTCCTCAATAACAGTGGAACTCCGACTCTTTTAATCCTCGATTGGTAGATCTTGTCTATAAAAGGCATGAGAATCCTTTGACAAGGGGAGGGAAGATGTTCCTAGACCCAAGGGGTCTTTCTGCGGAGTCGAGAACCAAGGAGGTTGCCCCTAATCAGATCATTGTTGTGTTAGTTGCCATGTTTCCGTCGCAAGCACTACTCACTCTTCCCACTCTGTTCTTCCTTGCTCTAGTGATGCAGCAGACTCGAGCATGTTTGGGGAAGGGTGACGGAGTTGCAAACCCTCTGGCATGTGTGTGCGGTGGTCCGAGGTAGAGGAGGGGCCAACGGCTGGCTGGCGACGAGGCCCTATTTTCCCGGCAGAACAGAGTGTCCGCGAGGGGCTGGTTCTAGCAAAGAAGAAGGGGTCGAGCATGTTCCAGTGACCAGGTAGCCAGATCCAGCGGCGAGATCCACGAGACAAAAGATGATTCACAAAGAAAAGAAAAGAAAAGGGATGTGTGGCAGCCATGGATTGGCTGGAAGGTATTTCACTTGCAAAAATTCTAATTAATTATCTGTAACTCTGATGATAGAAAGTAATATATGAAAATTGATCAGGAGAATACAAGGAATGCAATAAAAAAATAGTTGTAGAGCCTGAATCTGATCCTAGTTCAAAAAGTAGTTAAATTTGCTAAACCTTGATGCTTTATAATGTAGAAAAACCCTAATTTGATGATTAATGAATTAAGGAGATAAATATAGATGTTTTACGATAATATTAACCTATTGTTAATAAGAAAGACATTTTTATGTCTAAGATGATGATCCATATGCTAAAAAGTTTAATTTAGGGTTTTGATATGTTAATGAGCATTAATGGGCTTAGAAACCCTAACCTAGGTGTTAATGAGTTTTAATGAGATATAGTTTGAGATCCTTTGTATAAAATTGAAGTTAGGTTAATCTCAAGCCTAGTAGATGATAAAAGTTTTTAATGCGAATAAGTGAGTAATTAGGGTTTTGCACCTAGATCTGCTGTTTAGGGTTTTGTGGACATAAAAGAGAAAAGTTGTAACTAGATCTAAAGGAACCCCAATGGAGCCCTAATTCGGATTAGAAACCCTAGAAAGTGAATCCAAGTCAATAAAGTAGATTCTTGATATGTGTGTAGTGAATAGGTTACATATGCTTTTCAGGATTCTTAATTTTGTGGTTGAAATGCTTGCATGGACAATTTCTTGCTTGGATTTACTACTAGCTTGTTGAATCTACTGAACATATATGTGGTTACTTTATGAATAATCGCCCTTAGTTTCACAGTGTTTCCCGAATGTTTCTCGATTGATTACAACATAAACTGTTGGATGTTCAATTACACAATCCTATAAAGTCCCCATGTGTATCACAATTAATATACATGTGTTTCTCGAACCTACATGCCACCCTTATGTATGATGCAAGACCAAGCACCGGAGGGAAGGTTTCAGTTGGTCAAGCCCCAGAGCGACGACCATTAGGCACCTCAAGAGATTACCCCAGGCACCAAGCTCAAGATAGAGATGGTGGCCTTATGTCCCTTGCAAGGGCAAAACCCTAAGAGAGGGTAATCTAGGGTTTAGGGAAAAAGTGGTTGAGAAGTCACATTGAAAGTGTAATTTGGATTGTTGATCAATTATTTGTGATAATTAGGTTGTTAGAAACTATTTGTGAATTTGTGACTATTCCCCACATACCAATATAGCAATATACTGACCGATGTTTTGTTTGTCGGCATTTTAGTTACATTTCTAAAAAGGACAAATAGTAAATTGAAACATTCTGAAGATACAATTAATCTGTTCAAGGAGGATTAGTTAGATAAACTTATTCAGTGGATAGAAATCTAAATCCGAATTTTCAAGGTATGCAACAGATTTATTTTTATTCCAGCTTTTCAGTTTAGAATTAGTAGAATTTGATAATTATTTTTGATTAAATGCCGAACCATGGATCCTGAATTATTGGGATAGTGTCTCTGACCTTTTGGTCTCCCTTGATTGGGGGTTACCGGGAGGCTGGGTACATATCTCATGCCAAAAGATTATACATATATCATCGTTCACTGATTCACTGTCTCACTGGACACAAACTATTAGAAGAGGTAACTTGATGATATACACACAAGACACATCTATAGAATGAAGGTGTACTACCTAAACATCTTCTCGATATACAATATCTACAAAACACCCCAAGAACCTGAGAGTACAGGGACGACACATAGGACTCTACTACAAAACACTAGAAGCATATCCAACCTTTCAACATCTACGACTCTTGTTGCTACTCAGTGTCAACAACACGATCTCTACTTCTTTATGCAAGACCACATAAAAGATGTGTAAACCCAAGGGGTGAGACCAAACATCCCAGTGAGAGATATAACTCTCCACTAACATCTATTATAAGAACTGGTAAGCTAAAGTAGATGGATGACATGATTATCAGGTTGAGCAGATTTAGCTAAACGATATGTATTAAACAGATAATACAGATTAAACAAGTTAGGCAGTTACCACTAAGCAATAGAACAATTTCAACTTTAAGAAGGAATATGAAGAACATGTATAATGCTTGTGTGATGCCCCGCGCCACACAAAATGAGATTACTCAAAATATAACCGCAGAAAAGAGATTAACGAGTAGATTACTGGGAAAAGACTAAAAATGAAAACCTTTTTCATAAAATAGACATATAGAAAGAACCTTTACACATGAGTCCTTTCATGCCTCAAAGCATTCACAAGGCATGTTGTCAACTTGTAATGAAAGCATTGTTCCTGAACATATATACATCCACCATATCTAATATGCAAAGGGCACAAAAAGATAACATGTCTGCCAAACATCTACACAAAGTTCCCAAAGCCCTGAGTGTATAGGGACGACTCTAGGACTCTATCAACAAAAGACATTGAGCAGCACTTCCAACCTTATCAGCTACTGCTCCTCTGGATGCTGCTCAACCTCCTCTGCATGACCTCTACCTCTTTGTGGTTTTCCACCTAAAAAGGGGTTTGACCAACAAGGTGAGACACAATGTCCCAGTGATAGATATAACTCTCCACCAACTCTATTATTATCACAAATAAGATAAACTGAGTAGCTGTATAGTTGTAACTAAGATGAATCAGGTAATGATTATAAACAGGAAGGACAATTACTTTTGCAATGTGAAACATATTATTAATGTAAAAGGAATATGAAGAACATGTATATTTTCTATCAAGAACATTGTATAAAGGTCAAGCAAGGCCTCAACCAATTTTTTCGTATTTGATCATATACAATTATACTACACAGATTATTACGTATTTCATTATACCCTAAGGATTTGAGTTGTACCACCCAAATCCAACTGACCATTTGATTAGTCAAAATTGGTGCCACACAAGGTCTAATGGAAGAGCCAGAATCCACGACCTCACCATACCTCTTGGTCAACACAAGAGAGAACACCGTAGAGACATATCAGTCAACTGCAAAAGTGACATGTAGTCAGGATTAGGGATCGGCTCACACATGGCCATCCACCTATATCACCATAACTAGCCCACCTTGGTTTAGGTATAGCGCTAGAAGAATAGGCTCACGCATGGTCGTTCTAACAAAAGGAGTGGCTCACACATGGCCATCCATATCACAATGAGATTGGCTCATGCATGGCCATCTCACACGTCATGTATTTAAGGATACAAAGAATTACTTGACTTGTACCCTACATATTCAAAAATATGTGCTTTGAGTTAAACTCATTTCATCATCGAGTAATAAAGCTGATACTAGAATGGATCTATGGCACATGGAAACTACACTATTAAATTTCACTTGATTAATTAGATCAATTTAACATCTTTAAGCATCAATCAAGTTACAATGTATAACTTCTAAGAAAGATCTACATAAATAGGGCATGAATCATCACCAAAATGGATTGAATCAAATCATCACTTATGCTTGTTATTCACCATATGTCCATCACAAGGACCAATGTCCATAATAACCACATCTCCATCACAAGGACCAATGTCCACAACAAGGACCACATGTCCATCCATCATAGCTCATACCTGGATATATACATGGATCAGTATCACCTGCATGGTTCGAAGCTGATAGCAAGAAGGCAAAGTATCATCATCTCATAGAACTCATGCCATACATTCACATCATACACTTTACATTATCACAATTAGGGTTTCACTTTACCCGATTAGGCTTCACAAGGTTGGATCAACAACCACCCTTCGGCTATCACTTTCCTCATCAATATGAGATGTGTTATGAGACATAAAAGCATGTTTCTTATTGTCATTATAAAATGTTATTATGTTATATAGAAACATAACCCTCACATCATGTGTAAAACTACTCCATAGAATACCACCCATAACTATGAGACACTAAAATCAACATTGTATGTCTCAACTATCACCATAGAGTATCACCTCACACCATGTGACCCTAGTATCAACATGATGCATCACTACACAGCACATAGGGTATCGGTTAACCCTAGATATCGGGAAACCAACCTATCTAGGGTATCGGCATACCAACTCAAGGATGGGTATCGATTTATCATCACTTAGTATCGAGATCAACACCTCAATGAGAGGGGGTGACCAAGGCACAACAAAGGATATCAGTCTAGAGGGGCATGAGAAAGTGCATCATTCATGCCATCTCATAAGGTATCAACCTCACCATCCATTAGGGCATCGGCCTCACCATCCATTAGGGTATTGGCCTCACCTTCAACTAGGGTGTTGGCCTACCCATCAACTAGGGTATCAGCCTACCCACTCAACTAGGGTATCGACCTATGTTCTCCTTTGCATTTTGACCACATAGATCTCCATAGGATATTGGCTACTAGGGTTTGGTCGAATCAGTTGAACCTCAAGGGAGGTGTTTCTCATCTTCAAACAAGATGTGTCGAGCTAGGGAGTATCAGATTGCAAGGGGTATCAGATTGAACATGTATCAGATTAAGGGTACCCATGTCCACTTCCATAATCAACTAAAAGCATGAAGATTCAACACTCTTCCTCATTAGTCATCATTAGATCATAACAAACCCCATCCTGGTAGGTATATCGATTTTACAAGGAGCATATTGGTTTTGCATGTCATATCAGTTTAGTCATCTTCTACCTCATGATGAAGATACTAACAAGGCAAAAGAAAGGTCCATCTCATGGCAGCAACTAAGCAAGGTTCCATTCTAAAAAATAGAATGTAAGGTTACCAAGAATAGCTACTAGAAAGTAAGGAATAACATGCTAATAATAACTAGCAAGATAACAAGTAGAAAGGTGATAATAACAAGTAGGTTTAGAGTATAACCTGCTTTGAGAACAACCACCAAGCTCTAAGCTCCAAGGTCAAGTTCCAAGCTCACAAACTCAAGAAAGAGGAAGAAGATTCTCCAAGCATAACACCGGCAAGAAGGAAGAAAGAACCATGTTTAAGAAAGCAAAAGAGAGAAAAGAAGGTACCAAGATCTATGGAGGAGAAGAAGAAAGAAGGAAAGAAAACTAGAAACCATGGCTTACCATGGAAGAAGATGAAAGATAGCACCACAAGCTTTTGGCTCACCCACCAAGGTCCAAGGGAGAGTGCTCTTAAAGCTCAAGGTCAACCACCAAGGAGAGAAAGTAAGGATCACTAAAAGGGTTATCTTGCATGAGAAGAGCGGGGTATATATCCATGGTCAGTGAGAGAGAGAGAGAGCAAGGTGAAGGTGTCACCACCCTAGAACCCTAGAAGACACATGTCCAAGAAGAAATGACACATGTAACACCATGCAATAAGGTGATAAGATATGTTTCACCCACTTGGTCACAAAGGAAGGTCATGGTCGATACATTCATCCACCCCCTTCACAAACTGATAGGGATGAAACCCAAGGTCACAAACTGATATGTCACATCTCTAGAGTCACCACAACCCGACTTGGTGATCCTCAAGATGCCACCAAACTGATAGGATATCTCTCAAGACACCCTCAACTGATATCAAGCCTCTTCAAGGCAACCCTAGACCGATACCAAGTCTCACCAAGCCTCTCAAGCCCAAGACAACACTCTTATGAGCAAAGCACACCTCAAACATGTGCCCAAAACATCACCAATGATGTCACCACTTAACCAAGGCCAAAACAAGGCGCCCAACACTTCCTCCCTCCTCTTGATGATGCCGAGATAGAGAAGGAACATTCTAGAGGTGGACTTGCACATCAACCCCTATTGTGGGTAAATTGCAAGTTTGTACCAAACCTCTCCACAAAACACAACATTAAGCAAAAAGCTCAACAAGGAACTCAAACCTCCAACATTCCCTAATTACATCTTAGATGATTAGATTAGGGAGCTAAGCAATACACACTTAGGCAAAACAAGCAGGGTTAGCCCAAAATGTGGGTCAGGGTCCTTACAAGCCATAAACCCCTAACGGGGATTTTGCCCCTGAAATCCTAAGAGAAAAGAGAAGGGTATTTCCTCCTCATCTCCTCTTTGAGCTCCCACATGGCCTCCTTAAAACCATGATGATGCCAAAGAACCTTCACAAGAACAAGTTCCTTCCTCTTTAACTTCTTCACCCTCTAATCACGGATCAAAACTAAACCCTCCACATAAGTCATATCCTCATCAAGATCCACTTCTATAGGTTGGTGGCAACTCCAACTTATAGGCCACCTTCCCAACTCGTGCCACAACTGGATAAGGTCCCATAAACATGGGAGCCAACTTACCCTTCTTCCCAAACCTCAAAACACCTTTCTAGGGAGAGACCTTTAGGTAAACTTTGTCTCACACTTAGAACTCCAAGGGTCTGTGACAATTGTCTGCATACGATTTCTGTTTGTCTTGTGCTACTTTTAGCTGTTGTTGTATCACTTTGATCTTTTCTATTGTCTGTTGTACAAGCTCAGGACCCAGAAGCTGATACTGCTCTATCTCATACCAACACAACGGAGACCTACAACGTCTCCCATAAAATGCCTCATATGGTGCCATGTCAATACTTCTCTAATAGTTGTTATTATAGGAGAACTCAATCAGACTAAGGTGTATATCCCAACTTCCTGATAACTAAAGAATACAAGCCCTCAACAGATCTTCCAATATCTAAATGGTCCTTTCAGACTGACCATCTCCCTGCGGGTGGAAAGCAGTGCTAAACTTCAACTGCATACCCAAAGTTGTATGTAGTCCCCCCCAAAGGGACTTGTAAATTAAGGATCTCTATCAGATATGATAGTAGCTGGAACACCGTGCAAATGCACTATCTCGTCAACATAAACTTGAGCAAGTTTCTTTATTGTGAATGTTGTCTTCACAGTAAGGAAATGCACTGACTTGGTCAACATGTCAATGATCACCCAAATGGAATCATAACCTTTGGCTGTCTGAGGCAGACCAACCACAAAGTCCATAGTCACATGATCCCATTTCCACTGAGGTATAGGTGACAATTGCATTGTTCCTGCAGGCTTCTGATGCTCAACTCTGACTTGTTGACATACTACACACCTTGCAATGAACTCATCTACATCTTTCTTCAATCTTGACTACCAATACATATCCTTCAGATTGTGGTACATCTTGGTACTACCTCGGTGCATAGAATACATAGATGAATGATCTTCTTCCAGTACCATATTCCTCAAGTTATTCGCATCAGAAACTACTATCCTATGATGATAACATACTATCTCATCTTCCATCTCATGAAAACCATCATGCTTCTCACTGTCGTACTCTCACCTAATATATTGTGTCGCAGTATATGTTTGTTGAGCTTCTTGATATGTTGTCTCAACATAGGCTTCACTTGTAATTGTTCCAACCAACTGAGTAACAAATTGACTTCCAACTTGACATTCATCTGACATAAAGAGACTAACATGTCTCTCTTGTGGCACATTAAAGAACTCAACCGACCTCTATCCATAGATGAAGACTTCATGCTCAAAGCATCTACCACAGCATTCGCCTTTCTCGGGTGACAATAAATCATGAAATTGTAGTCTTTAATCATCTCCATCCATCATCATTGTTTCATATTCAGCTCTTGTTGTTAAAAGATATACTTCATGTTCTTGTGATCTGTGAAGATCTGACACTTCTCCCCATATAGATAGTGCATCCAAATCATCAAAGTATGAACCACAACAACTAAGTCCAAATCATGAGTTGGATAATTCTCTACATGTTTCTTAAGCTGTCGAGATGCAAAAGAAACTACTTGCTTGTCCTGCATCAACACCCATCCCAGACCATTCTTGGACGCATCACAGAAGATGATGTATCCTTTTCCTTGCTCAGGAAAAACCAAAATTGGTGCACTTGTCAGCTTCTCCTTCAATGTCTAAAAATCTCATTGACATCTGTCATCCCAAATGAATGGCACATCCTTCCTTGTCAACTTTGTTAGGGGTAGGGCGATAGCGTTGAAGTTCTTAATGAACCTTCCGTAGTATCCTGCCAAACCTAGAAAGCTATGCACTTCTTTTGGAATCTTCGGCTACTCCCATTCTGTCACAGACTCTACCTTCTAAGGATCTACATCTACTCCTTCTGTAGATATAACATGCCCCAAGAAAACTACCTCCCTCAACCAGAACTCACACTTGCTGAACTTAGAATAGAGCTGGTGATGTCTCAACACTTTCAACGCCTGACATAGATGTTGTTCATGTTGTTGACTCTCCCAACTATATATCAAAATTTCATCTATTAAGACAACCACAAATTGATTAAGGAATGGTTGGAACACCCTGTTCATCAAATCCATGAACGTTGCTAGAGCATTGCTCAACCCAAATGGCACAACCGTGAACTCATAGTGACCATACCTCATCCTAAAAGCTGACTTTAGTATGTCATACTCTTTGATCCTCAACTGATGATATCCTAACCTTAGGTCTATCTTCGAGAACACTGTTGCACCACACAATTGATCAAACAAGTGATCTATCCTCGGTAAGGGATACTTATTCTTTGTTGTGGCCTTGTTCAACTATATGTTATCTATGCACCGCCTCATAGACCCATCCTTCTTCTTCACAAACAACATTGGAGCACCCCATGGTGACGTACTCGGCCTGATGAAACCTTTGTCAAGTAGTTCTTACAAAGGTCTCTTCAAATATGCCATCTTTGTCGGAGCCATCCTATATGGTGTCTGAGCTATCGATTGTGTGCCAGGAAGCAGATTGATCTCAAAATCAATTTCACAAGGTGAGGGAACACCTGGAAACTCTTCAGAAAACACATCCTCAAACTCCCTAACCACCAACACTTCCTAGATACCAAGACTCCTCACCTCTGTATCCACCACGTGTGCCAAAAAATGCCTCACAACCTTGTCTTAGAAGCTTCCTCGCTACCATAATTGATACAAGACATGTCAGTAGAATCTTCCTATCTCCTTGGAAGATCCACGTCTCACTACCATCTACAAACATCACTTTCTTGGAACTACAATCCAAGACTACTATATACTTCTCCAAGGTATCCAAACATCGAATCCATGCATGTCAAGTGGTATAAAATCCACTTGAATGATGTGTCCCAAAAAAGAGAGAACACAGGAAGGACACACATCCTACAACATTTGCAGAACCGACCAATAGGGTTCCTAAAAACAAGCTACTCTTCGTAAGACTAACAGGCATGGAACAACTACTAAGCACTTCCCGTGTGATAAAAGAGTGTGTGGTACCCAGGTCAACCGAAGCAGATATAAAGCAAAAAGAAGGCAAATCAGAATGAAATAACTCCATATGACCTATCACCACTCGTAGGTTGACCACTACCTCCGGATGACTCATAGTGTAGAATCTAGTTATTGCCTATTGTCACCCTCATCCTCTACTTCCCTGAGCAAACAATCCAACTTGTGACGCTTGGCCACATCCTCATTCTCCTGCATTGCTATTGCTCTACTATCTCTGTGAGCCCTATTGACTCTGCCTCAGCTGTTGATTCACTTCATCCTCTTTCACTGGACATAACTATCTGGTATGGCCAACTTGTCTACACTTGTAACAAATTTTGTTCCCATACCAAGGCCTAGGTGGTCCTGTCACTAATGTTGATGCAACACTCTGGGCACCTGAGGGCAGAAAACTATGACATATGTCCTTGCTTGGTGACCACTGAGTCGAAGCACTAAACCTCTACGGTGTTGGCGGTGTAGAAAACCTCATCTTCTTGAAACCACCTGACAGCTATCCTTGAAACTATACATGCCACTTCTTAGCACTTGCCTCTATCTTCTCCTTCACAGATCGTTCTATCATTTTAATAGACTCAACAAACATAGTAAACCTCTCTTGATTTTCCAAAGCAGTGGCTGTGATAGACAACTCAGCAATTAACCCCTTCTCAAAATGATGAATCCACTCATCTTCTATCATAGCAATGCGAGGACAGAACCTCAACAACTCCATAAACCTTGCCTCATACTCATTGATCGTCATGGATCCCTATCGAATCCTATCAAACTAACTGATCTTCTCATCAAGATACGTCTGTAGGAAGTACCAACTTACAAACTCTTGTCAGAACTCCTCCCAACCAACCACAACATCGGGTCTCTTCTCCTCCTCTATGGCCCACCAATGACCAGCACTCCCTCTCAGGAGGTAGATTGCATGCTTCACCTTATCCTCTTCAGGGATACTCAGGATCTTGAAAGAATTCTCAAGATTAGTTAGCCATAGATCTGCATCTGTCAGGTCAGTTGTTCCTGCGTACTCAACTACCCCAACACAGAGAAGTTGCTCGAAAGTCTTCCCAGTACCTAAAGATTCAGCATGGTGAATAGGTGCCCTAGGCTGAGGTACATGCATCATGTCTTCCATATGAGTCATCGTTGCCATAAACTGCCTAAAAAGAAATTGAAAGGTAGGGTTTTCTATCATGGCTGGGTCAAACTGGGGGACTTCAGGCACCCAATCTTCTCATTTCTGGTTCTTTGCACCACTACCTGGTGTAGCAACACTGCTCTCCGCAGCATGTTCTTCATGTTCTCTAGACATCTTTAAGCTTTCTCTTCTTCTTCTGAATAGGAAGAAGTGACTATAAGACAGACTGGAAGATACTAGAATAGACACAAACCCTAGTCCTAGGTCCATGTAGATTATGTGAACCTAAAGCTCTGATACCAACCCAAACTGTGATGACCCGCGCCACACAAAATGAGATTCCTCAAAACATAATCGTGAAAAAGAGATTAACAAGTAGATTACTGAGAACACACTAAAATTAAAACCTTTTTCATAAAATAGCCATATAGCAAGAATGTTTACACATATTAATAACTAAGATGAATCAGGTAATGATTATAAACATGAAGGGAAATTACTGTTGCATTGTGAAACATATTAATAATTTAAAAGGAATATGAAGAACATGTATATTTTCTATCAAGAACATTGTATAAAGGTCAAGCAAGGCCTCAACCAATGTTTTTGTATTTGATCCTATACAATTATACTACACGACTGGTTATGTATTTCATTCTACCTCAAGGATTTGAGTCGTACCACCCAAATCCAACTGACCACTTGATAAGTCAAAATCAGTGCCACACAAGGTCTAATGGAAGAGTCAAAATCCATGACCTCACCACACCTCTTGGTCAGCACAAGAGAAAACACCACAGAGACAAATCAATCAACTGCAAAAATGACATATAGTCAAGATTGGGGATTGCCTCATGCATGGCCATCCACATATATCATCATAACTAGCCCACATAGGTATAGGTAAAATGCTAGAAGAATAGGCTCACGCATGTCCATTCTAACAAAAGGAGTGACTCACACATGGCCATCCATATCACAATGATATTGGCACACACATGGCCGTCTCACACATCATGTATTTAAGGATACAAAGAATTACTTGACTTGTACCCTACATATTCAAAAGTATGCGCTCTGAGTTAAAATCATTTCACCATCCAACAATAAAGCTGACACTGGAATGGATCTATGGCACATGGCAACTACACTATTAGATTTTACTTGATTAATTAGATCAATTTAACATTTTTAAGCATCAATCAAGTTACAACGTATAACTTCTAAACAAGATCTGCATAAATAGGGCACGACTCATCACCAGAATAGATTGAATCACATCATCACTTTATTCTTGTTATTCACTATATGTCCATCACAAGGACCAATGTCCATCACTAGGACCACATGTCCATCATAAGGACCACATGTCCATCACAAGGATCACATGTACATCACAAGGACTAATGTACATTACAAGGACCACCATATCTCATACCTAGCTATGTACATCGATAAGTATCACTTGCATGGTTAGAAGTTGATAGTAAGAAGGCAAAGCATCATCATCTCATATAACTCATGCCATACATTCACATCATGCACTTTACATTATCATAATTAGGGTTTCACTTTACCTGATTAGGCTTCACAGGGTTGGATCAACAACCACCCTTAGGTTATCACTTTCCTCATCAATATGAGATGTGTTATGATATAAAAAAGCATGTTTCTTATTGTCATTATAAAATGTTATTATGAGATATAGAAACATAACCCTCACATCGTGCGTACAACTACTCTATAGAATACCACACCATCACTATGAGACACTAACATCAACATGGTATGTGTCAACCATCATCTTAGAGTATCACCTCACACCATGTGACCCAAGTATATACAAGATGCATCACTACACATCAGATAGGGTATCAGTAGGGTTAGGGTATCAGTTAACCCTAGATATCGGGCAACCAACCTAGGTAGGCTATCGGCCTACCAACTCAAGGATGAGTATCGATTGATCAACACTTTGTATCAGGCTCAACACCTTAATGAGAGGGTGTCAGCCAAGGCAAAACAAAGGATATCAGTCTAGAAGGGCATGAGAAATCACATTGGTAATACCATCTCATAAGGTATCAACCTCACCATCCATTAGGGTATCGACCTCACCGTCCATTAGGGTATCGACCTCACCTTCAACTAGGGTGTTAGCCTACCCATCAACTAGGGTATCGGCCTACCCACTCAACTAGGGTATCGACCTATGAGCCCGTTTGTGTATTATCCACATAGATCTCCATAGGATATCCACCACTAGGGTTTGGTTGCATCGGTTGAACCTCAAGGGAGGTGTTTCTCACCTCCAAACAAGATGTGTCGGGCTAGGGAGTATCAGATTGCAAAGGGTGTCGAATTGAACATGTATCGGATTAGGGTTACCCATGTCCACTTCCATACTCAACTAAAAGCATGAAAATTCAACACTTTTCCTCACTAGTCATCACTGGATCATAACAAACCCCATCACAGTAGGTATATCAGTTTAATGAGGACATATCAGTTTAGCATGTCACATCGATTTAGTCATCTTCTATCTCAAGATGACGATACTAACAAAGCAAAAGAAAGGTACATCTCATGGAAGCAACTTAGCAAGGTTCTATTCTCAAAAACAGAACGTAATGTTACCAAGAATAGCTACTAGCAAGCAAAGAAATAATTGGATAAGAATAACTAGCAAGATTACAAGTAGAAATGTGATAATAACAAGTAGGTTTAGATTTTTATAACCTGCCTCAAGAACAACCACCGAGGTCTAAGATCCAAGGACAATCTCCAATCTCACAAACTCAAGGAAGAGGAAGAAGATCCTCCAAGAATGACACCTCCAAGGAGGAAGAAAGAACCACGGTTAAGAAAGCAAAAGATAGAAAAGAAGGTACCAAGGTCCATGGCTGAGAAGAAGAAAGAAGGAGAGAAAGAAAACTAGAAAACCATGTCTTACCAAGGAAGAAGATGAAAGATAGAACCATAAGCTTTTGGCTCACCCACCAAGCTCTAAGTGAGAGTGCTCTTCAAGCTCATGGTCAGCCACTAAGGAGAGAAAGCAAGGATCACTAAAAGGGTTCTCGTGCATGGGAAGAGAGGGGTATATATCCATGGCCGATGAGAGAGAGAGAGAGAAAGGAGAAGGTGTCACCACCTTAGAACCCTAAAAGACACATGTCCAAGGAAAAAGGACAGATGTAACACCATGAAACAAGGTGATAGGATCTATGTCTCACCCACTTGGTCACTAAGGAAGGTCAAGGTCGATACACTCATCCATCCCTTTCACAAACCGATAGGGATGAAACCCTAAGTCACAAACCGATATGCCACATCTCTAGAGTCACCACAACCCAATATGGTGATCCTCAAGATGCCACCAAACTGATAGGATGTCTCTCAAGACACCCTCAACCAATATCAAGCCTCAACACCAGACCGATACTAGGTCTCACCAAGGCTCTCAAGCCTGAGAGAACACTCTTAAGAGCAAAGCACACCTCAAACATGTTCCCAAAACATCACCAAGGATGTCACCACTCAACCAAGGCCAAAACAAGGTGCCCAACACTTCCTCCCTCCTCTAGATGATGCCAAGAGAGATAAGGAACACTCTAGTGGTAACAAACTTGCACATCAACCCCTACTGTGGGTAAATTGCTATTTTGTACCTAACCTGTGACGTCCCCAGATCTTCTAAATCTTAATCTGATGTGTGCCATCAAAATTGAAACCTCACCTCAGTGAGAATCCCAATTTGAGCACCACACACTAGGCTAAGAAGAAGAAAATCTGAGGAAGTCATAAGGAAACAATCAGTAGCACATGTACATGAACAATAATAAAACCATACACACATGTTCACCATTCAACATATAATTACAACATGAATTGTTACAACATTTGATATTACATATTGAACAACAAACTTATATATATACATGTACTACCACTAAACTATAGGATCTTAAGACAACGGGTCCACATGTACATCAGCTCGCCACACAACTCTCAACTATCTTGGATCTTCAAGAGCATAACCACAACCTAAACAAAAGATTACATGTGGTACACGTTAGCACAATATTCAAGAATATTGTACTGAGTACGCCTACATGTCTTTTATATACCTCTCATCATATCTTGGCAATAAGATAAAACTAATACTTGGTAGTTGTAAAGAAATATAAGAAAATCATATACTTGCACAAAGATGTTCATGAACAAAAGAGAACACATATTTTAAGCACATTTCCATCATACATCTTGTGCGCTATACAGAAATAGGATGAACATGTGTGTATGGTTTTATTATTGTTCATGTACATGTGCTACTGATTGTTTCCTTATGACTTCCTCTGATTTTCTTCTTCTTAGCCTAGTGTGGGATGTTTAAATTGGGATTCTCACTGAGGTGAGGTTTCAATTTGGACATCACACATCAGATTAAGTTTTAGAAAATATGGGGACGTCACATAACCTCTCCACAAAACACAACATCAAGCAACAAGCTCAACAAGGAACTCAAACCTCCAACATGCCCTAATTACATCTTAGATGATTAGATCAGGGAGATAAGCAACACACATTAAGGAAAAACAAATAGAGTTATCCCAAAACATGGGTCAGGGTCCTTACAGGTTGATTTCTCTACCACATTATAATTCAAGAAATCAATACAAAGATAAGGCAAGGGGTCATCCAATGTGAATTGTATTGGACAATAAGCAAAAATACCACACGACTATATTATGTCTTTTATTTTTCCCTAAGGATTTGAGTCATACCACCCAAATCCAACTAACCACTACAAAGTCAAAATTGGTGCCATACAAGATCAATGGAAGAGACGGAATCCATGATCTTCTCCTACACTACTCGGTGATTTTGAGTCTTCACCACAGTGACATTTAGTCAAACTACAAAGACAACAACTTATAGTCAAAGCTATAGTCCTGTAGAGACAAAAACTCATAGTAAAGCTTGTGGTCATGTAAAACACATAGCCTGACGTGGTACAGGTCACAATGCTAGAAACGAGGGTATATAATCGAGTCACTGAGCTACAACCACTATTGTCCTCTATCACATCATATCACATGCTCATCATGAGACCCAACCGTAGTCAGCCCCAAAACACTTCGGATCAAGATGTCAAGTACATGTAGTCACTTGAACCTCACATACTCAGCAGTATATGCTCTGGGTTTCCCTTGTTAATTACATGTTTCACCATCCAACAAAGTACTGATGCTGAAGATGGATCTATCACACATGGAAACTGTATGATTAGGGTTTCACTTGATTAGTTAAGACAATTGAGTGTCTTTTATCATCAATCAAGTTACAATGTATAAACCCTAAATAAACTCTACAAAGATAAGGGGGTAATACAACTCAGAAGATATAAAATGTATAAGATGCAAATGAGTTACATTATCACTTGGTATCACTACCAATTCAAGGCCATAAACATTATCACACTATCATGGGATATCAACCCCTCATTACATCACTGGAGAATGAAACATCACACTTGGCATTAAGCCTTTGCCAGGTCATAAGATCCATCACATCATTGTGGTCTCAACATGCCTCATCAAGGATCATAGCCATCACCATGTGTCATATAATTATCACCATAGCATTCACAAGTTATGACATTAAGTTAACATGCCAAACAAGTAGGAGAGAGAAAGCACATGCTAGTTATGCAAGCAAGATTAACATATATAGCTCACCCTAGAATTATGGTTAGGGTTCACATGCATAGCCGATTAGAGTTTTCTTTTCATTACTCTTCACCAAACCTCCCACTTTCTTGTAACTTATTAGTGTCAAGAAACATGATTGCGATTAACTAAGAAATCATCCAATCGGCACTATTTATTAACCATCAATTGCTTGTAAATGTTTAGCAAACTTACTATGTTATGTATGTAGCAACCATGTACTCAACCAACTATAGCAGTCGATGGGATGGTAGGTGTAGCGACTATCATGGCGTAGCAACCATCATGGTGTAGAGACCATGTGTTGCCATGTCTATAGGTGTGTCAACCAAACCATCAAACATAGTGTTGTGACCAAAACACATGTAGATGTAGCGACCGCAACACCTAAAGCTACTTGTGGTGACTAAAATTAGATCAAGGAGGTAGCAACCTATACAACAACACAGTGTTGTGACCAGACCAACATCATGTACTTGTAGCGCTCACTACACTTCACCCATGTGTAGAAACCTCAAACCACTAAGAGGGGTGTAGCGACCCAAAAGTCAAGATACTCCAAGAAACACAAAACCATCTCCAAATTAGAAATATCACATTCCAAATAGATATTAACATCAAGGAAACTCATTGTCTTCAAGGTGGAAACTCCATACCAAGATAAACATCAAATCATAAGACATGATTTATAGGAATCACCAAGAAAGAACCTTATTTAAGAAAGATAAAACCACATTCATACATGAAAAATAGAACCCAACTTCATGCTACTCCAAATTACCCAAACCATGTGTATGTTGATACAAATCCATATCAAGAGCAAGAGAAACTAACCATTTCATAATTACCAAAAAAAATCGGGTACAAGACTTAGGGTTTAGGAGTGCAAGCAAATCACATGTGATTATCACCCAAGATTCTAGTTCTAGATTATGGTAACACCATCAAGAATATGAGAATTACATTTTGGGGATGTAAATAGTAACATGCAAGTATGATTATGGTGCAAATAATAGAAAAGTGAAGAGAGTTATATAACCCACCTTGTGAAGAGACCAAGAACCAAAAATCACAATCTATAAGAGAGAGAAAGAAACTCCAATAAAGATAAATTCGTTGGCCAAAAGATCACCTCTAAAGATAAGAACACTTGGTCAAAGAGAAGCTCAAGAAATGAGGGTAACAACCCTAAGTCAAACAAGAAGAAGAAAGAAGAAAGAGAAGAAAGCTTCCTCTCACTTGAGTACCACCATGTCAAAACATAGTCTCTGAACCCAATGAAGAGGAAGTTCTATCAAGATGACCACCATGGTTACACCATAGTCTCATGGCCAAGAAGGAAGAGATAGGGTGCAAAATAAAATGAGATCATGGGTTCAAAACCACTTACCAAGGAAGAAGATCACCAAAGATCGCCACAAATGAGATGATCAAGCCCATAAGCACCACATGCAAGGTTTCTTGACCACCAAGGCTCCAAGATCAGTCCTTCTTTGCTCCACAAATCTCCAAGGACGAATAGAAAGGAGTGGAGAATAAAGAGGGCCGAAAAGGATACTTGCATGAAGAAGAGAGAGGTTATATACTCAAGGTAGGAGAGAGGTACGGTGGGTATGAGGTGCCAACACTAGAGGGTGACAAAAGGACACTTGTCCACCAAGAAAATAACCATTCAACCACTAAACACATGCATGCAACATATGGTGATATAACCTAGGTGGGGTATCGACCACATGGGTCACCACCATCCTTGTTGCTGTCGAGATACACATCACTAGAAGAAAAACAATCACAATAAAACCACCTATAAACCACTATGGTTGAAGCCAAAATCACATAGAGTTAGTGTAGTGATTGCAACACTCATCCAAGAGTGGTGTTATGCATGTTACACAATCAAACCCTAGCAAGGTCAACACTCAACAATAAGGCAACTCAAGCAAACTCTAATCTCACCATGAGATGTCACATCATCAACCATGGTCCAAACAAGGCACCCCTCAACATAATCTACTCTCTCATGATGCTAAGGCATAAGAAACACACTCTACATGTCACAAATTGCAAGATAACCCCTCAATATGGGTAAGTTGGAACTTGGTCCAAAACAAGCAAACATGACTCAAACATCAACCAAACTGGACCAAACCAAAAACATAAATGTGTCACATGTTATAAAATCATCTCCAGAGATACGATTAAGGTTTAATCAACTTATCACACAAAGAAAGCATTCTCAAGCACTAAGCTAGGTCAGGGGCCTTACATCGGGATCTCATTATTATTCAACGTCATCATCATCATCATCATCTAAGCCTCAATCCCAACTATGTTGGGGTCGGCTACATGGATCCTTCATTTCCATTCAGCTCTATCATGGGCCATATTCTGATTGAGATGTAGAGATTCAAAATCTCTCTTTATAAGCTCATCCCATGTTAATTTAAGCCTTCCTCTTCTTCTATTTATAGTTTTTGGCTCAAAAGCATTGCTTCGTATAGGCACACTAATAGGTCTACGTTGCACATGTCCGTACCATCTGAGTCAGCCCTCGCGCAACTTGTCCTCAATGCTCGCCATCCCCACTTTATTCCTGATATAGTCATTTCTCAAGCGATCTTTTCTTGTCTTACCACACATCCATCTCAGCATACGCATTTCAACCACATTCATCTTGTTGAGAACTTGTTTCTTCACCACCCAACATTCACTCCCATAGAGCATGGTGGGTCATATATCTGTTCTATAAACTTTACTTTTTAACCTAAGAGGGATCTTCTGATCGCATATTTAATGCATTCCTCAACCTATTTAACAAAATAGAAGGTAAACATATTTAATGCATTCATCAACCTATTTAACAAAAATAGGGTTTATATGTACTAATCACTTCATATCCACACATTAGTATGTACTTTAGGAACTAGGATTCTGTTAATTGTGGATTATATTTTATTCATAATAATCATTTTTGTGGGTAATATCAATCTAATCATAGCTTTGATTTATATTCTATAATTAATGCAAGTCAACTCTATTTTTACCTACCACTGGTTGCCCCATAGGCAAGCATACCTTTATCCTTATCAACCGGGGGGTCAGGCCTGAGTAAATAGGCTCCTGCCAACTTGGCACCTCACTACAACATTGTTGAGATGAGAAAAGTAAAGAAAGGACTAGAATACCATTTCCCTCAAAGAGTTTGACTCATGGGTAGGGAACTAATTTCCCTCAACTTCATCTTCTTCCTCCCTTTCTCATGACCCTAACTCCTCTACGCCATGGAGGAGGTAGACCTCATTGTTGAGTCTCCACTCTTAGTCATAGCTACTAGCATTAAAGAGACATGGATCTTCTTCATAGCCTCCCAAACTCTGATGGACCTTTTCAGATGATTTGTGGTGACCAGAGTGGTGTGAACTAGCTGAAAACCTAAAGAGTAGGAGGTTAGAGGTGGAAGAGCTAATAGTTGGGTACCTCATTCCTTTTACTGTTTGCAAACCATCCATGGATCATTCACTTTTACCAGGGTATGTTATCTTCTCTGTCCCCATATCTCGTGACAACGTTCCAACCCATATCATCTTTATCCTTGGTGTATGGCATGCGTACTATCCTATCTCTTTCTCCCATAACAAGAGGAAATAAGCATTTGGTTTTAGTCCAAATACAGAGTTCTTCCTGTTCCATAAGTAGAGATGGTACATCCCACCTTGCCAGTACACCTTTAAATCTAAGTTGAAACGTGTTGTTTATGCCTCTATATTACAATCATCTTGATATCAAAGATACCTCCATGGAAAATTGGTTTCGAACCTACTTGGGTCACCACACAATCCTTGGTCATTTCCTCTAGGTCTATAGGGTGCCGGCACTTTTGGGGTCATCCCTCTTCCCTTATGCATTCAGAGAGTTCCCTACTCATCTGCCCTTTGGGTCCCATGAGTTCATGAAGGTGATCAATCTCCTAACCCATGGCCCTCAGACAATGATAGCTGTTACCTCCCGACCCTATGGTCATGTGCAACTAGGGAATTAGGCAACTCCTACTTTCATCGGTCTTCTCCTTACCTGCCCTAGGATAGACTTAGGATTTTGTTATAGTACATGTCCAACTTAGAACCTTACCCAAGACTTCATCATCTCTCTTTCTGTATTCAAGGGCTGACTTTCATCCTATCATAGGGGTCATGTTGACCTGTCTACCTTGTCAGGCCCCATACCAGTTACCTCCATGGTAATACATCATCATGCACTTATATATGGTTATCTATGGGTCTATAGGTTCATTATCTTACCATGTACTCTTCACTTAGCTTCTCAAGATCCTATGAGACCTCTTTAGGTTTTCACAAAAACCGGTGTACCCCCTTCAAAAGGGTCCCTCTCCCAAGATGGGAGGAAACTATCTCCTGACGACAAGGTCACCAACACCATTAGGTCTAGGGTTTACATCCATATGCTTAACCCTAGTAAGCTATTAAGGCACAAGCAGACCACTAAACCAGGCTAGGTCATCCGGGTTCTCATTCATCAACATTGGATCACGATCATACCTTCCCATGTCATCCACTTAGCCGTGAGGGGTTCATCAAACATACCTTTAACTTAAGGGGTTTCCTTTTTCCTCTACACATGGGGAGTACTATGCTTGAAACTATAGAGACTCAAATCTCATCATGAGCATCAGATACACTACTTCCCCTCTTAGGCCTAGGAACCCTAGGTTCACTTTCTGATGACCAACTATAGGTCACATCATCCTCAACTCCCCACTGTTCCTCAAATCTCAGAGTCCAGGCTTCCAACCTTCTTGCATGGGTCCTGCTCTCTCTCTCTAGAGCCAACCCTACAACCCACCTTACTACGAGAGGCTCTCTCTACAAGAGGGATCTAGCTCACAAGCATACCCCTACATGATGAAGCCTATGTTCAACTTATGTTTGCTCAAGGTTATCCATAGCCCCTTATGCTTGTCACATAAGCTACCCATCAAACTCTCCCAGCCAGGGTTTCAACCTATTGGTCGCACTACTGATACATTCTGGGTGCCTATTATGCCCTTATAAGCTCGTGGGGTTTCCATAGATTCTTCTCTAACCTCATCAATGAAGGAGATATCCTTCACTCTAACATGCATGACCCTTCCTAGTGTTGGGTCGCCATAGGTACTAGGTCATCCAACCTCTCATGGCACATACGTCATCCAAGGCATGTCTATCCAAACACCTATTCTATCATGACATCCAACTCATCATGTTGTCTCTCTCTATAACTTTCACTTAGGGTTAGGGTTAACATCATCCTCAGAGGATGTGCCATGTCTCAACTTGTAATAGAGATTTCTATCTCCAAGACTAACTCTCCTTATTTATCCTCCTAACAAGAAGGCCTAGCCTCAGGTCTCTTCTGAGGGCATTACAACTTATGTCATACGACCTAAGCATGTATCTATCCTTTAGTTTGTGCTTAATCTATTAAGCTTATATCCATGACATCTTATTTACATGCTTTCCTTTAATTTTATGGATGATTCCTTAGACCTTATTAACCTTACCCATACCACAAGAGGGTGAGGAGAAGAGAGAAAACCCTAATCCTTAAGGTCCTTAACAAAATTTGTGATGAGAAGGGATGAATAAGATGAGAAAGTCCTAAAGGTATCTTATTTCGATTCATACCCTATGACTTTGTCCAGGCAGTCACACGGATCTGGGAGTCCTCGTATTCTGACTAGTGGTGCAGAGGAAAATATTACCAGCCCCCAGTTGTGATCCTTTTCTAGACACCTCCATCTTTTGGATAATCCTCTAATAACTCCCTTGGGTTCTATGGAGTTTGTAAAATTTAATAATTATTAATGGTTAAGTGAGGAACCAATGCTCTGATACCAAATGTTACGACCCCACCTTACGGTAACCCCCAATTAAGGGAGACCGAGAGGTTGAAGCCGTACCCATAATTTCTGGATCAAAGGTTCGACATTTAACTAAGAACAATTATTAAATTTCAACAGACTATACTAGAAAGTTGTAAGAAAAATAAACTTTTGCTTACCTTTTGAAAATTTGGATCTCTAAACTTCTATCCACATATGAATTTCTACTCTACTAATCCTCCTTGTATTTCAATTCATGTATTTCTCAATATGACGATTTACTATTTGTCCTTTTGGCTTTGTACCTAAAACGCCGACAAACAAAACGTCGGTCAGCCGAAGCTGGTATGTGGGGGAAACAATAATCGTGCAATTATCCGTAACAATGTATTATAGCCAATTACCATTTAACAAACAATTTTACAGTTCAAATATAACTGCACGATCCATGTATATCCTATCCCCCATTATACCCCTCATGATCCCACCTAATAGGTGAATCAATTTCTAGGGTCGAGTCACATGGCACTACCCGTAGGTAGCCCACTCCTTAACTCATGGCATGCTAAGAGTCTCATGGCACTACACATGTGTAGCCCAGTTTCTAACTGATGATAACCTAGACCTTGCTCTAGGTTATCCTTTTTTTGCCTTTGCATAGCCACAGGGGTGGACCCGGATCTAAGCCAGTTATATGTATACATTTATAGTGATAGTCATAGTCACTCTATAGTTGCATGAAATAAAAGCATCCAATAGTTAATTTCAAGCAACTGATAAAACCTCGAAAAACCCTCGTAAAACAATCTCAGTATATTCATAAGTGTAACCACATACATGTTCAGTAGATTTGAGATAGAATTAACCAGAATAGAGAAATCCCAATCAAGCAACCAATTATGCACAGAATCCTAAAATAAATATACCAATTTCCTTTTATTAATATTTATCCAATATCATCATATTCCTTAGGATTTCTATTCCAATTTTAGGGTTTCCTTGGAAATTAGAGTTTCACTTCATTTACTATTTTAAACCCTAATTCTATACAATTACTTACAAACCCTAATTTTAGATTAAAGGCACACTTAAACATTAATTAAGCCCATTATGCCTCTTTTATATTAAAACTACCATTTTTATCCTTTTAATCCATGGCAAGATCATTATGCTTATTTATCCTCAATTCATAGTTCATTATGGTCTAATTCACAAATGAACTCTATATATCATTAAATCCACCATTTATTCATTAGAAAACCCTAATTACTATATTAAGGGCATTTATCCATAATTAGGAACTTTAATGCTCGAAATAGATTAGAACCATCATATAATAACATATTTTCCTATTTTTCAAATTAAATATGATCTTATCCTCTTTGACCCTAAATTAGGGTTTCTAAATACTTAATCATTCTGATATGGGGTAGAAACCCTAAATCATGCAATTTTACATGTAGATCAGGTTCGAATCTAACATTATCACTCAACAGGTTATTAATACTTCAATTAACCCATTAAGCATTCTAGATTCAACCTTTAATCACAAATAGGGTTTTTAACTTAACTTTAATGCACTTTTCATCAACTTATTATACTTTTGCAATTAGGAATGGGATCAATCTTTAATATTATTTTTATTGGATTCCTCTCATTCTCCTGATCAAAATTCATATATTACTTGTCCTATTCGTAGTTACCAACATTTAATTACGAATTTAGCAAGATTTCACTTACTTGGGCCAATTAGAGTGTGCCACGTCGCTCATCTTCCATGCAACGTTGCTGTTTTGAAATTATAACCAAATTACAAGTATGCCCTCGGCACGGCTAGTTGTTTCTTTACATCTCGGAGGGTAGAAACATCCAATGACCAAGGGGTCATCTTCTTCCTTGGGCCGACGGCCTGCTGCCACCCTAGCCACGGTTGGGTTTCGCTTCTCTCTTTCTTTGGACCCTGACGGTGACCAGGAGTCACCTCTTTTGATCTGTAGGTCTCTGCCTCCCCCGTAGGTTCTCCAAGCCACTACCGAGGTGGCGGAAATTGAAGCAGATGGACCTACAACTCCGCTGCCACCTGTAATCGCACTGCTGCAGCCGTACTTAACTGGGGTGAGGGGTTGTTCACCCAGGCACATCACGAGGTCTTGGAAGTGACAAGCCAACATCGCAACTTCTCCCCAGCCCCCTGCACGCTCCAGGGTTTCTCCACCCTCTTGGTTAGGGTTTTGCCAAAGAAGATGAAGAAGAAGGAGGGATAAAGAAGAGAAGGTTACGTGGGATCCTCATGAACTCGACCCTGGGCTCTACCCCTTTATATAGGGGTGGAAAACGAAGCCCTAGGTCGGCTATCCACAAGATCTAAGTCTCTCTCCTACTAGGAAAGTATATTCCTTCATGAATAAGAAATTTTCTCTCTCTTGCTTATCTCCTTAATATTCCTTTGATATTCTTTATCCTTGAGATATTAGAATTTCGAAAATCTCTTCTTTTATCTTCTTAATACTTGCCCTTTATTCTAATGGCATGAAATTCTATTTTCATTTAATAGAAAATACTTCCTATTTAGCAATACCACATAATTCATTAATAATGCATCACATTATCCTCTTATTTTGCAATTTTGGTATTTTCTCTTTCTTCTTTCTTTATTGGGACTCCTTGGATCCCAAGTCACTCTATTATTTCGAAATCCTTTTTATTGGATACTCATTATCCTTCTAGATGCATCTATATGCCTTATTTCTCATTATCATGTTTATTTCTTATTAAAATATTTTCTTTTGAGGATTTCTCTTTTTTTCTCTTTTATTTTCCTTATTGGTATTCCTTTTATCATTAGGAATCCTTGGGATACGAAATTCCACCAAGGATAACCCAATTATACCTTTTTCCACTTATTTCCAACATTTTAACATTATTTTCAATTTCTTTCTCACTACAGAAATACTTAATTAATCTTTTTTTTTCTTATTGCTTTCTTTTTGCAACTTTGGACTCCTTGGAACCCAAGAAACCTAAGAGGCACGAAATCCCTCTTTGGATTTGCCTTCTAGAGGTTTCCATCTCATTCTTTTCCCAAAAACTCAATTATTCATTTACTAATTTAATTTCCTTGTTATCGGGCCCAATAGCCAATAAATCCCATAACACAATCATCAAGGCTATTTTAAACAAAATCCATTTATTTAAAACAAATCATATCTTTATTTGTTCAAAAATCGTTAATATGAGAAATTACATTTCTCACCAAGTGAACCCAAAAATTGGGGTTGTGACAAGGATCCTGGTTGATGTTGTCATCAATACTCCATATTTTTCATAAGCATGGTTGTATGTTCATAAAGGCATGTATGGTAGTAGATACAAAGTCCTTGATAAAGGAGGAGGGGCCACTAACTATGGCCTATGGCGGACCTTGCCCTTCTTCTTCTTTGATGATTTATCATTCATAATAGGATCTCTGGATAGATCAAGAACAATGTTAATATTTTGATCCTCTCCTATCTAGTTGGACTTCCATGACTGTCGGTGGAGATAGAGATAAGTATTGCAAACTTGGTGGAGGCATAGGTTGTATCAGACAATGTTTGTTCATCATGACCATTAAAAATGAATATCACAATGTATGTTACAAAGTTTCTAAAGACCACTTGAAGGATGTGTTATTCTGGGGAAGGTCTATGGTATCATCCTCATTGGTTTCTTCATTTTAGGAACTATCAGAGTCATTTTTGGGTGATGGGGCCTATCCTTTCAACTTTTTAGAGGCAAGATTAGTCAGTGTAGATGAATTAGGTTGGGCCACATAGGTGGAAGCTCAATGTTGTGGACTATTTGCTCATAGTGAGGCATGTAGAAGACATGTTGGCCTCGATCTTCTTGGATTTAGCAACCCAGACATTAATACTTGATGATAGTCTTGTTAATGTCATGTGTCATGACATGATAATTATCTTTATACATTCTTTTATAAGAAGATGATATATGTATGGAATGGATATCATAGGACCTATTGTAGAAGTACTTGTAACACTTGGTACACAAGTGTCACGATTTAAAACCATAAGCATGCCTATGTAAACATTCCCTATGAAAAATGGGGGCCTTAAAATAGAGGAACAAAAGTTATAGCATAATGATAGGGAAATTCTCAAATCAAGCCACAACATACATAGTAAAAATTTCTCTTTCATTGGAAGGGAGATGAGATTAGAATTCTTTTCTCACACTTTCTTGTTTTTATTTTTGCAAGGGAAAATGAACATAATCTTTTCCCTCTTACATAGAAAGGTCCTAAGTTCATTCTATGAGTCTTTGGGATATGCATCCTAACAACTTACTTAGATAAATTTCCATCACAAGTTTCCTCATGAAACATTTAACATATGATCGCTTATTCTTAAGTAGATATTGAGTGGTGTATTTGTCCTCTCATGAATGTATCCTAGTATGGTTCAATTAAGTGAATCTTCATATGTGAAATATGTAAATGGGAAGTGAGGCTCCCTTTTAAGGAATCAAGTCCATTCCACTTCCTTTCTTCCCCATAGACCATACATGGAAGCACATACCTTCCATATCTTCAAATGGCCACAAAAGGGAGTGATAATATGTCAAAATTGGGATTATTGAGTCTTCCTTGACAAGTATTATGAAAATAGGGATACATGATGCCTTGTATATTTTCTAGTTCATAGAATGTTTCCCAAAAAAAATTGATCCCATATTCATTATGAAAATTTAGGGTTATTGCTTATTCAGGATTTGTACTCCAATATTGTTTGAGGTTTTGATATCAACTATTTTGGTCATATGTCGATATTTTGATCATTACATTCATTCCAATGATCTCAAAAAAGCATACAAGTTTGTCTTAGGGGTTTAAAGCATTTTGAAGTTTTAAAACTTCCTAAGGGGTTCTATCACTAAAAAGGGAGGAAAATTCAACAAAAATATTCCATGGATCTTTTTGGTTTTGAAAAGTAGTTGTATAAAGAATAATGTGGTACAAAGTCCTTAGCTCAAAATTTCAAATAGGTTATCACCATTGAGTTAAGATTAGTATCTACATCCTTATTCGGCTTTGCAAAAAAAGATTATTACCAAAAGGTCAATGATTCAGAAGCATTTTGACTTTGTTTTGGATTTTGAGAAAAGGGTTTTATTAAGATCAATACCATACAATTCTTGTTGTGACTTGGTATTTTAAAATGGTTTTAGCAAGAAGGCCTGGAATAGAACGCGAACCAAATTAGTTTTTGAACATATTGTTACTAAAATATTAAAATTTTGGTAGCATTTTAATGTTATTTGGGTTTTGGAAAGGGGTTTATGAAGAACAATCTTTTATATGGGTATGATGTAGCTCATAGGTTTTGCCAATAGGTCCAGGAGAAGAATCCCAAACCATATTGGATTGTGAGAAATATTTTTACCAAAATGTTGAAATTTTGGAAGCATTCTGATGTTGTTTTGTTTGTTGAATAAGGGGTTTGTCGAGATCAACACCTTATAAATATTTGACATAGCTAGGGTTTTTAAGAAAATTTTACCAACAAGGATATGATTATAATCTTCAATCAAAATGGATTTTGAAAAAAATGTTATCAAAAGGTCAAAATTTTGGAACAATGTAGTTCTTGTTTTGGGTTTTGAAAAGGGCTTTATATGGGTATGATGTGTCTCAAGTTTTCAAAAAAGTTTAACAAAGAAGGCCAGGAATAGAATCTACAGTACAAATGGGTTTTGAAAAAGATTATTACCCAAATATTGAAATTTTGGCGACATTCTAATGATGTTTTGGGTATTGGAATAGGGTGTTACCTAGATCTGTGCCTTTTGAAGCCTTAATTTGGCTTTGGATTTTTAGGTTTTACAAAGAAGTCCAAGATTAGCATCTCCATACTCATTGGTCTTTGAAAAAGACTAATACCAAAAGGTCAAAAGCTCAACAAAATTCTGATACTTTTTGGTATTTATAGAGGGAATTACCAAAATAAATAGCTTATTTGGGTATATTAGGCTTGGGTTTCATATGATATTTTTACTAAGGGATCTAAAGCTTGGTATCATTTTGACCCTATCTTTAGTTTTGTAGCTATAACTTTACTGAGGTTGATACCTCATAGAGGCTTGATGCTACTTAGGTTTTTAAAATGCTTTTACCAAGAAAGACAAGAACATATCTTCAACATGATTGGCTTTTGACAATGAGTGTCATCAAAATGTTGAAATTTTGGCAGCATTTCAATTCTATCTTGGGTATTTTGAAAATGGGTTGATTGATTAGTAAAATACTTGGCACATTTAGTCAATATCATAGGTTTTGAAATAAAGGAGTTGGCCAATGAGTAAAAAATGTCACATCATATTGATATTATCTTAGGTTTTATATAAAAGATTTATGTTAAAAAAGCCAAATGTTTGACAACATTTTGATGTTATCTTGGGTTTTAAATAAAGTTTACTAAGGCGTAAAAAGTTTGGCATCAATTTGAAACCTCATGATTTCTATCTTATGTTTTTCCTCATCTCATTTCCCTACTAATCTAGACATTCAAACACCTACAAAGCCTTCCCCATACCTCCATAAAATCTCCTAATGCCTATTCCAGTCAATGCTTCATCTCGTCTTCCCCAAACTGGTCACCTAAACTCCATTTCTTGAAGGTGAAGCATTGTGTTTGGATGACTAGTCCTGGCCTTTGCAGAAGTTGAAAAGGGTGAAGAGTTATTCCATGTTCTCTAGCAAAGCCATCCCAACCAATATTTGTACTTGATTCTAGGTAGATTACAAATCCACTTTTTCACATTGGTTCATCATGTGTTGGGGGTTCTAATCAATTTATGTTTCTCACTTTGCTTTCCTCCTCAATGTTAGAATCTTGATCTTCACTAACATATAATTCTCAATAGTGTCTCCAATTCTCACCAATTCTGGCTCTTTTTGCCTTTTGAATTGCTAGCCCTTCTTCTCCCATTGCATGAGGCTTGTTTTTAGCTCATTGTCCTCCCAATACTTAAATATGTGTTAATTGAGACCATCGAAAACAAAGGTAGATTCCCATGTCCTTTTTTTGCTGGTGTCATTTCTCCTTGATCCAATTTCAAATTTGAATATCTGAAGCTTTAGTTCTAGTTCTCATCTATGTTTTGACAAAGAACAATCGATGGTACGATTTTACCTTTTTACTCTTAATAATATCCAATCATATCGTGTGTGGTTGCATGTATTATAGTATTTTGTGCATTCAGTGTCTTTGTTTTGTCACACCAAGAGTGTAGTATATTATGGATCCACCCTTCTCCATATCAGGTTAGCAATATGTGATAAGAGGGCACTTGAGTGTTTGATTTAATTTAGTTTTTTAAATCAATTAAATGATTTTAGCATAGGAAATTCCTAACAAATAAATGGAAAGTAAGAAAAATGAACGTCTTGAATTTATATTGTAGAACCAGAAAATTATTCTCTACGCAATGGTATTTCACTACCTAATTCTAAAATATTGAAGATGTATCTTTATGATTTTTCATATTGGGTAGAATCTTTAAAATTCAGCCATTTTTAAGTCCAGATCTTTAAAATTCTAGAATTAACAAATGAATCTTTTTTAAAAATTTGAAAATAATAACACTTAAATACAAAAGTTTAATGACCTAATTTGGTAAACATAAAAAGGTTATTTTTAGGGTTATGTGTGTGATAAAAAATTAACCCTAAATTTATAAACATGTGGAATAGGTGGATTTAAACTACAATTTGAATCTAGAGTTTGATTTAGGATATTTTAGCTATAAAAATTCACCCTTAATTTATAGAATGTTGCATTTCTCTCTAATTCAAATGGTCGATCATTCTTTATTCTCTCTCTTGGAACTCTATAAGGCATTATTATATTGAAGTTCCTCTTGTATGTCTTGATGACCTGCTTGGGTTTGATATACTGAAGTTGATCTCCTTATATACTAGTAAAATATTGGGATTCTATGTTAGACTCTAAAATTTATATCGTGTCCATCCTATTTCAAGTTGTACCCTATTTTTCATATTTGAATTAAATGGTTCCACTTGTGAAATGAAACCCTAATTTTCCTATTAATGGCTTATTATTGTCTTAGGTTTAATCACACTTATGAATATGTTATATTTCATTTAATTTAGTTATGGGAAAATATATTTTTCATTGTTCGATGAAAAATATCATTTAATCCATAAAGTGACTAAATTTTACCTTCCTCTACATTATTGCATGCTTTCCAATTCATTAGTAATAATGTTATATAAATTCTTTGATTGTGGTTTCTTTTTAGGTTGTTGCTCATGTTATATTATTGGTATGAAGGTTGTGTTCCCCATACCTTGGGTTGTGAGTCTTTGTTTTGTTTTTGGGGTAAAGGTTTTGTGCCGCATACCCTGAGCTGTGCTCCTATCTTCCAATTTTAGGATGTAGGTTGTGCACCCCATATCCTAGGTTGTCTGCCTATGTCATAGTTATGGCATGGAGATTGTGTGACCCACACCATGGGTTGTGTGGAATTTTCTTTTGGGTAATGGTTATGTGCAATTTTCCAGATTATCTAAGAATTATACATTTTGGGTTTGATTATGTTCTATTCTCAACCAAATTTAGGATTATGTTCCCTAACTACCATTATCTTTATATTTGTACTAGTATTGTGCTTATAATTGTTAATTAACTTGATGGTTGTGTGTCCTAATAAAGTTTTATATTCTTTTGTGGCATATTTACTTTGTGAAATGGCATCTAGACTGGTTGATTGTCATATTATAGAAATGTTTCTCTTGATGTATGATTGGGAAATATCCTTTCTCACTCTTGATCACTAGTCATGTTATCTTGAGTGTTGTTTTCATTTTTCCTTATTAATGCTTGATTCCTTATTCTATGCATAAATTGATTTTTGTTAATATTTTCCACCTTTTATTATTTTTTGAGTTATGCTTCCAACTCCTTAGGTAAAGAGGACTTTGGAAAAGTGACCAAGTTGACCATGACCTCTCATGTGTAGTTGATGTTCCGTAGGAGATAGAGTCAAAATAGGTACATTACCCTATGCATCTAGTAATAGTGATTTTAGTTTTATACTCAGGTATTCACTCATATAATTTGTCAACCTTTTAATCTTATAAAATTGTATATTAGAATATTCTTCTTATACTACAACAATACTCTTTCTCTTATCATACTCATTGAGAAATTGGCATGCAACCTGATGAATGCATATATCTCTTATTTTTGCTTCATTTAAAATAATTAATTAGGACTTTTTTGTTAATTTTAGCTTAATTCGGAAATAAATAGCACTTTTATATTCTCGATATTCTCTTCTTGAATTCTTATGAGATTTATCTTAATTTTCAGGAATTATCTAAGTATTTAAATCGAGATAATAAAAGATGAAGATATGAAGCTTTCCAAATATTCCTGTAGTGCCTGAGATACCCGTCACCAAAATAGCCATATCCTTTGCGTCTAAAGGCAGAATTTCAAGATTAAGCATGGACTAAAAAGAGAATTTTATTGGATATAGAAAAGACATATTTTTTCTACGATTTTGGTATTTAATTGACTGCACAATTAACCAGTGAACAAAGCTTCACGTTTTTCCGCAGAGTCTGATATACCTCTCATCAAAATAGTCATAATTTCCACATATAAATTCCAAATTTGGAATATAAATATGTTTTGGAAAGATAATTGTAAGTTCTACAGGAAAATATATATTTTTAGACCTCTTATGAGCGTTTTACAAAAGAGAAATATGTTCTAAAGTCTAATTACAGAAATCTACAGAACATGCTAGAGAGAGCAATCAAGGATTGACGATCATTATTCTTTTAGTTAAGTCTTTTCAATAGCCTCAAACTCTTTGTATTCTCTTAGGGCTTCCTCCCCTACTTATCCTATAAAAGGAGGGGTACTTACACCTCATTTCATCATCATTTTTGTACTGGAATTCTCGAAACAAGTTTAATCTTGTATTCTTCTGATTCAACAATAAAGTAGTTTATTTTTTGAAGCATTGTTCGTTCTTTAGATTTTTCCTCAATTTCTTTTTATTCTACTATTAGATCTATATCTCTTCTTCTCCCTTTCTTTAGTTCTAGAGCAAGGAATTAACAACCAGGTCATTTCATTGTCTCTAGCATAAGGATTAATTTCCTATTTAAGCCTAGACTATGGCCAAGGCACTTTCTTCCTCTGTCTCCCCCTTCTCCTCAACCATGAGCTAGTAGTTCCCTATCGAGGCAAGGAGAATAGCCCCTTAGCCATGATTGGATCAAATCATCTTTAATCGACTTCTTTAGACGGCGATTGGTTTATTTAATCGATGATCTAGCGAAGCAATTACTCGCTTAGATGTATATGTTAACCCGGATGGAAATGACCATGGAAATCCGGGTTTAGAACGATTAAACCAATTTGCATAGAGATTCTAAAGTGACTGTAGATTTATCTCTTTTTGGATGACGAACTAGGAAACATGAGTACCAGGACCAATGGGCTCATGTGGAGTTCATCCTTTGTAGATTTTTATGATTCACATGTCATCGCCTATTTGTCGATTAATCGTTAATTCATTTTCTTGCCATGGCTGAGGCAGTGAAAACCCCTAAAGCCTTGATGCTTCCTTAATACGATTTCAACCATCTTAAACACCGTTGATTCATTTTTCTAATTCTTTTCTTTTACAATCTTATTTATGCTAACAATCTTTCACCTTTTCCCGTGATAGTGTAATATTTTAATTCTTATTAGTATAATCTTATTAGTTTACCTTCTTGTTTTAGATCAACACCCAAATCTAAAACCAAAATTTAATTCTGTTCTATAAAACTAAAAACACCAAAAAGAAATAAAGATTCAATCGTTAAATTGGGTTTAGATTAAACAATCTTAAAAAGTTGTCATGTGGGATTCAACCCTTTCTATACTAGCATTAACCGAAAAGTTAAAAAAGGTTTAAACTCTAGGATTAACAATCTTAGTGATTGGTGTGCTAAGCGACGCACATCACAACCCTTACATTGGTAAATTTTGCTTAGTGGTTGTTTGAGTGTATTTTTTATATCTTTTCTCATATGATTTAAAGATTGTTTCCCATCTAAGATCACACTCCTTACAACTCACAACATATTACCTAATCATAGTGACACAACCAATAACTAGAATGAATGAGGTTCACATTTAGGGTTGAGGATTATCCTACTTATGGGGTCCCTACCACTACTGGTGACCTGGCATCGTTCAGACCATTCAACATGAATTTTTCATTTTTTTTATGTCGCAATAGGAAAGGGGAGAGTGTGAAGTACATTATTTTAATTTTTAAAACCCACAAAGTCACTTTTAAAAAAGAAATAATTGTGACAAAGTTTAGAATTACATAATATTTAACAATGAAAAAATATTGCAAAACATTAATTCAGCTCTCTATAAGAATGTGGTTGAGCAATATCTTCCTATAAGAAATCTACAAGAAACAAAGCCTTAATCCATACATAAATTTTAATAGGAATCAATAATTGTTATATAGTTGTTAGTGAAAGGCTCCACGGATGGGGCTTCCAATCAGAACATTCTCATTAGTTTTTTTGTTAACATAGAGCTTAATTATTATTCATCTTGAGAATTGGAGAAGGACAAAATAGTTGATCATAAATTTACATTGGTACTAAGCTAGGATGGCTTGTTAGAACTAAAGTAGCATTGGGAAGAGGATGTGAGAGTCTATTTTGCAATGGTTACTGATAGAATATTCAGATGGCTAGGCTATGGTGATGGGCTACCAACTATAGATGTTGGCAGTAGCCTCAGAATTGTCTCCATGGGGGTTGGAGCATTGAGATAGGGGCAGAGTTGCTGGTGATAATGTTGATAGAACCCTTTGAGTCAGACATAATGGTGATATTTAGAAGACCATTTGTCTTGAAAATGTAGCTAGCATATACAATTGCTTCTATTTATGCTTCAAGAGATGAGAGAGCATTGAAGGGGAGACTAAACCCCATCAGACATTGACCACCATGGTCCATTATATCGATTCCTAGGTTGACAGTTTTTGTTGGAATGGTGAAAGCAACATCTGTAGAAACATAAAAATCTGATGCAGTGGGTCAACGAAAGAGATTTTGTGTCGAGGGTCGTTGCCCAAATCAGTGTGATGGAAGGTTGGGAACAGTGTTGCTTCTATTAAATCTTGATATCCACTCATCTTCATTGAGTGTGAAGAAATTTGAGTAGGTTGTGAGGCTTCTCCATATTTTTCAAATAACTCTGCAATCCCACATGCTATGTAGGAGAGAATCTAGGGCATCGGGACAAGGTGGGCAAGTTGCATCAACCTCAATATGTCTTCTAATGTTCTCAGCATTGTTCAAAAGTGCCTTGTTCTAGAGGAGCCAAGCAAAAATTCACACTCTTTTAGGGATTTTGAGCCTTCATATTGATCTCCAATTACCATCTACATGGATTTCCTTATTGGTATGCAACCAAATATATCCTAATTGAGAAGTAAGTTATCCATTTTTCTCATATGGACATGTCCATGAATCTGAGTTTGTGGCAGTGTCTCGGTGGGGGATGAGTTGAATATGTTCCTAGGAGTCTTGAGGGAAATGTCAATATTGAAACCTTGATCCCATTCTCCATATGCACAAACCATGGAGTCTACTGTGAGGTTCTCCAGTTCATTAGGGTTACAAGGGATGTGTCGAAATCCCAGATAGCTAATCATGAGATCCACTTATCATAATAGACCTTGGTCAAATTCACAAACTACATTACTATATGACTAGCATCTCTAATAATACCCATGTTTTTCATGATGAAGGACCAAATTGGAAAGCATTACTTGTTGTTGATCTTTCCATTCCACATATATTGTTTTGTCATAATGCACACATACAGGAGGGAAGAATTGTTCATGAAGAACCACATGTTTTTATCATAAGAGCTTGCTTCTGGTCATGAGCATCTTTAATATAATGTCTGCTAATCTCTTTAGGAGATGCATTTTCCCCACAAGACCAAAGACAACTTTCTTTTTTATATGCCTATAAGACCATATGATGTCTTTCACATGTCTATTGATGTTATCACACAACCTAAAAGAGAGTTGAACCATTTTCATAACATAGGCTGGGATAGATTGTACTGTTGATGTGGCATGGGTGATGCACCCAGCTAGAAAGAGTTATCGTGAGGCCTAGATGTTCATAGGTTCATGTATATAACTGACAATCACTGAATGTGTGTTTTTTTTAGTCAATGATGGAGTATATGTATGCCGAGGTATCATCCTATATAATCAGACTGAGGAATACCAATTTTATTGTAAAAAGAGGATTTTACAGTGTAGGGGTATTTCAAGAGAAGACGCAATGTGACTATTCTTTAGAAACCATTTGTCTCGAGACCAAGGAGAATTCATCTAGTATACATGATATGGTGGATGCCTTCTTGGTAGGTGTTTCATCCACTAACATTGTAACACCCCTGACCTGGGTTATGACCTAACCCTAGAAGTTTTGCCTAAATATGTAATTAATATACTTGTGAACACTCCCTGGCATGTAATTAAGTTCCTCAGGAACATTTACTTTCAATTTTGCTCCTTTTTGTATAAAGTTGTAGCATTGTGTTGTATGCAGGGACCTCTGTGCAAATTACCCAGTTTAAGGGTTGAACTTGCAAAATTCACAAGATAAGATGTTCCTTTGATGTTGAGACATCATGAGAATGGTTATGGTAAAGTTTGAGGGATTTCCCAAGCTTGAGCACCAAGGTGCAGCTGTGGAAGCAATTCCCATGCTTAGAAACCCTAATTTGGGTTAAAGTGCAATTTACCCAAATTGAGGGGTCCAAGTTGTAATTCTTAATATCTAGAACATATTTTATGACTCTTGTCATCTTTTAGACTGGAAATGATGAAAGGGGCACATCAAAGCTTGATCAGATGAGAAAAATGATCTTTGTGATAGAAATCACCTAATATGGGTATGAAACCCTTTCATGTATGTACCCTAGTTGAAGGTTGGATTCCTTTACCCCTAGATCTTGAGATTTCATGAGATTTGCATAAGGATAGATAGGTTTGGTCGTGCCTTTGAGCAAGGAGGGACCTAGATGTGATTTCCAATCTTGTGAGGTCCTTAGAGTGTAAAAGAGGCTAAAGTATATAAGCCCTTTTCCCTTGCAATTAAGTGAACGAACTTTCTTTCCTTCACTTCTCTTCCTTTCTTGCTCAAACGACCAAGGGTAGCTCTGGAGCTCGGGGGGGCGACCAACCTGTTCAAGGTAAGAAAACCCCACCTTCTAGCTCGAGTTCATGGAGGAATTCACTTTCTAAGGTTGGTTTTATGGTTAGCTTACTTAGTCTTCTTGTTCTAGCCGACCAAAGCAACGTTTCCTTGGAGAATTCACCTCTGACCAAGTTGTGGAAGCTCAAGGACGCCATTAAAGCTTGGAGCTTGAAGGCTTGGAGCTCTAAGATCAACCTTTAGGCGGGTTTTATAACTCTAAACTTATGCTTTATATGTATGCTCAATTCTTGCAATTTACTTGGTAAATTCTCCTTCTACCACCCTTCTTCCTTGCACGTTTGCAAGCAAATCAGTGGAGGAACCGACCTTGCTAGAGGTTGAAGATGAGGGGCGTGATTCCCTATGTTACTTTTTCAAATGACCTTGGACCCTTTTGGTCCAAACGGTTGCAAACTGTTTGGGTTCAAACGGTTTCAAACCGTTTGCTCTCAAACGGTCTTGCAAGACCGTTTGGATTGAAATGATCTCAAGACCATTTGAAAGAGTTGACCAAGGGACGACCGTTTGAGGGTCTGTTCCTAATATATTGAATTTCATCTCTGCAAAGAATCAAAGTCTAATTCTTAACCAATTGGGAGTTGAAGCCACTTCAACATGAAACCCTAATCGGGTGAAAAAGTGCTGATTTGGAACATAGATCTTGTTGAGTTTTGGGTTGAAGGACCCAAACGGTCTCAAGACCATTTGGGGATTCCTCCAAACGGTCCTAAGACCGTTTGGGCACAACCCAGACCGTTTGAAGGTCTAGGGTTGAGTTAATCTAATGGTTTGAGGGTCCAACTGTAGGAAATTGATGAAATTGATGAAAGTTGCTGATTTTGACCTAATTGGACTTCAACCTTAGTCAAAACGACTTGGACTTTGGTCACACTTTGGGCAAACGGTCTCAAGACCGTTTGGATGATGTCCAAACGACCTTAAGACCGTTTGGGCCAAGTTTGAGCCCAATTGGAGGTCAATTGATAGGTTCAACCTTGAGTTGATTCATATTGTTGAACATTGATGACCATTCGATTTGAAACCCTAGTTGAGAACGATTGAACCCTAATTGGATTGCAATTGAGGGTCAATTTGATGTCTAATAGGCTAAGGCTAACCCTAATTGACTCAATTTATAAGTGGTTAACATAGCTTTGACCAATTGAGGGCTTCAACACACCTATCCATGAACATTGGTAACCTTTGAACCACTTTGGAGGTCCAAACGGTTTGAGCCCTTTTTGGACCAAACGGTCTCAAGACCGTTTGGGCTCAAACGACCTCAGGATCGTTTGGTCCAATCGATCTCAAGTAATTTTTGATCAAACGGTTTCAAACCGATTGAAGCTCCAAACGGTTTGGAAGTCAACCCTTCCAAACGGTCTTCACCTCCAAACGGTCTCAAGACCGTTTGGGTGGTTGAAACCGTTTGAAGGTTGAAACCGTTTGGAGATTGGTGATGGTTTGTACTTAACCATTTGATGATGTAATTAGTTCAATGTTGATCCAAATTAAACCCTAATGGTAACCAAGGTCATTAAGGGACTATGTGATTAGTGAGTTAAACCATGATGGTAATCATGTGGCAATTTACCAAAATACCCTTGAGGGGTCTAAAGGGATAAAACCTTGTTCTAATCAAACCCTAATCACATGATGTTGATGTTTTGGCTTATGTTAGTCAATGGAGACTTATCTCAACCTGATCTAGAGTGGTGTTGTCACCATCTACTAGTGAGAGGAGAGAGAAAGTATTTCTGGAGAGAGAAAGTATCCTAGAGAGAGAAAGTACCCTTTTTAGGAGGAAACTCTAGTAAGATACTTCAAATACACATGAATGTGCATGATTAGGGAATGACCCACCTATGTGAGGTCATGGAAACTCTAATTATGATATCTAATGGATCTTAATCTTAATTAAGAGTCTTAATGATGATGTTTCTCTTACATGATGATGTAATGAGTACAATTCACCATGGTGTGAATAGTAAACCCTAATTTTAGGGTGATGACATGAAAGATGAATAGTAAACCCTAATTGTTGAATTGTTTACTGTTATCTGTTGAATTAACCATGCAGGTTATTATGAGATGATGGTCACACCCAGGTATGGAATACCATGTTACATTCATTGAAAGCATGTCTTAAGCTTTATGAATGATGAATCATCTTGATGCACTGTTAAGTGACATCTTTTGTGATTTATGGGTTGTAAGAGCCATAAATGTTATCAAGGTCATGCTTGACAGATGACTTGAGATGAATTAACCAATGATTGTGATAAGTTAGGCCTGCTACATTTAGTATTCTCATATATAGCTGTGTTATTGTATGATGATAAGAATACTGAATGTACCTAACTAATCAAGTGAAATGTAGAGCCCTGATCATAGATCCATCATTATCAGAGTCTAAATGATGGTGAAACAGGTTTTCCTAAGGGAACTCCTGGATCACATACTTTTGAGTATGTGGGGTACATGGATGTGTGGAACCTTACATCCTAGTGTAGGTATTTGATGTAGATTCTTGTAGTCTGTCATACCTTCACTATAAAAGAACGGATGAGAGGATGATGTAGATTCTAGTAGTCCATCAGACCCCACCATAAAGTCCTAAAGGTGAGATGTATCTCTACACTCCCTTAAAGACACAAATACCGTATCGGTGATAGATAAACAAGAAATCTTCCGATAGCGAAGAGAGTACAGAATGCCACTGTAACTCTAAAAATAGTGAAGGACCAGAGTACCCTGGTGAGCTATTATAAAGACATCCCGCCAGATGTCAAACAATCAATCCTCTAACTGACTGAGGAAGATGAGGTCATAAGAATCCGGCTCTTTTAATGACCTATGTATGATACTGATGTGACTTCTTAGTGATCAGTTGGAGTATGAGTGGTATGCCTCATCTCCACAGGGCATAACAATAATGTTTGAAAAACATAATCAACAGCGTAGTATATCTGTTAGAGTTATCCACGAGTTATTTGATTGATGTTACCTTGAATAGCATAGATGTTCTCATATTTAATATTGATTGAAATCTTGCTTATCATCAGAACTGCCAGTGAACACCTTGAAGGCTCTTATTGCTTTAGTTATTCCTTGCTTTGCTTATAAAGCCTAGTGGAGAGTTATAACTCTCGCTGGGGCAATTATGTATAATTGTCTCACCCCGTAGACTTCTACTTTTTAGGTGGTCGTCGAAGACGGAGAAACAAGAACACAGGTGACCAATCCCAGCAACAACAGCATCAGGAGCAGTAAATCTCAGGTGGAGATTCAGCCTGCTTTATGGTGTAGTTAGAGTCAAGTCCTATGTGTCCTCTGTACTCTCAGGTCTTGGAATGTTTTGAGTATGAATTCTTGAGAGATTTTGTACCATGTTGTATATAATTACTCAAGAAGTAATTTGTCAGTAATGTAAACAGTTAAATCCTTTTTCTATGGAAAAGGTTTGTGGTTTCAAGCTCTTATCTCGAAAAGTTTTAATTTCCCGTGATTTTTGTCTTCCGCTGTTTAATCAATGCTTCCGCACATGTTTAAATCGGGATTAATCCGTGGTTTGGAGATCGGAGCCCACAAACATGATATAATTGACAAAGAAGACATGACACAAAAGAGTGTCCCCTCTTTCTAGCACAATTGACTTCCACATTTCTTCCTTGACTTCCTTGGCAATTAATTGAGCCAAATGCTCCATGCAGAGAACAAAGATATAAGGGCTTATGAGGTCCCCTTGTTGCACTACTTGATTGGTTTTGAATTGAGGTAGAGGCATTCCCCCAGAGAATAGAAGTTGATCTTCTTGAAATAATTTCCATAATTTGTGAGTTGATATTACTTGTAGTCCCACCTTCTTCATAGTGTCATGAATTAATGGCTGGTGCATTTTGTCAAAGATTTTTTATAGGTCTAGTTTAATGCTAATCTAATGCTTTATGAAAGTTTTGTTCTTCATAGAATGGAATACTTCTTAAACTAGGATGATGTTGTAACCGATATGATGATTTGGGATAAAGATATATTGGGCATATGCAATCCATGTGTTGAGGTAAGGTTTGAGCCTTTCAACAACAACCTTTGAGATTATCTTGAAGAAACAAATGTTCTGGGAGATCAGGTGGTAATCACTACAGTGTTATGGTTGGGGAACTTGTAGTATAAGAACCATATGAGACTTCAAAAGCTTGGGGTCGATCACACTAGTTTTGAGAGACTTACATACAGTTTGGATCACTAAGTCATCAACATGTGGCCAGTGGAAATGGAGGACTTCATTGAGGATTCCATCTAGCACGAGAGCTTTTTTTGGGGCTATTTTAAAGATGAAATCTTGTATTTCAGCAGGGCCATACATGCGAGTGATGAAATTACATATGTGAGGGGTGATGTCAGGGAGCTCACCAATATACAATTCATTAGTAAGGGGTGAGAAGGTGACACATCAGTAATAGTCATTAGTTGTGTGAAGTAGTTACAGACTAAGGATTGGATATCTTCCTTATCTGTCACCCAAGCTCCAGTGTCATCACTTATTCTGGTTGCACTCACCATATTGTAGCAAGATAATGTGGGACTTTTTCTCTCAGTCCACCTCCTCTTGTAGTAATATTATGTGGAACTATTCTTGGAGATGAGCATCAAGTAGCTCATTAGAGGGAGAGGGGTTAGGTTAGAGCTTACCTGGCATCTATCGAGATACTTTAGTGTTGCAAGTGTGAGCATGAGGTCTGTCCTAGTACACTATGAGTGACATGCAACAACAATTGTTTGGAATGTTTGAAGTGTGTCCTACAAAGGTTTGTGATTGTTCAAGAGAGGTAGAAGCTCCTCCTTGAATTTAGGTATGAGGCGCCAGTTGTCCTTGGTGAAAAAGGTAGCAGGAGATCATTTATAAGGGGTTTGCTATTGATGAGGATTGGGTTATGGTCTAAGTAGAGGTGGTGAAGGACTGAGACTTGGAAGCGTACTTCCATAATTAGCCATTGGGTAGTGGAAATAACTCTGTCAAGCTTTTCAAGGAGCATGAGTCGTCTGAAGGTGAGGAGATGTCCCTTGGCATTGATCTCAGATAGACTATCATAGAGTAGTGTGTCCTTGAACATACCACTTGGACTTTTGTTGAAATATCGGCTGCCAGATTTCTCATTAGGATCCAACATTATGTTGAAGTTTCCTACCACAACCCATGCACCATGGACCTGGTGGGAGAGTTCTTTGAGACATTTGTAGAGGAGTGGTCTTTTATTAGTTTTCTCTCAACACCTTTATCTCTTTTATATATTTGCATGTGTTTTATTAGTTTTAGTTTCGTTCAATAGGGATTAGTAGATTTGTCTCTTTAACGAACAAAAAAAAAGCAAAGCCAAAAAGGATGTAAGCAAAGCTCTTTAGTTGTAGGATAAAATTGGTTTGAAGGATATGACTGGGATAGATGTAACAAAGATGTGCCATTGTTAATATGAAATAGCGTTGAATGTGACCACCATGGTCTCCAACTGAGCATGTTTGTAGAAATAACCCCCCTATTGTCCATATATACAATCAATTCAATTTGTCATCCCCTCTTACAATTTTCTAAAATGCGTGGTAAAAATGAAGAATGTCTATTTTTAGGATACTGTTTGGATGTGTATAAGACCTATGATCCTTGGAGTCTAGGCCACATTATTACCAAGTAATGACTCCAATCATGGGTCCAATCACCCCTCCTATGACATGAGATCATTCGACAAGGGGCATATAACCAAACTAAATTTTCATTGATAAAGGCCTAGATTGAAAACAGGATGTGTGGATGGTTCATGATCCTAGGGGAATAAGAAAAATGATCACCAATTAATAATTCCATTCATGGGCTTAATAATTAGTCTTACAACCTATGGTCAAACATTTGAAGGAGGCATGCACAAATATGACATTCCAATTGATAAGGGTTTATTTTGAAAATGAAATGTCTTGCGCGGTGTGTGTGTCATTCCCCTTATCAAAAATCTGGAAAGAAACAACAACATAGATCTCGCTTAGACCTTCTACAATTTTGATGGTAAAGTACCAAGTAATTCGCCCCTATGGTTTTGTTGGGAAGAGATTGGATCTCTCATGAAAAGAAGAATGTGGACGTTGATGGACATGTCAAGAAAAAGATGAGTTGCCATTATGTATATAAGGGAAAATGAGAAAAACCGCAAAAATATTTAGAATATGTGTGGACATGATAAAAGGGGAACCAGAGATTAGATAAGGCATCAAGTTACACATGGTTAAGGTGTAAGAATCCACACGATGCCCTTGTGGTATTGT
This sequence comes from Alisma plantago-aquatica, assembly GCA_963693085.1. Classification (NCBI taxonomy): domain Eukaryota; kingdom Viridiplantae; phylum Streptophyta; class Magnoliopsida; order Alismatales; family Alismataceae; genus Alisma; species Alisma plantago-aquatica. The sequence goes on from OY856409.1 coordinate 703,971,492, forward strand.
AAATCTTTACAAGGCCAAATATGTTTTATAAAAGGGAAATATCTGTAGATATAAAAACATGATAAGAAAAGACCACTTGAAAATCTAAGAGAAAAGATTACAAGATTGTATAAGTGATTATCCACCCTGGGTTCTCATATCCTCACACAATAGAGGATTTAGAAAGAGAGTGAACATATGCAAGAATAATAAACTTACAACCTCCAAAAACATGTTAGTGATATCAAAATTGTATTGGTGATCATTAGTCTTGGATGTTCATATCCTGACATCACAGAGGGGTTCGAAAAAGTGGAGGAGAGAGGGATCTACATGGTTGTTAGTTACAAGCTATCTTTCTTTAATGTCACTAGGGGTGGATGTTCTTCATTCTTTTATCCCTTAGGTTTAGAGGTGGGAAATTATATATATAGGGGTTTGAATCTCAAAAGGATACTCTAAGGGTGGAAATGTATTGATGTGATGGTATGGGAGTCTTATTCAGTCTATCTCTTACTAGCTTTAAAATCATAGCTCAAATTTTTTATCCCTTGAATATGGAGTCTAAGGGGCTATATTAGTAATAGCTAGAGGATATCTAGGGTTATGATTGAGGAGTCTCAAAAGGTATGTAGGGGCTACGAGGAACATATTAAATTGGTTCCCTCCTTCTAAAGCATTCAAAATGCATTTAGAAAACAATAGGATAACTTAGTTAACACTGTGAGCATGGGGAGTGTGGGGTGCACATCAAATGGCTTCCCCCTAATGGGATCTTCTAGAAACATTTTGAATGCAATTTGGTTGACTAAGTCAAAGGGGGAAGTTGGGGCAGGCGAGGCATGTTGTTGTTGCACGCCTCCCCTTTGCAGGGACTTTAGTGCACAAAGGTGGGGTGTTTGGTGGGCCTAGATCTACAAAAGGTGGGGTGTGTGACAGTAGGTTCCCTATCTAATTTTATCCTCTATAGAAACATTGATCACATTTCACTACATGGTCTTGAACAAAAAAGCATGTCCTAGGTGATGGGGACTATGTTATATAACTATCTCATGTTGGGATCTTGGCAACACCAACAAAGCAAGGTAGTTTGTAGCGTATTGCCCATAAGTTGGATTTCCCCTTTAGTTGATAGTCTTCCCACTTATGAGAAATTAAGTGTCTTAGTTGCATAAAAATGATGTTTAATCATGACAAATGTAGACTATTTTTTTTCTTATTAATCAAGTGACTTCCAGTCTTATTGATTTTTGTATTGTATATTGATATTTGATCATATATCTGGTCAAAACTCTCATGGTCGTCAATATGTTGTGTATCACATTTGAATCATATTTTCATAGTTAGACATCTTTTAGGACTTACTCAAAGATCTAAGATGTTTGTATGTCCTTTTCCTACATAGGGTGATCTTTAGTGCCTTACAACTAGATTTTGGTGACTATGGCTACACCCACAGTTCACCATAGAATGTGTTTTGATTTTGCAATTTGTTTGCATATCTACCTAAGATTATCCCATCATCTAGATTGATAATTGTCATTATCTCATTCATTCGACAACCAGATTGGGCTAACTAAGAAAGGGAGTGTTGACTCAAACCAAAGTCTTGCATGAAGTATTATTACAATTTGTGGCTAATTGACTATTTTTGATATATATCACACACACATGCACACTGTCTACACACTTATCTTCAACTTGTTGTGCCTAACATCAACTGGTCTAGTGCCCTGCGTCTATCACATCACATTCTTAAAACAAAAGTACTTCAATCACTTATTTAACATCAATCATTCCTATTTGTCATACACCAGTTATTCAATGTCATACACCAATTATTCAAATTCATTATGATAGTTTATATCATTCTTTTGATTTTCTTTGACATAATTGAATTTTAATTTATTACCTTGAAATAAACAAAATAAGGTTTGAATTTTATTTTGTTACCTTGAAATAAACTAGGTTTAAGTCTATTACTTTGTATTCAAACATATGTATATGAATGCTTTACTTATATGAATTTATTCTGACCAAATGCAAATTGTCGTGAGTCAATTTGATTATTGTTTTACAACATGATCGGTCAAATATTTGAGTGTCTATGCCAAATGCACTTGTATCCAACATATGACTTCCTATATTCGATTGAATAGACATGCTAAATTTAACATTAAAAGTTGTTTACATAATTTGTTTTTATCATTTCTTGGATATTAGAAAACAACAATTTAATGATTTTTAAAACATGAAATAGGGTTAATCTAGGTGGCAAAATGGTTATATCATGGATGTCTCTTCTTTAATTTTCCTCTCTATATAACGATACATATATATTATCATTCTAAATATTTTGCACACACTTGAGATATTCTAAACCAAATTGATCTTCTTAAGTATGGTTGTTATTATTTTGCATGAACAATTGATCAACATAATTATATTCCTCAAGACATGATAAATATATAGAAAATAAATTCACTTTACTATTCCACTAGGTAATTGTACTCTTTTGTTTCTCTTCTCCTTCCTACATTACTATAAACCTATTCACTCATGATGTCATCTTCTTAAAACAAAGGGCATTTCTCAAAATGTTATATTCAGATATGGAAGTTTTAAGTACCATTTAACCAACTTGTCTACAATTTTGTTAGAACATCTAGCCCAAAATGACGCTGAGTAGCCATGTTGTCTACGTCTCCTCCCCCCTAATACTTCCTACTGGTGATCTAAATTTTTTTGGTTTCTCCCTTTGAACATCTAGCCTAGAATGACATTGAGTAGCCTTGTTGTCTGCGTCTCCTCCTCCTAATACTTCCTACTAGTGCTCTAAATTTTTTTGGTGTCTCCCTTTCTCCTTCAATAAATTGAGTCTCCACCTTTGATTCCGTCAAGATCTTAAGGTGTGTAAACCTCTTCTTCTCTAGTTGGATTATCCCTTCTATTCTTCTTACAACTCTCCCTAACTGGATGTGTGTAAACCTCTTCTTCTCTAGTTGGATTAACCCTTCTATTCTTCTTACAACTCTCTCTAACTAGATCAACACAACAAACCCATTAGTGCCTCCCTATAGCCAATCTCACATATCATTCCTCGCCATCCATCTAATGCAAGATAATATTTTTGGTACACTTACTATAACATCAACATTAGTTACATGTTGTCTCTCTAGTGGAGCTTCCCATTTTACTATTACCATCCTCCCGAGGCTAGGGTATTTGCTCACAATGAGTTCATTGCATTTTCTATGGTTTGTATCTCCACACCTACCGTCTTTGTCAAGTTTACAGTGCTAACCCTTTTATCTTGAAAAATATATTCATTTTTGGCTTTCTATAAGACCCAACATCCTATCATATATATTGACTGTTCATTTTTGTATTCAATCATGCTCTCAAGTTCTATTTTCACCCACTCTGCAATTGTGCACACTTAAAGAACCATACATGAGGTTTCCTGAATCACTCTCTTCCATACTTCATACTTGTTGGGCATTCTCAGAGAACACCAAGTGCTATCCAACCACCACCTTTTGTCATTTGTCATTTCTTCCTCAAATTGTTAGTCAGAATTCAATTAGGTGCTACAAGCAAGATGAATAGTTACACCTTCTATGAACATGGGCTATTCCATATCCTCTTCCAATTTCTTTCCGTCCTATGGATCCTTGGTTTGATGAGAATTTGATACATATTATCCATGCTGAATTGTGCACATCGAACAACATCCCTATTCCAATCATCTTCCCAATATTCCTTGTGGGTGTCTGCATCTTGCTAATCTCCCTAACTATGTTGGCTAAGAGTCGTGCCTTACAATACTCCATTTCCCCTTTTTTCTTCCTCCTTGACTAGACATGAAATCAACAATTCCTCTAGCTCTCATGGAACTATTTCCCCAGTAGTATGACCTATTTTCTACAACGTTTCACCTAGTTATCCTTCTAAACATTGAATTTTGATTGTAAACCATTACAGACAAATCCATTTGTTCACTTTAATGCATGATTCATTTGCCTTTGGATTGTAAGACAAAGAAGACATCATTGTGTTGAAACTCCTATCTATGTCTTGTACTTGGCTTCCATGAGATGAACCCAGTGAATATCCCTAATTTAGACAAAATCCCAGATAGAGGTCATGATCAATGCCTCGTTTTGCTTTATCGCCACTTCAATTCCCAAATCTATGTTATCCATGGGTGCAATGACCCTTTTCCATGCTACCACATTTGTATCCTTAACACCCTCATTCCCAGACTAGCTACAACTTCTAATCAGTTGGTCCATGATTTTACAAACTGAATCTAATAACTCTAACTTCTTCATAATGTAGGTTATTGAAGAGCTTATAGTATCAATTTCTAGTGTTACTCTACGTGTCAAAGATAGCAATCTGTTTTCCCATCCTACTATTCTCATCTTATCTTGTTTGTCATATTTGTATACAACTCTTTTGAGTTTCTCATATGAACAATGGGAACTTTGAGGTGTTTTCCCAAGTTGTCTCTCTTCAAAACTTTTTTTATGTGGAAAACCTATCTTTGGATCTTCCTAGGGACATTGGGTCAGGAAAATATGCTTGACTTTGATTATAATAGATGCTATCCTTTTTTCTCCTTGAAACCCCTTAAGCACTTCATCATAACTCATGTGTGTGCCTTAGATGCCTCCCCAAAAAGTATAATGTCATCAGCAAATAAAACATGTGATATCTCCCTTTTCATCTTTTCCACCTATGCAACATGCCACCTCCATTTTTATGACTCCATTTCAATAGCTTGACTCATCCTTTTGACGCATAGAACAAAAATGTAGGGTGAAAGTGGATCCCCTTACGGTACTCCCCAAGAATTTTTTAATGAAGCTCACACCTCTTCATTCCACAAAGCGTATCAGTTCTAGCAGTTATCAACTACATTATTATGTGTGTAAATTTTGACGGTATAATGGTTTTGGAAAGAGTGTCTATTTTTAACTCCCAACTCATCCGATCATATGCCTTAGGTAGGTCTAACTTCACTATCATTGTACATCTCATGATCTTCTTTTTCTACATGGAATGTACCACCTCATGTATGAGTTCTTTTTCTTTGGTTGTGAAACAGTGTCTTGCTCTCCTTTTTATTGTTTTTTCAAATAAGAGATACATGAGAGAGAGTCACATGTATGAATATCACATTATCTCTAATGATCCTTCCTAGTATGAAACTGGACTACATTAGTGAAATTCATCATTGTTGGTACAACTTGTTGTGAGTGACAATTATCATATTCTGAAGGATATCAATCTCAAATGTGAGCATGATTCAGGATGTGTTACTTTAGGTATCAATACCATATTTCCCTTAATTGAGATTTGATCCATATGTTTGCCTCTAAAATTATTTTGTAAAAAAGGTGACTAGAGATCCTTTAATTTTAAGCTAGTTGTTATGTGGAAATTTTCATGTATACCATTGAGTCATGGGGCCTTTAGGGGAGCAAAAGAAAACAATGCATCATGGAGTTCATCTTGTCCTGGTAATCAACATAGTGCTCTTGTTTTTTCCTCTACCAATTTTGGGAAGATGTTTGTGTATGATGTGTTTGCTTATGCTTGCTTGCCTAGGTCTTTATCAATATAAAGTTCTTTGAAGTAATTACAAACCATCCTCTTGAGTTCATTCTCCTTATCTAACCATTTCCCATATTCATCCTTTAATCACATTATCTTATTCCTCGATCTTCTTTTCTTCACTAGGGTATGGATGAATCTTGTGTTTCTGTCACTTAATTTTTAGCTACTCACTATGAGACTATTGTTTTCACTCAATTTCTTCTCTTCTAATCTTTTCATTCAGTTATGTTTGAAGATCTATGAGTTAGTTTTCAATTTCTTTTGAGTAGTATTCTGCTAGTGCCTGTTGCATTAGCAATAGTCTAGCTTTGAGACTATGTTTCCTTCTGCATGCACTACTCTTCCTTTCTATATCCCATTTAGTAGCAGATGCCAAGAATGTTGATTCCTCCTATGTGAAACTTCTTCCCTCCTTCCACTCCTTATCGAGTAACTTAGCAAAATCAGATGCTTCCTATCATGTCATGTATGTTCTTGCAATGCACTAATTTTCCTCCTTCCAACATTCGTTGTGACTAAGAAAGATTCATGATCAAAGTTTAGACTTTATATAACTTGTACCTTTCCTTCTCCCTCCATTTCGTGCCACTTTGGATTTCCCAGTTCCCTTATCTTGCCTCTCTTAAATAAGGCCCCTTTTAAAGACCATTCTAGGTCTTCTTGCACCCATGTTAGTGAGGTTGCATGACTCTAGCACCTTTGCAAACTTGGTGCAACTTTGTCAATCAATCACCTTAACTCCTATCTTCTCTTGAACTTTAATATGCACATTGAAGTCGTTGACTACCAGCCACATCTCTATCTCTCCATCTGTGATGGTCTTTATCATGTCCTCCAACAGTCATATGCCCGTACAGGTAGTACTTATATAGAAAAGGGTGATGAGGTGTCGAGCATATACCTTATAGAAAATGAATTTCTTATGACTTAAAATAATTTTGACATTATGGTTACATACATTCCATAATAGCCAAATTCCTCTAGAGTATCTGACTGCATGTACTCTATGTGAGTGGGATAGTCATATCCCCTTGATAATATTCTTGACTACGTATTCACTAGTTCTCAGCTCTAGAGCGACTACTATCACCATCTTATGCTTGTTCATGACTTCTTTTAGTGTGTTTCAAGTATATGAGTGACTGATGCCTTGCACATTCCATGTTACCACAATCATCTAATGGGAATGGGCGGTGTTGGAGGCTTCTCACCCTCTTGAAGTACATCTGCTCCTTGCACTTGACCTCTTATTCCTCTCTTTCTGGGTTTATTCCCTTGCATAAGTACCTTCTTGTTGAGAAGATGTATCCTACAGTTCACTCTATTGGTGAAGGTGAAACTATTGTGTTGTGTTGCTTGTGTTGGAATGGTTTGTCTTATCACTAAAATCCCTCCTTTATGGTGAGTTTTTCATTAAGTGGTTCTCTACCAAACCTCAACTCCTACTAGATTAACTACATAGTGGTTTATTTCCTTCCCCACCCCCTATTGATGTGTCTACTGCATCACTTTATCAGCTTGTATTTCTATATTTTTTCTTTCATTTATAACCTCATGGAACATAGCTTTCATCCTCTTCATTTCTTCTCATGTTCCTCCCTTCCATCACATTCCTCTTCCTCTCACTCCAATATGTTCCAGTTGTGACCCTATCTGCAACCATGGTTGGTTCCTCAACTTACTGTACTTCCACCTCATCTATGTTTGTATCTTCAAGGTTTTGAAACATGTTTTGTGTGTTGATGTTGTTTCCTTTCCGTTGTGTTCATGTCTTCTTGGTTTTCCCCACAGAGGTTGAGCATGGATTGTCTGTGAGAACTCATCCATCTAATTTGTGGTAATTTCTTGATTAGCTTGATTATCCACTATCTTATCCCCCTATGGCTCCCCAACTACCCTCTTTACATCCTTCTTGAGTTGTCCCACATGGTCACACTATTGGCATATAAAGGGGATGCTATCATATTGTATGACATGTTTCCTTCCATGAATATGTAGTTGGGATCATAGACTTCCCTACCAAAATCTCCACTACTGACCAGATGAATCTTCCCTTTTTCTGTATTTTGCTGTTCATATCGGCCTTGATCGTCCATCTCAGACTATTTCTAATGCCTGTAAGATATTGTTGTTATATAAGTTAATAGGTTGGGGATGCATACGAACACCACAAACTTCTTTGGGTTTGCATTATCTGCTGAGAAGCATAAATCTCACCATTCAACTTGCATATAGGAGTCAAACAAAGGCCATGGGTCTCCTGTAAGATCTTTTAGGTAATCATCTTAATTTTTTAGTTGAACTAGGTAGTAATCATTGTCCAGATCTATTAGATTATACCCTCCATTAGGATTCCACATCAATTGTATCTTGTCCATGAGGGTCATGTATAGTATGTCCCTTGCGATTAGATTAACCACTACTGCATATTTTCAAGGTTTCAACAAACCATCTAGGACTTCCTCGTTGACTTCAAACGTTGGGTATCCTTCCCACTGTTGGTTGTAGGATGCTTTCAGACAGAGTCCCGATGTCTTCATGTCTATATGTATGTATCCATGTTCCCTTTCCATCTGACCGCAGTGAGGCTTCCTGATATGAACTTGATTGTCCCTGGCCCTTCATATCCTGATGGTTTTGGTTCCTTTTTGTCATGAACAGTGTATGCAACGAAGGGAATGAGTTCAACCCGTGTTTTTCGATGTCGACCATCATCTCCAGTTCTGAAAATCCGTAAGGGTTTGGCTGCTTCCCCCTTGTTGCCTCCCTTCTCCAGTTTGAGTCCTTCTATCTTCAAACTTGATGTGAATCTATGTGTTCTCGAGCGATATCAAGTTTGTCTTCCTTCAACTGGGATCTCCATCGTCTTCTTGGTTGGTGGGGTTTCTTTGGAACCCCAGGGTCCCCATAGTTGCCCCTGATGTCCTTTTGAATGTTTTGTTGTTAAACCACTTATGCTTACAGACAAACAATTTGATCAGTTTGTTGCTTACTAAGCATATCAGAACAAGAAGTTGCTTGGGGCCTGAGGCTTTGCAAGAGTACTAATTAAGAGATGATGGTTAATGCCAAAGAAGCCAACTTTATAGACAACTTTGTAACAGTGTTGTCCAAAGAGAAAACCGTATGTACAAACTTAAAACCTACTTCGAGGAAACTGTGAGAAAAGGTCATTGTCTATGGAGGGCGGTCCATGGTTTCTTTTTCTTTAAGTTGGGTCGACGTTGGGTTCATGAACGGTATACGATTCATCATTGAGAATAGGCATATACTTGCCGTATGGTGGACTTTTTATTTTTCTTCTTTTTGGTCGTATGGTGGACGGATACATGAACACGTTGTTCTAGGTCCACGCATGCACGCTCTTTCACACGGTCAGTCCCCTAGTTAGTGGGGGTCCAGGACGAGTTTGTGGAATCAGAATCCGTGACGAGAGCAAGAGATATATGTCCGATTGTCCGCGCAGGCGCGAACCCCGCGCCGGATCACATACAGGACACCACTTGCGTACAACGATTTACGTTTTGGACGATTGTATCTTGTCGATTGCTACTGTGCTGAGATGAATAGCTTTGTAGGAGATATGAAAATGCAAATCCTCCACCTCTCCCCAACCCCGATGTTTTCCCCATTTTTGATTTTTCGATTTCCTTTTATAACGACCAAAAGAAACCATCAAAAATTCTTTCCTGCATAGCATCAACATGGATTCCCACACATTTCTTTCTCGTGCCAGTCTATAGTTCATCCGGATGCGTAGATCACGATATCCAAAATTCATATTCTCGCAATTGCGCACATTCGCATGTCGAATGTTGGCCGCACCAAATTAAAGAAGGTACGAATGTTCTCTTGCACGCAAAAAGTTTTCTACACACGATGAAGTGCCATACTACTACTTATTCGATGCCATTGGGCAAAGTGTTTGTCAGAAGCTGTTGTTTTACCCGTTTGCATGCGTTTTAGTACAGTTATTAATGGTTTAGAGACCAAAAAAACTGAATCTGGGTCCTACAGATAGACCTTGTTAATGACCAAATTAAGATTTGTGTATTATATATATGCGTACCATATACACATCCGGATGCACTCAAACACGCAACTATATAAAACCAGTGCCATCACCACAAATCAAAGACACCTTTATTGAGACAGCCGTTCTCAACTATCATGGTTCTGGGTATACCTTCTCCAACCTTCTGGTAGTCTCATTTAAAGAAATCTTACTACTTTCTTCCACTAGGCATTCAAATGCGTTGAACAGATTTTAGAATATATATCTTTTAAGACCGTATATGACGTGTTTACTTTATCAAGTTAAAGAACAAAACAGGAGATAGGATTAAAGTTAATTGACACTTTATGTTGTAAGGAAGGTTTGCAGGAAGAATTCAATACTTGGCTGTCACACTTGACATAATGTCAAGGAATAATAAGACGACCGACTGAAAAGAGATGTAAGTGAAGAAACATAATAACAACTACTTCTTGTCCTTACCAATGCCATTGCGTAGATCCTTCCAACTATCACGTTAGAGTGACTACATCTTACCTCTTTTTACTTTGTTTTCACCACACTCTCAACTCTAACAATCAAAAGAAGATAGCACGAGTGCAGAGACTGGTAGAGTCAACTCTCATTACGGTGGTACATACAACCTTATCATGATACACAAAAGACAATCAGTTATTTGAAACAAATAAAGGTATAAATTGTTTGCAAATATATCTATGATCATTCATATTTTGTCGAGACAAGGACCAATCTGCAATGTAAAAAATAAAAGTAAAATTTATATTCAATCGTTACTAAGACCTGTAATATAAGCCTTATTTGAAAACGAAATGACCAATTTATAACTTAAAAAAAAATCCAAATTCTTCCATGCCCTCGCACTACCACCTCATTAGAGCAAATAATGATTCATAACTAACAATGAAAAAAATACAAAAAATACATATAATACGTCTCGCACTCATTCCTATATAATATAAATTAGATTATAAGAATTGTTTCATAATTAAAATATAGAAGTAAAAACCGTAGAGAAAACCCTCACGGTTTCACATTTGCTATAGAAATAGTGCATTATTCCCTTCTCCTTCTATGAATGTAGATCATGCGTTCAGATAAAGTAAATTTTAGTAGTAGTGCATCTCGTGTGAATTGTTTGTTTCTTCTTCACTAAAACATACGCAATTCATATGCTATTAGTCTAATTATATATAACATTTAAAATCATGATTGTATCCACACCAATTACCATCAAACATTCACTTTCTGGATTGATTTGGCAATTAGTTTTGTATTACAACCGAGACCCAAAAGACCAATATCAAAACCCACCCCTCCCTAACAAGTGTAAGCCATCTATTATAGCCTTTACTTTAGAAAACCACATTGAACCTTACAAGTGGTACTTATTAGTACACTTCTAGTAATAACCTCTTCTTCCTTTGTCAAATGAACCGCTTATTAGTGATGCATTTTATAGTAATCTAGGACAATGAAGATTCCAACCAATTTATTGAGACTATTATGGGAGCTAAAATTTAAGCTACTAGGTGGATTTAATGATAAGTGGTGTAACAATTTGATGATGATGTTCCAAAGTGCACTTGATAAAACCTAGAAAACATGTTGATGTTTATATGGGAATATAATGATACTTAATGGTAGGTGAAGAGTCTATAGTGAGTATATGATAATTGGAATCTTGATCACTTTTAAGAAGAAAATATTTCCACATGACAATTTCTCATCATTTGGATCTTAATATGGTGAGGAGTTGATCTATTATACTAGGAGTCACTATGTGGCATCAATGAGTGTTATATAAACTAAGTTGAACCACATGAGGATCTAAGATGATCTTGTAGCTCAATGACTATTACATATGTTTGGTTAAACATAAGGTGGTTTACTAGAATTTGGGGTCTAGATGGTCTGAAGAGAGGATATTTTTTTTCAAAAGTGTGCAGAGATGTACATGATTGTCAACCATTGTGTAGAAAAGTACTATTGTTTCTAGTAGTATAAAGTTTTAATAATGCTTGGTGTAGATAGTACGAAGAGGTGATGATTATTGTTGCATATATTATGAATGGATGATGCTTCTTGCAAGAGGTATAAATGAATGGTTTATGTTATACATAGTAGAAGTGGAAGGAATTTATTGCACATTATCCTTAATAGTATCCCATATATTTTGTGATTTATCTACAAGGTAAATAAATCCTTATAACCAGAAGAAAGTTACAACCTAGAGAAGATTCATTATCTAATTTATCTAGTTATTACCCTATACATATGTTAATTGGGGTCAAATTAGGATTGTTGTGATGAAATAGTTTTGCTTTGGTTAACAATAATTTTTAAGGAATGAACCTAGTATTTACAGTACATGACCATGAATACATATGCCAATATAGAAAGTAATAAATTTTGTGGTTAGAGCTACAACAATGAGACAAATATCGGATGTCATATGGAATTTGGTATGACTTTGTATCACAAAAAAGTAATCAAGGGTTTGTGAAACCCTAAATTCACTCTAGCAAGTTATCTTTTTTTAGTGTTTATAAAGTTTAATATACATGTTTACCTATTTATACTAGTAACAAATATGCTTGAAATATAATTATAGGAAGCGTTGGCCCTAGGAGCAATGTTTGTCCCCGTGCGGCTCTAGCTTGGTGGAGGGGCTCGTGTCGCCCTTATGCACTAGCCTTCTCTGCCAAGACCTTTCTCACTTGAGTCGATGGTTCCCTCTTGGGTAATTCCCTCAGTGATCCTTATCCCTACTTCTCGCTGCGTCGTCTAGTCCGAAGGGTCAGATTCTCAGCTGCGTCTTGTAGGCCGATTGTGTCGGTGGCTGTGCAGTGATGGTTCTTGCTTTCATTAGTGTGGTGTGTCGACGTTTCTCTGTGGACAAATCTAGAGTTTTGTCTCCCTTTGGGTTCCTACGGTTCTAGTCTCCCCTTTCCTTTTTCTTGTTGTTTTGTCTTTCTTGTGTTGTTAGTAATTGTTAGGTTTGTAGGGATCATTCCCCCTCTTCTTTTGTTTCCTTTTTGTGTTTTGCGGTCTGGGGCTTGATAGTTGTGCCCTCAGTTTCCTTGTTGACTTGTTGGGGTAGGGGATAATCAGGGGTCTTGGGTTGGGATGTCGTTTCTTTCGTTCGTTTCTCAGTTTCGATAGAGTTGGAATCCTTCGTAAGTGGTGGTGGGGTTCCGCTGTGATTTACCCTCCATTCTTGTTCTTTCCTCTAGCGTTTTCTGCTTCTTTTCTTGTCATCTGAAGGGGTCCATTGTGGTTGTTCTTCATGTGGCTTAGTGCGACCTGTTATCTTTTCTTTTGGGTTGATTTCTTTGGTGTTATTTTAGGTTCTAGGTTTCCGTGTTATTTGGTGTCCCGTTTATATGTTTGGTTCCTCTTTATTTCTTTGTTGCATGGTAGTGAGTGTGAAGGTGATCCCTTCTTTGATCACTGATTTGGAACTTTTACTCTATCACAGATTTAAGCTCAGGTTGAAGGAATCTCTCAATGAATATTATTATTATCAGCGGAATGGAAGAGAGATCTATACATCATTATACTTATCATGTTTTGATATGAGTTTTTGTATTTGGTATCTGTTCTTCTCCTGTATGTGGTCAGTGGGTGTATCTTTCTTCACATGTAGATGTTGTATGACTCCTCTGTAATGAAATAATATCTTTACTTTAAAAAAAATTCTTGAAATAAACCCCTAATTACGTAGCATTAGTGAATACTATTTAGGGTACATGTGATCATAAAATAGTAATATAAGAGAATCTAATAAGATCTTTGAGAAGAGGTTGAGTATTAAAACCCTAAGTTTTGTCATTAATAATAAGAAAATGTGATTGTGATCATTGTTGATGGAATTCATGAGAGAGATTGAGTTGCCTTCAAATACTTAGTGTTGCACACTTCAATAAGTTGGTTTGAAAATATATCAGTTCCAAGTGCGTGTAGATTCATCTGTAGTATCTTAATTTGTGGTTGGGTAAGAAATGAACAGACATAAAAAAGGAAAAACTAATTTATGAGTTTGGAGAAATAGAATTGATTAATAGTGATTAGTTGATCATTTTTATTATGGTTTTGAGTAGCTGACTAATTAATAAATAATTCAGACCGATTTAAGATGTGCTAGTACCATAAGTTGATCAAATATGAATGTTGAGTGTTCCATAGTAAAGATAATTAGTCAAACTAGATATTGATAGACTAGCAACAAATTGATCTCAAATCTATATTCATGGAGAAACAAGTTTGGTTGATTGACACATGTTTGAATGAATTGAATTAGCCAATAAACTAATGTAAAGTTGACTAACTAATCCTCCACACCAGGAAGACTACGAGAATGTGGATAAATTGGCAATATATCTGGTTTTATATCGTGTTTATAAGTCATACTCGATCATCCACTCATTCCTAATGTGATTCAAATAGTGAAGATCATAAATCTAGTGCTAGAGTGAATTCGATGGAGATATTCTAAAAGAAGTAGTTTTGTAGTTTAATTCTTGGTTCCATTCATTCCTATGGTTTAATTTGTTGAAAGATGTTTCCTTTTTAATTTCTTGTCTAAAGTAGATATTTATTTAGTATAATATCTTTTATCCCTTATCTTCTCACCTTGTTAGAAACTAAGGAGTCAAATACTTACCCTTGTTCTAGATAGAAGAGACATGTTCTTTAGATGATCATAGTGAAGAAAAAAAATGCAGCTAAACTTTACATCCCAATCAAGAGGAATTTCATTTATATAAACATGTTTCCTTTCAATAGTCCTTTTTATTACCATTAAACATCTATATTTTTACTTAGGTCGTATAATAAAGATTCTTTCCTTTTCTTTATTACTTGGATTATAGATTTGAATTTTTTCTTGTAAGTACACCTTTTGGGATTTCATCTTCCCTTTTTTGCTGATTTCTTTTCCAACAACATAAGGAGGAAACTCATTCGATTAGTAATTATATTATGATATCCTTTCTATTCCTTTTTATCTCTTTTTATCTCTTTTTATTATCCATTTATATTTCCTTTGCACATTCGTAATGCAAACTTCATACACTCTAGTTTTATCACCAAAATAGTATTATTAGAAACTAACACATGCAATTATATAAATTGATGCACATGTGGAATAAAAAAAGACGTACATTTTATTTGAAACCCACGAAAGAAATACAACGGTGTTGCAAAATGAAATGTCAAATGAATAAACTAAAAAGGCCATAGATAATAATTGTGCATCTTAGCAATTAACTACAAGAACCCAAAGTTTCTAGTATATGATAAAAGTATTTAAACATTCCCAAAAAATAATATGTCTTCAATAACCGACAATGATATCCTAGATCATAATAGTTTAATTCATGATATAACCAATTAATTCTAGGGTTTGCATAGAACATAATAGTTGTTTATGTATAAAAAAATCTCAAGTAGTATATAAAGGATGCATAATTCACAGATTCACCATGGTTTCACTACAAAAGAGATACACTGGTAAGTATTTTATAATAAAACAATCTTTTCAATGAACAAAGAGTTGATTTTGGATACAAATAACTATTAGTTACACTTTAAAGCGGTGATCATAAAATTATTATTCACAATTTTAATTGAATAATTTTCTCAATAACAAAATAGTCTATCAAAGTAAAGAGTGACTGAGTGTGAATCCCAAAGATGCGTACATGTTGAGGTCATGGGTGGTTGTATGTAAACCGTAATACATAGGGCACGGGTGGCTTATAAGAGTTCAACTTGTGCGTTGGAGGAAGTAAAGTAGTAAGGAGGATGATGGTTATATTGTTTTATATGATGAATTCTATAAGTATGGTGTTCACAAGGTTGGTTGAGCACACCTACTGGGTGACCACCAAGACACCTCTATGGTTGACATGTCATGTGGAACAAAGGGGGCAAGAAAGAGTTGTAAGTGTGTCCCGGGTTGGTCACATGGACTCAAATAGTTGTAAATCTTGATGAAATTTATTGGAAGGCTAAACATATGATCAATAGAATGTTTATAAGGTTATATAATTTTCCTTTGAATCTGGTATAGAAAAAAAAGTTAATTACAATAATGGATCATAATATAAAAATACTTCACATGAAGAGCATGATGACTTACAAGTGGTTGCGTGCAGTCAACAAATCAATGATGTCTTATTGGAAGACATGAAAATTATGTAATATGTCAATCGAGTATGTTTTTTGAAAGATCTAACAAATGTAGAGTGAATTAATTAATGTGGTTGTAAGGAAAGATTTGTCTAATCTATAATTATTAATCATAATGGTATACTAAAGTAATTTTTTTAATATGTAATTACATATGTGACAATTAGTAGTGGTGTCAGGAGGACAAGAAAGGATGCGTCCTCACCCCTCTGACTTTGAAATTATTTAAGCATGCATGTGTTGTATATTTTCAACATGGTAGCACAACTAATATGCTTATTTATATTTTTTCTATATAATATGATCATACATCATTTTGCTAGAGGATGTAGAATTTTTGACACATTATGGCAATAAAAATACAATTTAAAGTAAGTGATCATATATAGAGACACTAAAAATAGAATATAAACAAAAATACAACAAAACTTAGAGAACAATTTTAGTCCAATTTATAGATCATTTGTGTTGCAATGATTTAATCTTGTTTCAACCTTTTTAAATCGTTGTCTTATTAGTAAATTATCAATCTCTCACTTATCAAAATATTTTTTATGGGTCAAATACACACATTCATTAGCATGAAAGAAGAAATGATCTCATACAACAAAAATGACATCTATTTATGTTAATGGTTTCCGTCTCGAATACATCTTAAATCAATAGGATGTTTTATAATATATAAACTTAGAAAATCATGCCCATAAATATAGAAGAAGCATTTTAATCAGATCTAAAGAATAGACATTAAAAATGTGAAGAGATCCATCTACAACCTTTTTATTGGTGTAAGATACATGTTTTCCTTTTTTTATCGAGAGAACCGCCCCCGTAGAAGCGCCACTTTTGTGACCCCTCAGATAGCATAAAAATCTTGGGCCCCGAGTTTCCCGCACACTCGGAAGAAAAAAAAGATACATGTTTTCCTATCTTGTTCTAATTAAACTTGTCACTAACATGTCTTTCTCCCATGTAAATACTATATTTGTCTCATGACAATGATTATAGTCATTTATCAATGATGTAAATAAAAATACGTTGATGCTATATAAGGAATTAATGCTATTTTTACTTATGCACTATTTCCATTTATGCCCCTTCTTCTCATATGGGGGCTCCTCCGTCACTGGTGATGGTGCCATATTATCAGACCCAGCTGGTCTATAATCCAAAAATTGCATTTTCATGCTTCCTTTCTTCTTTCCTAATATTGTTCTATGTCAATGTATTAATATCTTCACATACAAATTGTCTAGGAGGTCAGCGGTTTGTCGATCCCTCATAACTACAAATTGCGTGTTCTTTTTTGTGAACATTTTTTACCTTGTGTCTTTGTTAAATTCAGCACCGTTATCGATGTAATTGATAGAGAATTGGAGGGTTCACTGATCTAGCTGTCGACTTTCGATCCTGTTTTCTTCTTTCCTATATATCTCGCGTGAGTCTTGGAATGCTATTATGCATATTTTTTATTGATTGATCAAGAATGTGCCGACGAAATCATATCAAAAAAGTAATCGAGCACTGTTGTCCGCAACTCACTGCTTACGGTGGCAAAATTGACTCTGACTCTTGCGATCTAATTATACAATCTGCATATAAGGATTCGAAGAAAAGTGGACGATTGAGTTCGTGCAGAAAAATACAGACGCTAGGAAGTGAATAATTACATAACTAGAAAAGCAAGATTGATTAGGTTAGAAAGAATTACTCTGCGGGAGAAGATAAATTTTTTGCTGTTCTAAAGAAAAGGAGACAAGAGGAGCTCTCTGCAAGAGGCAAAATATAACTAAGATACGCCCCATAGCCATCTCGGTATAGAAAACATAATTAATTCAACCCTAGTAACTAGTAAGGTGTGTATACTTAAAATTGTATAACCGCAAATAGAATTTACTCGTATATGAAAAATAAGTCGTACCATGATGTGGGGGTTTTTACCCTCGTCACTAATCAAATCGGTGTAAATTCATTTAATTTTGTACGTGAATCATTATATTTTTTTGAGACACAACATACATTATGGAAGTCCTTAATTTTTGTAGTGGGGCGTAGTCCCTTGGAGATCAGCGATGACACGGGAGATCCACATTTGGACGGGTGGATTCAATGACATAGAGAGGAGGGACCTTCCATCGTGTCTGTCTCGAGGGTAAGTGGAGCAAGGGGAGTAGACAGCACTCACGCATGACGCATGAAAACACAGAGCTAGGATGTTATTCAACTATCGATATATCATAGAGTCGAATGCGTACAAGTCAGTTTCATCAACCACCCATTCACGGTTGTCTTACGTAAGTTGCGGCCCACGGTCATATGCAACAAGTATGGCCGTGGACCACTCGAGTGATGATGATATAGCAGGAAGACATCGATTTTCGAGATGGTTGATTGAATGGACGCAACAACCCTTGCGATAGTTCATCATTGCTATATGTTCTAAGGAGATACAAATTGCATATAATGCATGTATGCCTACGTGTCTCGAGTGGACAATTGGTGGGTCAAGTGATATGTTGGAGATGAGATGAGAATTCCACATGCTGACACTGCAAGGCCAAGTTGGATACTAGTTAAATGTATGCCATGTGTTACATTTGTTATCCCACGTCCATTGACATGTCCATTACCGACTCAAAGTGTGTGTTCGGCTGCTCGGCTCCATGTTCATTTGGACTGGCAAGCCCTACAAGTGTGGCTTCTGCGTACTTTAAATGGTGGACAATTCTTTGTTTGAGAGAGACACAAGTTAGTTCTGCCGCGGTCTAAGAAAAGATGTTCGTAAGACATGAATACACCTACCCTATTGAGCCGTATTGTTTTGTTGTAATGTGTTTATGCGTGGGAAGAGAGGTGGGACAATATTCAATGTATTGTATATATCCTCTAGTTTGGGTACAAATCATTTGTTTGGGACAATGTGTCTAGCAAATTCCAACAGTACACTCTATCATCGGGGTTCAAATTCGTTGTTACGAGGATGATGTTCTAACGTGTTGCCTTAAATCTTGGTCATGAAATACCCAATTTATTA
This sequence comes from Alisma plantago-aquatica, assembly GCA_963693085.1. Lineage (NCBI taxonomy): Eukaryota > Viridiplantae > Streptophyta > Magnoliopsida > Alismatales > Alismataceae > Alisma > Alisma plantago-aquatica. The sequence continues at coordinate 703,990,358 of OY856409.1, forward strand.
TTTTAAAATTGAATCTTTGGAAATAAATGTAATGTTGAGATTAAATGCAATAAGTTTCACAACAACTTGCAACAACACATTTGAAGTTCACCATGGGACCCACAACCAACAGATCAGATGTTGTGGGCACAGAGGTGGACACAGAGGTTTTGGAGGTAACTCAAGAACCAGATGGTAGGTTGTCCAACAAGGTAGTCTTTACAACTATTGAATAGTTCTTCTCCTTCTCATGTAAAAAATCTACTAACCTATTTCATTGTGAAAAATTAGTTGATCGTTGCATTCAAAATGAAAACATATATACCTACAACATGTAAACAAACATATAAACACTTGATTTTCTATATATATCTATTGCACACTAGAAAGGTCAAGATTTAAAAATATCATTATGTTGGACGTTCTTCAATATCAATTCATATTCCTAAGTTTGATTGAGTGAATTCAGATGTTTGTACATCACTCCACGAAGGTTTATAAATATGACATCACACTTAGATGCATAAATTTGGGTTCAAACGGGTATTGTTTAAATATATGAACAATCCATTATTTTTTACAAAAGTTTAGTAGGCCCATATAATGTGTGGTTATTTGCAAATACTTTACCTTTCATATAAACTTAATGTTGTACCTATCACACTTCTTTTATGTGTTATTCATGCATGCCTTGTTTGCAATGGTGAATTCAAGTGGAGCTTAGTAACACACATGGTCCCAATCCCTCTCCATCCCCCATAAAAGGTATGTGTAACCATGTATTATTGGCATATGGTTAATTATATAGAAAGAGATAATAATCGTTGACCTCTCCAAAAGGTAATGACATTCATTGTACTCATATCATAAGTTTCATGACAAATAGAAAAATAATTCTATGAGGAACATGACAAATTAGGAAGGATGTCTTTCTTCCCAACAAATGTAACAAGATAGTATGATCTTGAAAAAAAATTAGAATGAGTTACAGCTTATACCCAAAACTAGCAACAATGAGGATTTCTTTATGTTGTAAAGTGACTTTTCTTCCAGTACAAAAATTGGTGATGACTTGAAAGAGAATGATCCTTTTGTCATTCTTTGAAAGAAAAATAACGTGTATTGGTTGCTAGCATGGAGACTGTCAGCGAAGCACTTGATATTTTTGTTGTATGGACCAAATACATATTTATGTTGTAATGTAAGTATAACTAATCTATTATCAAAATATAATTTTCTAAATTTAAAATCATATTTTTTTAAATATATCAATTTACACATGAAGTAGTCCACACTGTCCTTTGCTTGTGTTTCATCCTACAAATTTTGTTAGACATTTTAGACCCCTAGTGGTAATTTTATAAGATTTTGAGGTGCTGAGATTTACACTAGCATCATAGATTTTTTAAATTCATAAGTATGCATTTACTTCCTCCTTTAAATCGAACATGGTGTATTGATTTCATTATATATTTGATGTATTTATGTAACATCCCTGACATGGGTTATACTCTAACCCTAGGTGTTTTGATTAATAAAGATGATTATATGTTTAATTTCATCTTGTGAAAAGTAATTAGGGCTCAAGAGGAACTTATGTTGCAATTCTAGTCCTTTTTTAACATTGTTGAAATCAATGTTTGCTTGTTTTGGATTAAAGTGTAAATTACCCAAGTTGACGGGTTTAAGAGAAATTGTGCATGATAATTTGTTCCTCATGTGTTGAAGCATCATGAGAGTGAAAATGATGCTGAGCTATGGCTTATGGAAGCCTGAATACCAAGAAAGAGCTGATAAAGCAATGTATGTGCATTAAAACCTAGTTTTGGTGTAATGTGCAATTTACCCAAAACCTAGGGTTCAATATGCAAATTACCACTTCAATAAGGTCCCTAATGTTTCTTGGCATCATTTAGAGCAAATAAAATGAGAGGGGCACCTCATTTGAATTAAGTTGGAGGAGAGAGAATCTTGATATTAAAATAATTAAGATTTAATCCTAATTGAAACCCTAATTCGATTTAGGGAAAAAATAAATGTATTAATTAGAGGGCCTTCAACCAAAATTAAAATGGTTGAATTCAGATGTGTGTGGACTTCCTTGAGCTTTGCAAGGACCACGAAAATATCCAAGGGAGTGGATAACTCACACACAATTTTATAAGAAAAACAAATATCCACTCACATATGGATATTAATATAATATGATTTAAGGTGCTTGATTTGCTTTTCTTTAAATCATGGATAATTGAGAGGAATAATAGGCAAACAAGATAGCCTCGTCCCTAAGGAAGATGAGGGGGAAGAGGTGGCAACATTTTTGGGATTAAATGGATTTTTGTAAAGTACATTCTTTCTCATTGAATTTTTATAAAAGAACCTTTTACAAGCCAAATGAAAGGCTTTTTCGACCCCACTTCTTCTCCTTGCTTGGGAAACGACCAAGGAAGCTTGGGAGGATCAGGAGTATGACTCCCTACCTGTTGGTAAGCTTCTTGACCTTGGTTCACCATGATTTCATGGTGGAAATCACAAATCAATGCATGATTTCTTCCTATTTCGATCACCTCTTCAATTTTAACCATTCCTTTTCACTCAAGCCTTGGAATGGTAAAAGGAGTTGCATCCACCATTATTTCCGTGGACATGGAGCTTTGGAGCTCAATTGGAGGTGGGTTTTATAACTTGAACCCTTGATTTTGTTATTGCATTCAATTCCATATCAAATAATGATCTTTTCTACATTTGCAATAATCGATTTGGTTAATTGATGCAATCACCATGAAAACCACAGCAGGTTTCGTGAGTTTAGAGGTTGAAGATGATAAGCACACACCTCTACAAATATCCAAGGCAAACGATCCTGGTTGAGTTGCTCAAACGGTTTCCCAAACCGTTTGGGAGCAAACGGTTTCAAACCGTTTAGAAGCAAACGGTTTCACCAAACCGCATGAGACCAAACAGTTTCAAAACCATTTGGGGGAGTTGACCAAGGGTTGACCGTTTGAGAATCCTGTTCCTAATTATGTTGGTTGATGACCCACCAAATTTGGTTAATTAATTCCAAAGGAATCATGAGTTGAAGGCTAATCAATTAGGCAAACCCTAATTGATTTAAGTGCTGATTTTCAACTTGATCGATTTGACTTTTTGGGTTGATTAGCCCAAACGGTTTCAAAACCATTTACAGATCACCCAAACGGTTTCAAGACATTTGGGGATCACCCAATACCATTTGGAGGTCTAGGGTTAAGCATGGTTGCCTATTTCAAGGTCCAAACTTATCAAGTTACAAAGCAATCAATTGTTGATTTGTTGATCGACTCAATAGACCGAACCTTGATGAATTTCACTAGAATCCAAGGGTTGGATGAGACAACGGTCTCAAGACCGTTTGGAGCTCATTCAAATGGTCTCAAGACCGTTTGGAGGTCACCCAAGACTGTTTGGAGGTCTAGGGTTGAGTATGGTTAAGCAATTGATGATCCAAAGATACTAAGTTGAAGTGTAGTCAATTGCTGATTTGGTGATCAATCCAATGATCCAAACCCTAATTGGTTGACTTGGATTTTGATTATATGATGGGAAAACGGTCACAAGACCGTTTGGTGGTCATCCAAATGACCTCAAGACCGTTTGGGGTCAGGTCATGTTCAATTTGGATGATGGTTCAATGGTTTCAAAGTAACTAATCTTGCATTGATTAGTGTTGAAGGATCATCGATTCCAAACCCCAATTCAATTGATTCAAACCCTAAGTGAGGGTAAATTGAGGGTCAATTGAGGGTCAAATAATTTTAAGGTTGACCTATTTAATTCAATTGATGTATGAGGATAGGTCCAATTGATGATTGGTTCCATGAATTCAATGATTGAAGGAATCGGCATTGGAAACCCTAATCCAATTTGATTGGTTGAGACCATATTTGGTCCATGCGGTTTTGAGGAGGTTTGGACCAAACGGTATCAAGACCATTTGAGTCCAAACGGTCTCAAGACCGTTTGGGACCAAACGATCCCAAACCGTTTGGGCTAATGCGGTTTCAAAAGTCAAACTTGGGCAAACGGTCTTCACCTCCTACTTTACCAAATGGTTTCAAACCGTTTGAACTTTGAAAGACCAAGACCATTTGGGGCTCAAGTAGTCAAAGTTGATTGAGGATTCAATGGGTTAATCCACTTGGACACCTATTGTAATTGAAGATTCAATTGGTCAATTCAATTGGATACCTTATGTAATGAAGGTCCAATGTGATTGAATCTCTTGAGAACTAAAGATGATGAATGATCCATTGATCCAATGATGATTAGTAATGATAATCAATGAAGGTACAAAGGTTGAAACCCTAACAGTACCTAAGTGATTAGTTCCAATTAAGGGATGAACCCTAATTGCTTATAGGATCAATGACTTGGTACACTATGTTAATCATAGTTGTATGTACTTGATTGAGGGGTTGATATGACCTAATCAAGTTGAGATGATGATAGCATGAATCCATACATGAATATGATTCATGTGGTGATTAAGGGTATGATCCTTAAGTAAATAGATCATGAAACCCTAATCATGAACATAAACCCTAATTGACAAGGGCTATTTAACTCTAACCCTAATTGAGGGAAATTCTAAATGTAACCCTAATCCAGGGTGAGGATGTAGCTGTTGGGTTTTAGGGGAGGCAGAGAAGGCAGAGGAAACAAAAATTCTCCCCAAACCCAGAACAAGGAAACATGTCAACGTCTATAAAATAGGAAAGGATGGTTTGTGGAATCATACCTTGTCCTGAGGCTTGCTCGGCGACAATACCTCGCGCCTTGCGCAGTCTTCACCTCCTGTCTTGGACGGTGTCTATGTAGCTCCTGGTCGCACCGGGACTGACGGGATTGAAGGCTGTCCTCCTAGCGGCAGAAACCTCCCGCCTCTGAAGTAGTCCACACAGACCACTTGGAACTCCAATCTCCTTGTCCCACAAGGAATTGGAAGGAGTCGCACCCTCCTATCAGCGTACTAGTCGCTAACACACTCTCCTACCACCAGTCACAACTGCAGTTGTCTTTCCCTTGCTGTGCCTTTCTTTTTGGGTAGCACTTGCTCAGACTCTCTCTCGGTTACCAAAACCAGATAGAACGACAACTTTGCAGAGCAACTGGTTTGCACTGAGTTGTACTTTGAGAAGCCCCCAATACCCCTATATATAGGAGGGTCATGTGACAGGGTTCTCCATCCCGGGCAATGCGGGACTAAAAGCAAGAGTAGAAGGGTTCGAGATTTTCCACAAAACAACCAACTCGCAACTTGAACCCATCGTTTCATTTCTGAAACGGTCGGTTGGGGACCTGATCCGGTCAGTTGACACCTCAATTGATCGGTTGGGACACCTCAACTGGTCAGTTCACTTCTGAACCGGTCGGTTTGTGGCCCTGGTCAGTTCCCGGTTGACTTTCCATCTTTTGTTTCTAATTGGTATCAAATACCAATCCTTATTCCAATCAAATTGGGCAAGTGAAACGAAAGGAAAATTCTCACCAATCCTACTTTCCCAACTTGCTCGGTTGCACCAGTTGAATCGATCGTTTCAACACTTGAAGCAATCATTTCACCCTGTCCATGAGCCGATCGACTCACCACTTGAGCCGATCGGTTCACCAAGCTGAGTCGATCGGTTCATCTCATGAGCTGATCGGTTGGGAGTGCAGATTGTGCATAATCAGTCAATTGCAGTTTCAATCAATTCGATACTCTAATCAATATGTACAACACCTTGAACACTATGATTTTGAGCTATCAATCAATTGAGTGTTTAATTGAACTGCTAAACTCCTTTAGTAATCAATCTAAACATTGTTTGTGGACAAAACTCCTCTTCCAGGTTAAATCCTATGTGTGTGACCCTGCATGTCCATTTCACGTTGGCAGTGAAAGTCCATAACACTTATGACTTCACAAGCAAAGAGCGATGCCTAGTCACACATCAGTGCTACCCAAGTGAAATAGAAAGTTGGAGAACAACTTTCAATCCTACAATCCGTGAATGGTGTTACATCGAATGTATAATTCCTTTGTCATTGATATCTCGAATGAACTCGAGGCATGGAACAGTCATCCTGTCAATGTTCATTCACTTTCTTGTTCTCAGAGTAGATTGGAAGAGATATGTATGACATCAATATCACATATTGATTCACACATGCGTGTGCACGCCTATTTCAATCCTACTCATCAAGTGGTCTTGGATATCAAACTCCCTCAGGAGGGACAAATCCCATATCTATCACTCACCCCTCAAAAGCCCCATGTGTCAAAGCCACCCAATCATCACCTTTATAACAACTCATGTTTCAGGACTGCGTTTGATGATGTCAAAGTGTACCCAACGACATGTGTTGAGTGTAGTGATTTCAGGTCAAAGAATCACATTCACCACCATCACTGTGAGTACTGACTGTGACTACCATGTCATGGTTCCATGTGTCAAACTCACGGTGGGTCTGTCCGGTACACTTGTTCTCTAACAAGTACCTATGTGTTTGGTTTGATATCTCTATATCATGACTAATGAGATTTTGTCATCAACCAACACCACAATCTAGTCTTGCGTGTCATTGTTGTCTATCTACCTTCCCCAATGACATCCGACTAGGGAGATAACAAGAATGTACAAACTCTTAGCATTTGTATGATCTCATCGTTCAGGTCCTTAACCTGAAAGCACACGTCATTGAGTACTATCATTCTCTAGACATTCAATATGTTCTATCACTATCTCATATGACTGAACCAGAAAGAATTGGAAGCTTGCCTTTTGATGTTTATCAAATCAATCTTAATGTATCCCACCAATCATCCCATGATTGGCTCTGAGGGCATACATACCAACAGTATCCCTAATCTAGGGTAGTGATATGTGAAACTCTAATTTAGGGAAATGAGATGTAAAACCCTAGTTGAGGATGATTCCATGTGAAACCCTAATTGAGGGTGATTCCATGTGAAACCCTAGTTGAAGGTGATTCCATGAGAAACCCTAGTTGAGGGTGATTCCATGAGAAACTCTGATTAAGAATTAACACACATGATGCCTTAATGCTATGTTGTGATGAGAGGCCCTGAGAAGGGTGAAGGTATGTAAGACTCTAATGTGGAGTCATAATACATAAAGCCCTAATCTTGGGCAATATGACAATGAATCATAATTCTAATTTTAAGTAAGGGTATAAAGAAACCCTAATGATGAAATAAAAGGAATGGCCTTATAAAGGTGAAATATTTCATGTTGTTGATTATATGCAACCTAATTGTAAACAATGTCTTTATCATTAGACAAGTCCACATCATTAAAGATAGTTGGACAATTCTAATGTGTGGCATATGCATAATATGCTAAAGGTGAGAGTTTAATGATGGAATGTATTAAGAGGGGAATACCTTAATACAAGATAAGTCAGTTAACTCAAGAAAGTCTGAAATGATGAGAAAGTGATACATCAAGATATGAAAGTTATCACATTCAGTACTTCATGGTTTATATAATTTGATACACTTCAAATCCAATATAATTGGGTAAGAAACATATGAAGTATGTTATGCAACTATTACAATGAAATGTAATGAGTTGTTGCACTTTGATGAGTATTAATTAATGTACCTTGAGAATGGGGTTAAGCCCAAATGATGAGTATGATATAGTCATACCATGATGAGGATGAGAAATGAACTCATACCTTGAATTGATGATCATTAATGCTATATGATGAAAGTAATGTTCTTGAATAATCAAATATGATACCTTCGAATGCCCCAAAGGTATGGAATAATGAATTGAGGGTTGGATAGATTATATAATCATGAAACCCTAATTAATGAGAAATGGGGAACCCTAACCCTAATTTTGGGTAAAGAGAATGAAAAGCCCTATTTGATAGTAAACCCTAATTCCTGGGAAAGGAATAATGGTGTTACTATTGTATCACATGATGTGATGAATGACTTGTATGACTGTTATCATGTCTAATAACCATGCAGGTATTATGAGATGTTGAACATAGCCAGGTTTGAGCTATGACATATATATATATATATATTAAATTTTGTTTGGCCTTATGTGCTTTAATGTTGTTGTTGCTTAGTAAAAGTAATAAATGTGCATGGACTTTTATGAGTCACATGAGTAAGTTGTTGCCTAGAAAGAGGTGACAAGATATTTTGTGGCCTTGTGAATCATGTGTGATGCTTGTGTAACAAGTATCATGAATGCCTTGGTCAGATGACCCGAAGGTGATAGTTACCTAATAATTGGTAATGGTACTCAATGATGCGTTAAGGGTTTGAATACCCAGAACCATATGATTATGGTGATGAGAATGTGAAGGGATGAGAATTCCCAATTTGAAATGAGGGGCTGAGTTCCCAAGGTCTTTGAAAGACTGATAATTATCTAATGAAAGTAGTACATGACTCTTTATGGCATTGTTGTAATAAGTCTTGTTTGAGAACTTGGCTGATGCTAAAAGAATATGAGAATGTACTTAATTAATCAAGTGAAATCTTTTCATGTAGAAGCCCTGACCATAGATCCATCATCGTAAGGATTAGGTGATGGTGAAACGGGTGCTCTGTGGCAAAACCCGAAACGCATATTTGAATATGTGGGGGTAAATGGGCGAAAAATATCCTTACGTCGGGTGAAGTGATTTGAGGGAAGGTAAACAACAAACCTCTCAATCCTTCATGTCTCTGGGATGGATGTATCACCAATCTCCTGATGATTGGGATAGATGTTGTACACATCTCCCAATGATATTTTATGTCGGGTCGAGGAGATAAACATTAAATCTCTCGATGGTCGATGAGAGTGCAGTTGATGCTGTAACTCTATAGAGAAGTTCCAGTATACCCTAGAAAGCTATTTTGAGCAGTTAACACAGTCATGCTTGTTGTCCCGCACTGACCGGGATGTGTGAGGTCATGGGAATCAATATCTTCCATAGCCCTATGTATGGTACCGATTTCGACTTCACAGTGATTGGTTGGAGTATGAGAGGTATACCTCATCTCCTCAGGGCATACGTGTGTTTGTAAAATGAAATCAGCAGTATAGCATGTTTGCTTAAGGATTGAATACGGAAATTCATTGGCTGATGTTACATTTCTGTTATATAGATGTAGTTCAATGATGTTATTCATATCTATTATATTCATTACAAGTAGATGGATGAACTATGAGTCTACCAAGAGTAGATGCAATGTTATCCTTGAAAAAGGAGATTACTTCACTTTGTTCATACAAATGATTTACCTGCTGTTGATTAAATATATAAATCTTTTTGCTCAGTTTATTTTAATAAGCTGCTATAACAATGTTTTGGTGGAGAGTTATATCTCCCGCTGGGGCAATTTACAATTGTCTCACCCCCGTGGGATCCAACTTTTTAGGTGAACGCGTACAAAGAAGCAGAATCCCATTGCAGGGAATGGACAACAGCAATAAAGCAGGGACAACAGTGAGATCTCAGGTGGAGATACTGTCTGTCAAGTTATGTAGTTAGAAAGTCCTATGTGTCGTCTCTGTACTCTCATGTCCTCATAGTTTTTAGTCAGTGCTTTATGAATCGATATGAGGTTTTGGCTTGATGCCTCGAGATTCGTATGATGTCTGTATATAATATTAATAAGGCAGCTGATGATGTAGTCTCTGAAAAGAGATGGTACAGGTTATGTACGTTTGAACCAGAATGCAAATGTATACAATGGTTCTTGATGGAAAGGATTTCCTATGTATGGATCTCCTTGCTAAAAGTTTTAATTTTTAATGATTTTCAGTAATCCGCTGCAAATAATTCGCTTCCGCTTAAGTTAATCTTGTTTTTGTGAGTTGGATGCCACAAATGAGTGGTATCAGAGCTCTAGGTTCGCTGAGTCTACAGAGACATAGGACTAAGGTAGTAGAGTCTGTTCTGGTGTTATCCAGTGTATCTGATAGTGTCTTCTGCTTGTATAAGAGAAGAAGAACTTAAAGATGACTGGGTCACATGAGGAGGTTGCTGCTGAAAGCAGCAATGTTGCACCAAGAAGAGGTGCATGGGAATAGGCAAGAAATAGACAATTGCTTGAGAATCCCCTAGCTGGTCCATCTATGATAAGAAAATCCTTCTTTAAGTATTATTGTTGGAGAATTTAGGGCAACAGTAATGTATATAGTGGATCAAGCTTTGGCAGTGTAACATAGATTACCAGCCCCAATGATGATGTTTTAGATATCAACAGGAATTGTTATCAGCATCTGTAGGTTGAAGCAAAGGAAATGATGAATTTCTGGACTTAAATTGAGTATGTGCTCAACCTTAGCCTGTTGAATCAATCTTTGAGGCAGAGTTAGCCTGAGACAGTGAATAATCCATGAATTATGACAAGGTAGACAAGATAATGTCATTCAAATATGTCATCTTAGGAATTCCTGGATTAACTAAGAAAGGAATTGATTGGACTTTGTTTGATTAGTCCTGTGAGGACTTATGTTTTGCATAGTAAAACATTACAAATGTTTTATGTTGTTCTTACCTCTATAAGAAAAGATGAGGTACAGAAGAGATGCCTGGATAAAATTCAGGGATGTTAAGCCTTATGCTTGTAATAATATGAAAAGAAGGAGTATAATAGTATACAAAGTGCATACCACTTAATCTCAGTATTTATATACCCTGGCTAGGTATACAACTATTGATGATAAAGTGAGTATGGAAACTCTTAGATTGTTGTATTTTTGATTGCTCTGATCAAGCAGTCATTCTGAGACAATCTAATGAGTATCATGAAATCAGGAACATGGAATGAATAAATGTGTCATATCCTAAGCATAAGAAACAGAAGTCTGAGATAATCTCAGATGAGCATGTTGTATGAGGAACTAAAAGTGTGCTCCTCATAAGAATGAGGGAAATGAACCATGTTCAATAATGCTGCAAGCATAATAAAGATCTTTCCCATAATGAGGAAATGGGAATTGTGATGAGATCATGAGATGATCATAAACATGCTAGATAATAATAAAGAAAAGGATAATGACATGTAATCATCCTTACAAATTCCTATGCTAAAGGCAGGGAACCTAGGATGAGACAAAGAGTAAATGGTTCATGAATAGTTGAAAATACATGAATTAATAAGAGGAATATGAATCCTTGTTTTCTTTGCTTTCAGGGACATGCCAATCAGGTGGGTCTTAGGACACTTGATGTGCATAAAATAAATATGTTCATGTGATGGATACTTAGAAAAGTATCAGTTTATCTTGGGCTTTGGTTCCAAGATGAAAGGAAGATAAGAATGTGATGTGTTCTCAACACATGTGATAGATACCAAGGTGAAAGACTCTGGTATCTGAGAAATATCAGATGGTTTAGGTTGGCTACCTAGAGTGGTCAACCATGAAATAAGTCTAATTATATAAAATAATGTGAACATCATATGTTAGGGGTTTATGCTCTGCATAAACATGATATTAATAAAGAATTTATGATGTTTCTCTGAACAAGAAAAGTGTTTCTTGATACAAAATTGACTCCACAGTTAATGATAAGGAACAGTGGAGCATGTGTCTTGTGTGTTGATTCTATAAGAATCCTGCATGAAAACACTTTGTGCTGATCAAAGCTTTATGGTGTCTCCATAATAAGGAGATGATATGTGAAGACTAGATAGTATGATGAATAAAATACATCTGTCTTCCTTTATCTGGATTTTTGGGACGAAATCCTTGTTAGGGGTTTATGATTTGTAACATCCCTGACCTGGGTTATACTCTAACCCTAGGTGTTTTGATTAAGAAAGATGATTAGATGCTTAATTTCATCTTTTGAAAAGTAATTAGGGCTCAAGAGGAACTTATGTTGCAATTCTAGTCCTTTTTGAACATTGTTGAAATCAATGTTTGCTTGTTTTGGACTAAAGTGTAAATTACCCAAGTTGAGGGGTTTAAGTGCAATTGTGCATGATAATATGTTCCTAATGTGTTGAAGCATCATGAGAGTGAAAATGATGCTGAGGTATGGCTTATGGAAGCTTGAATACCAAGAAAGAGCTGATAAAGCAATGTATGTGCATTAAAACCTAGTTTTGGTGTAATGTGCAATTTACCCAAAACCTAGGGTTCAATATGCAAATTACCACTTCAATAAGGTCCCTAATGTTTCTTGGCATCATGTAGAGAAAAGAAAATGAGAGGGGCACCTCATTTGAATTAAGTTGGAGGAGAGAGAATCTTGATATTAAAATAATCAAGATTTAATCCTAATTGAAACCCTAATTTGATTTAGGGAAAAAATAAATGTATTAATTAAAGGGCCTTAAACCAAAATTAAAATGGTTGAATTCATATGTGTGTGGACTTCCTTGATATTTGCAAGGACCACGAAAATATCCAAGGGAGTGGATAACTCACACACAATTGTATAAGAAAAAGAAATATCCACTCACATATGGATATTAATATAATATGATTTAAGGTGCTTGATTTGCTTTTCTTTAAATCATGGACAATTGAGAGGAATAAGAGGAAAACAAGATAGCCTCATCCCTAAGGAAGATGAGGTGGAAGAGGCGGCCACATTTTTGGGATTAAATGGATTTTTGTAAAGTACATTCTTTCTCATTGAATTTTTATAAAAGAACCTTTTACAAGCCAAATGAAAGGCTTTTTCGACCCCACTTATTCTCCTTGCTTGGGAAAAGACCAAGGAATCTTGAGAGGATCAGTAGGACGACTCCCTACCTGTTGGTAAGCTTCTTGACCTTGGTTCACCATGATTTCATGGTGGAAATCACAAATCAATGCATGATTTCTTCCTATTTCGATCTCCTCTTCAATTTTAACCATTCCTTTTCACTCAAACCTTGAGGACGAGCCTTGGAATGGTGAAAGGAGTTGCATCCACCATTGTTTCCGTGGATGTGAAGATTTGGAGCTCAATTGGAGGTGGGTTTTATAACTTGAACCCTTGATTTTGTTATTGCATTCAATTCCATATCAAATAATGATCTTTTCTTCATTTGCAATAATCGATTTGGTTAATTGATGCGATCACCATGGAAACCACAGAAGGTTTCATGATCTTAGAGGTTGAATATTATAAGCACACCCCTCTATAAATATACAAGGCAAACGATCTTGGTTGAGTTGCTCAAACGGTTTTCCAAACCGTTTAGAAGCAAATGGTTTCACCAAGCCGCATGAGACCAAACGGTTTCAAAACCATTTGGGGGAGTTGAACAATGGTTTACCGTTCGAGAATCCTGTTCCTAATTATGTTGGTTGATGACCCACCAAATTTGGTTAATTAATTCCAAAGGAATCATGATTTGAAGGCTAATCAATTAGGCAAACCCTAATTGATTTAAGTGATGATTTTCAACTTGATCGATTTGACTTTTTGGGTTGATTAGCCCAAACGGTTTCAAAACCATTTGGGGATCACCCAAATGGTTTCAAGACCTTTTGGAGATCACCCAAGACCGTTTGGAGGTCTAGGGTTAAGTATGGTTGCCTATTTGAAGGTCCAAAGTTATCAAGTTACAAAGCAATCAATTGCTGATTTGTTGATCGACTCAATAGACCAAACCTTGATGAATTTCACTAGCATCCAAGGGTTGGATGAGACAAATGGTATCAAGACCATTTGGAACTCATCCAAAAGGTCTCAAGACCGTTTGGAGGTCACCCAAGACCGTTTGGAGGTCTAGGGTTGAGTATGGTTAAGCAATTGAAGATCCAAAGATACTAAGTTGAAGTGTAGTCAATTGTTGATTTGGTGATCAATCCAATGATCCAAACCCTACTTGGTTGACTTGGATTTTGATTATATGATGGGAAAACGGTCTCAAGACCGTTTGGTGGTCATCCAAATGACCTCAAGACCGTTTGGGGTCAGGTCATATTCAATTTGGATGATGGTTCAATGGTTTCAAAGTAACTAATCTTGCATTGATTAGTGTTGAAGGATCATCGATTCCAAACCCTAATTCAATTGATTCAAACCAGTGAGGGTCAATTGAGGGTCAAATCAGTTGAAGGTTGACCTATTTAATTCAATTGATGTATGAGGATAGGTCCAATTGATTATTGGTTCCATGAATTCAATGATTGAAGGAATCAGCATTGGAAACCCTAATCCAATTTGATTGGTTGAGACCATATTTGGTCCATGCGGTTTTGAGGAGGTTTGGACCTAATGGTCTCAAGACCGTTCGGGACCAAAAGATCCCAAACCGTTTGTGCCCATGCGGTTTCAAAAGTCAAACTTGGGCAAACGGTCTTCACCTCCTACTTTACCAAATGGTTTCAAACCGTTTGAACTTTGAAAGACCAAGACCGTTTGGGGCTCAAGTAGTCAAAGTTGATTGAGGATTCAATGGGTTAATCCACTTGGACACCTATTGTAATTGAAGATTCAATTGGTCAATTCAATTGGATACCTTATGTAGTGAAGGTCCAATGTGATTGAATCTCTTGAGAACTAAAGATGATGAATGATCCATTGATCCAATGATGATTAGTAATGATAATCAATGAAGGTACAAAGGTTGAAACCCTAATAGTACCTAAGTGATTAGTTCCAATTAAGGGATGAACCCTAATTGCTTATAGAATCAATGACTTGGTACACTATGTTAATCATAGTTGTATGTACTTGATTGAGGGGTTGATATGACCTAATCAAGTTGAGATGATGATAGCATGAATGCATACATGAATATGATTGATGTGGTGGTTAAGGGTATGATCCTTAAGTAAAGAGATCATGAAACCCTAATCATGAACATAAACCCTAATTGACAAGGGCTATTTAACTCTAACCCTAATTGAGGGAAATTCTAAATGTAACCCTAATCCAGGGTGAGGATGTAGCCCTAATCTAGGGTAGTGATATGTGAAACTCTAATTTAGGGAAATGAGATGTAAAACCATAGTTGAGGGTGATTCCATGTGAAACCCTAATTGAGGGTGATTCCATGTGAAACCCTAGTTGAAGGTGATTCCATGATAAACCCTTGTTGAGGGTGATTCCATGAGAAACTCTGATTAAGAATTAACACCCATGAAGCCTTAATGCTATGTTGTGATGAGAGGCCCTGAGAAGGGTGAAGGTATGTAAGACTCTAATGTGGAGTCATAATACATAAATCCCTAATATTGGGCAATATGACAATGAATCATAATTTTAATTTTAAGTAAGGGTATAAAGAAACCCTAATGATGAAATAAAAGGAATGGCCTTATAAAGCTGAAATATTTCATGTGGTTGATTATATGCAACCTAATTATAAATAATGTCTTTATCATTAGACAAGTCCACATCATTAAAGATAGTTGGACAATTCTAATGTGTGGCCTATGCATAATATGCTAAAGGTGAGAGTTTGATGATGGAATGTATTAAGAGGGGAATACCTTAATACAAGATAAGTCGGTTAACTCAAGAAAGTCTGAAATGATGAGAAAGTGATACATCAAGATATGATAGTTATCACATTCAGTACTTCATGGTTTATATACCTTGATACACTTCAAATCCAATATAATTGCCTAAGAAACATATGAAGTATGTTATGCAACTATTACAATGAAATGTAATGTGTTGTTGCACTTTGATGAGTATTCATTAATGTACCTTGAGAATGGGGTTAAGCCCAAATGATGAGTATGATATAGTCATACCATGATGAGGATGAGAAATGAACTCATACCTTGAATTGATGATCATTAATGCTATATAATGAAAGTAATGTTCTTGAATAATCAAATATGATACCTTTGAATGCCCCAGAGGTATGGAATAATGAATTGAGGGTTGGATAGATTATATAATCATGAAACCCTAATTAATGAGAAATGGGGAACCCTAACCCTAATTTTGGGTAAAGAGAATGAAAAGCCCTATTTGATAGTAAACCCTAATTCTTGGGAAAGGAATAATGGTGTTACTATTGTATCACATGATGTGATGAATGACTTGTATGATTGTTATCATGTCTAATAACCATGCAGGTATTATGAGATGATGAACATATCCAGGTTTGAGCTGTGACATTTATATATATATTAAATGTTGTTTGTCCTTATGTGCTTTAGTGTTGTTGTTGCTTAGTAAAAGTAACAAATGTTCATGGAATTTTATGAATCACATGAGTAAGTTGTTGCCTAGAAAGAGGTGACAAGATATTCTATGGCCTTGTGAATCATGTGTGATGCTTGTGTAACAAGTATCATGAATGCCTTGGTCAGATGACCCGAAGGTGATAGTTACCTAATAATTGGTAATGGTACTCAATGATGAGTTAAGGGTTTGAATACCCAGAAGAATATGATTATGGTGATGAGAATGTGAAGGGATGAGAATTCCTAGTTTGAAATGAGGGACTGAGTTCCCAAGGTCTTTGAAAGACTGATAATTATCTGATGAAAGTAGTACATGACTCTTTATAGCATTGTTGTAATAAGTCTTGTTTGAAAACTTGGCTGATGCTAAAAGAATATGAGAATGTACTTAATTAATCAAGTGAAATCTTTTCATGTAGAAGCCCTGACCATAGATCCATCATCGTCAGGATTAGGTGATGGTGAAACGGGTGCTCCGTGGCAAAACCCGAAATGCATATTTTGAATATGTGGGGGTAAATGGGCGAAAAATATCCTTATGTCTGGTGAAGTGATTTGAGGGAAGGTAAAAAACAAACCTCTCAATCCTTCATGTCTCCGGGATGGATGTATCACCAATCTCCCGATGATTGGGATAGATGATGTACACATCTCCCAATGATATTTTATGTCGGGTTGAGGAGATAAACATTAAATCTCTTGATGGCCGATGAGAGTGCAGTTGATGCTGTAACTCTATAGTGAAGTTCCAATATACTCTGGATAGCTATTTTGAGCAGTTAACACAGTCCTACTTGTTATCCCGCACTGACCGGGATGTGTGAGGTCATGGGAATCTGGATCTTCCATAGACCTATGTGTGGTACCGATTATGACTTCGCAGTGGTCGGTTGGAGTATGAGCGGTATACCTCATCTCCTCAGGGCATAAGTGTGTTTGTAAAATGAAATCAGTCATATAGCATGTTTGCTTATGGATTGAATACGGAAATTCATTGGTTGATGTTACATTTCTGTTATATACTGTAGTTCATTGATGTTATTCATATTTGTTGTATTCATTACAAGTAGATGGATGAACTATGAGTCTACCAAGAGTAGATTCAATGTTATCCTTGAAAAAGGAGATTACTTCACTTTGTTCATACAAATGATTTACCTGCTGTTGATTAAATATATAAATCCTTATGCTCAGTTTATTTTAATAAGCGGCTATAACAATGTTTTGGCAGAGAGTTATATCTCCCGCTGGGGAAATTTACAATTGTCTCACCCCCGTGGGATCCAACTTTTTAGGTGAACGCGGACAAAGAAGCAGAATCCCATTGCAGGGAATGGACAACAGCAATAAAGCAGGGACAGTAGTGAGATCTCAGGTGGAGATACTGTCTGTCAAGTTATGTAGTTAGAAAGTCCTATGTGTCGTCTCTGTACTCTCAGGTCCTCGGAGTTTTTAGTCAGTGCTTTATGAATCGATCTGAGGTTTTGGCTTGATGCCTCGAGATTCATATGCTGTCTGTATATAATATTAATAAGGCAACTGATGATGCAGTCTCTGAAAAGAGATGATATAGGTTATGTACGTTTGAACCAAAATGCAAATGTATACAATGGTTCTTGATGGAAAGGATTTCCTATGTATGGATCTCCTTGCAAAAAGTTTTAATTTTTAATGATTTTCAGTAATCCGCTGCAAATAATTCGCTTCCGCTTAAGTTAATCTTATTTTTGTGAGTTGGATGCCACAATTTATGACTCCAAAAATGTGTTAGATTGATTGTATACTTCTATATATATATATATATATATATATATATATATTTATATAATATATATACATATATTTATTTGTCAACTTGTTTATATAGGACCTTTTTGTAAGATGTCACTATGTTTTGATTTCAACCTATGTTGTTCGAAACTTGTATATTTAGTACAACGTAATGTTTGGTGGTATTCAATGGTAGTCATTCAATGATTGTATGAGTTACAATATTCAGTTCATTCTTACTGATATAGGTTGTTTCTTTTGATCTATTCAAGTTGTAGCCGGTGCAGACGTTGAATTTTATTTTAGCAGTTCTGATGTTGCAACTTAGACTGTGAAAAGAACACACACCCTCTCATGACGGTTAATAATAAAAATTGATGATTAATACAACATGAAACAGCCAGTTATGAGTTGTGAAGTTGCTGCCAAAAGTCAACTCTGTGCAGGTTTAAATGTCTTAGATGTGGTTTCTTATGACACTGTACTTGGCATTAGTTATATGATGTCTAAGGTATTTTCTAATGTCCATAGAATATTGTTATTTTAGTTAATTATAGGAATATATTTTTTATGAATATCTCAAATAACAATAAGAATTAGATATTATTGGATCTTGAATGTGTAAAAGGTTCAAATTAATAGGTGCTATGATAAGTTAGTACCTTTAAACTGAGGAAGAAAACCTAGTTGATTACACGTGTGGAATGTTATATGTATGACATAAACCCTAAAGACATAAATATGTTATATGTGATTGATGATATTGCAGATATGTGCATAGATGACACCTTAGGGTTTCTTTGAGCTTATTTGTGTGCACATGGCCATGATAAAGTTTGATGTAAGCATGAATGACCAAAGGAGTGTACTATATACATCAACTTGAAATTTTTTACCTTTATAGATGATGATAGTTTCCCTAACCTTCCATCTTGGTTGAGTTGAGGAGGTTGTTAACCATGTTGGTGAGAGAAGGTCAATGTGTATGTTGGTTGTGAGTTTATATTCCTTAAAGTGTATACCTTATGCTTAGTAGAGTAACTTAGGTCGCGTTTTTTGACTTAGGGACATATTTCCATGCTTATGATAAATGATGTAGTTGACTCTTGAATCTATGCTGAGCTCAGACTGGTGGATGATGGTAACTACAACCATATTAGCTTAGTTTGAATGAAATGTTTAATAATAACATGAGTGAAGATGTAAGTGCTTAAGGATGAACTCAGACTTATCCTAAAATGAACATGTGCCTAATTAAGTTGAATTCGGTCAAATTAGGTTGATGTCGCATGGGCTGATGTTAGAAGAGATAGAGAGAGAGAGAGAGATAGAAGAGAGAAAGATGGTTTGAAAAGATAAAACTTGATTTGACCAAGATTAGAACTCAAACCAAATTAAGGAAATTATTCTGAGATAAATTGTATGCCTATAAGTTTAAAAGAAGAGGAGTGATCTGGAAAGAAATGGGACACGAACTAATCAGGTGCATCTGGGTCAAGTTGAAGCCAAGTTGGATGTGCATGCTCAGATGGGTGACAAAGTTTAAGAATGTTGAGGTGGGGTCTAGGACTCATCAACTCTATCCAAGTCCCATAATTTGGCCAAGCTCCCAACCAGCTCCATTCCTACTAGAGGCATCACGTTTCAATTCCTAGAAGTGCATCGTCATTGAATTTGGGTCTAGTTCCCTAGATCTTCATTTCACTTTCCTTCTTGCTTCTTCTCTTCCCTCTATAGCACCATGAACATATTATTCTTTTCTATATCTTGAGGATATTGATTTTTTCTCCTATTCTACTCTCCTTTCTTAGTTCTTTGGTTAGGATTAAGGTATAATACAACATCCTTGAGATTTGTGGTGTTTGTGAGCTTATGTTATGGTTATGAGAAGGACATGTCATTTCTATCCAGAAGCTTGGACATAGAAGAGAAACTTATGATTACAATTTGTAGTTTTAGGCTAGGAGCTTGTTAGGTTTGCATTGGATTCTTCTTGGCTTCCTAGATATGAGTGCATACTTCTATCTCACTTTATACATGTAAGAACAAGATATAAGTGTATGATTATGCATCTATGATTCATGTTCCTGAGACTTTGATATTGTGTTCTTAGCCTTTATGGTTTTGCTTTTTTCTTTTCTTTTCTAAAAATATAAAATTATAGCCATGTGTTTCTTGGTAAAATAATAAAACCATTCCCCCCTTGCATCCATAATGAATATGACGGCTTACTTAAGTTTCTTCCATGATTAGAGTATAAGATTCAACACTTAATCTATATGCTTACACTTGAAAAGGTGAAATTATGCCTTATTTATCCTACAAATTCTATTTTTACTTATTGGATTGTAATGTTTAGCCTTTTGTTTCATGATTCATGCTTTGTATGATTGTTCAGTAAGTATTCCTACCTAAAGAATTGATACCTAGGGTTCCATCATGATTATAGTATTTGTTCATGCCTATGTGACGTTTTGAAAGTAAGCATATTTTGTTACGTAATACTTAATGATAGTATTGAATCTTGCTTAATAACCTAAACATGTTTCTATATATTCTATTGACACTTGTGGTAATCATTATATAATAATTTCCTAATTTTATCTCCTCTTATATGCCTATTATATGGATAATTTATTCTTATTTTTTGAACATGTGAGGGTAATGGATAACCCTAACAATGAACATAAATATGTAAAGTAACCAAATATATTATGATAACTTTGGGACATTGAAAAATTCGTACTAAAACATGTGATGAATAAATATAAACTTAGTATGTGATCATTGCTTTTGAGACATGAGATTGTGATGTGTATAATGATGATGATGTGAAACTCAGTATGAATATGAGAGAGATAGTAAGGTTATGTGATGATGATAATGCAAGGAATTGTGAAATATATGTGGCGTATGGATGTGATAGATTTATTTTGATGTTGCACTTGGATTATGGGAACTTCCACTAAGGTGGAAATGAGAGACTAGTCCCTAGGCTTAGGAGAAGATACTAATCCTATGTTGTGAGTAGAGAGAGTGAGTCAATCCCTAGATACAAACTCCTATCCTTTAGGTTGTTAGACTTTTGTTATATCCCAATAGTACTCGGGCCGTTTGTGCCATTACTCTAACAGATGGGATATCATATGGAAAGATACCGTAGAAAATGGTTAGTTGGTACCACACATGAATGTAACATGATGTTTTTGCGTGAGCATAATGTGAATATAACATGTTTCTAAAGTAGTTACCATAGAGATGTTATGTGAACAAGAGACAAGCTTGAAAAGTTGCATGTGTGCATGCTTCTTGGATGTTTATTTCAAATTCTTGTTTTTAAGATATAACATACCATGTTTACATGTTACTTATTCTTAATTATACTCATAATCATAGATAAACATGGACTATACTAATGTTTTGGTTGGGAAGTACTCACTCACTAAGGCGGAAACAACTTGTAAAAGGTTGCCATGAATTTTTGGGTTATTATATTTGCACAACGGATTCATGGTGTTTGGTTTAGGAGCCATGGTAGAGACTAGGTTATTATTGAGGTGAGATTGTGTTAGATATTTGCAGTCCCACAACAATATGTGCTCATTTGTTAGATGTTGTATCACCTATTTTTCTCATGCTTTGATTGTTATTTGTCTTGTTGTGGATATCATGACTTATGAACATGTTGCAATTAATAAAGTGAATGCTTATATGATATATCATGCTGAAAGGAGCCTATTCTATTGTTATATGAGAAACAAGATAGATGTTCTACCTTCTCTATGTAAGCTATGCTCTTGTGGTATGAAAACTTCTCGTGTTTGTGT
This sequence comes from Alisma plantago-aquatica, assembly GCA_963693085.1. Taxonomy (NCBI): domain Eukaryota; kingdom Viridiplantae; phylum Streptophyta; class Magnoliopsida; order Alismatales; family Alismataceae; genus Alisma; species Alisma plantago-aquatica. The sequence goes on from OY856409.1 coordinate 704,012,088, forward strand.
GTTGAGAACCTCATATTTGTCATGATACATGGTGCCTTATTTTAGGCGAGCCCATATGTGATGTTTTAGTCTTTATACATACACTTTTGGTGAGTTTTGATTAACTTGTTGAGCTTTCACCAATCCTTGTCTTTTTTATTAATTAGTCTAATCCAGGAGGTTTTCATTCCTAGTTCGTATTAGAGAATAGGTCTAGGGAGTCTACATTATATGATCTAAGTTAGATTCATGTTGAGGATGGATATGTGATATATCCAAAGTTGTAACTGGCAGAGTCAACTTTGTGGTGTTTTTTTATTTGTTTTCACTCTAAGTTTTCATATTCTATAGTCAACTTATATTGCCTTTTTATTTTTCTAGACATGGATGATAGAAAACAAAAGAAGGGAGGAAAACAAGATGAATTTGTATCCATCCTTCTCACCCTACAAGATTCTTCCAGAGTAGATAGTGTATGATCTATTGACATTTGAAGCTTCCAAGTTTCCTAATTATGTGAAACATCGAGATGTTGAGAAGACCTACAAGTATCTTTACCATTGCAAGCCATGCATTTGGTTGGAAATACTATTCTAGTGGAGGATGTCATGTGGATTAAGAATTCAAAGAAAGTCTTTTGTGATTTTTAGAATCATGACAAATGTAAGATCATTGATGATATATATCTTTTAAAAGGTAAGTGGGTGTCATGGGTTGCCTATATAAGAGGCCAAGAGGCTATTTAGTTTTTGAATTGGACTGATTCTAAAAAAGATTTTTGAAACTCACTTTGTTCCTAAATCATTTACTACAAAAAATATTGTAGTTTGATACAACAAAATCAGATGATCTAAGAAAAAATGACCTTGAAGCACATTTTTTCAGTGTAGAGGATTTGTCCTCACTTGGAACTTGTTGGTGAGGACAAGATTAGATATTTTTAGAACAATTTAACTATAAATATACATGAATGGGTAGTGTTTTCAAAACCCTATGAGAAGTTAGCATCATTATAGAAGCTTTGAAAATACTTGAGTGACCCTTGATGATGAACAAGCAATTGAAGGTTGCCAAGAGATCCTAGTTTGATGTTGATTTACCCTTTTTTCATTCTTCGTGTGGTAAGGTGAATGTGGTTAAGGACATCGCACATACAGAGGTACAATTCAGGGTGAATGTGTCAGTGTTCATCAAGAATTTTTTGTTCCTATTTAAAGTGGTGGTATGCCTTTGTATCTTTCTGTTTCTAATGGTGACACACTTTTTGCAACTCAAGTGGCTATAAATTAGTGTTCCACTTGTAAAAGTTACAACAATGAACAATTTTTGTAACATCATCAAAAATTAGGAACTTTAGATCTAAGTCAATACTTTGATGTGAGAAAAGTATTAGAATAATGAAGGCAAGATGATGACCTTGGTTAATGAATGTAAGCCCCACACTTAGATTAAGTCTTCAATGCTAGTAAATAATGTGATGATGAGGAAATATAATAATATGATGCCTCAATAAATATATTGTGATGGAACAAGACTTAATTTTGTAATCAAGATCATAATAAAGACAGTGTACCCTTTGTAGTCCCATGGTATGAACCATCAGCCTTGGGATTCGATTCAATCTCAATTAACCTATTTTAGTGAAAAATAGGTCCATGGGATACATTTTAAATAAATACTAATTCATACATGACAATGATGCCAATATTTTTGTAAGTTGATTTCTATAATAATAATGAGATCATCAATAAGAATTCATAAGATTCTAAAGTAATTAATGACCTACAAAGTTAAATACATAATTATCTAGTCTTTTCTTGGATTCAAAGTATCCATCTATTAAATAGACATAACATGACTTAATACTCGGGACCAAAAAAAACATGACTTAATACTTGATCTCACAAAAGATATTGAATATATAAGGACAAATCAATTTTTTATGATAATAATATTACTATTAGTGACCTAGGTAATGGAATTAAGTAAATTCTTGAAGAGAAAGGATAGGGTATATAAACTACCCTGCTTGACTTTAAACTCGGACAAATTTAAGATATTGATAATGTGGAAGTAATCCTAAAGTTTGGAAGTAACTAGATAGTCTTAGAGAGTCACCTCATGAGGATGTTTTGAGATATGAGTCATACAAGGTTGAGTTGATCACCAAGAAGATGAGCTCAAAAGTGTTCTCAATAAAGATAGACTTAGAGTTTGAGTTTGAGATGATAAGTGAAATACATGGAAGTGTATGTCTTCCATGTTACCTAATACCTAAGGATGTGAAGTGGTAAGGGATGCTCTGGTTGAGATATATCTGACTAGTCTGGCTAGAAGCTAAAAGAGGTTGTTAGGCTAACCCTAAGTTTGGAAAGGAAATATGTTTAGCTAATACTCTGAGGTAACATGATCTGTTGAACAAGTTAATGGTTATTTGGTTAGCCAGCCTAGTCCTTGATGTAATAAAAGGATGGTGGTAGGACCTCAAATACATTTCTTTGGATAGGAAGGTAAAGAAACCCTGATGAGATTGGTTTAGGGTTTTGAGGAATCTATCTTGAGGAATCATGACATATAGGAAATTGTGATTTTAAAATCACCATACACCATAGTACTACTTAGATAATGAGTGGTAGCAGTACTATGGATGTTGTAGATGAGGTTGCATGTGGTATGTTGCCATGCATGATAGAAGGTGAAGGATGAACATCGGTAACCCAGTGCATTGATATAGAGGATAAAGAGTTCCTGAGCGGGAATGGGAGTTCATCACTATGGATGTGGTGATAGGTCTCCTCTAGACCAAGGAAGGTCAAGATGCAATGTGGGTTATGGTAGATCGCATTACCTAGATGATATAAGAAAGAAAGAGTTCTGTCAAGGGACAGATTTGGTTGAACTACCCATGAGAGAGATGGTTCAGTAACACCATGATGCGAGTTCCAAGGTTCTTGAGTTTGACTTAAAGGTTCCCTTCCAAAAGGTGGGACTAGGTACATGAAGGACTCAACGTTAGTATAGTTCATCATCCCTAACTAATGGTTGGTATAATCTAGACTAAAGGGTCTGATGAGAGCATGTGTGCTCATTTAGGGTAATATCTAGAGACACTTCTTGTCCTATGAAAGATGTGATGATGACCACCATAGCCAGTATCGGGATTTAAAGAAGCTCTATAAGGGAGGTTGTGTCAGTCACCACTTCAGTAAGGTGATGTTGGTGAAAGGACCACGTGATGGTTAGAAAAGGACCACAGTGTGTGTAGATGAAGTCGCTTTGATCGTGCAATGGCTAAAAGGAGCCGAGAGACGACGTGAGTCGTGAGCAGATGCAAAGTAGACTGATATGCAGTTCACTGTGGTAAATATGTGACATGAAAATCCGACCCCTCTGAGCTATAGTTAAGAAAGATGAGTCCCCGATACATGGGTCCATTGAGATGGATTGGTTGAGAAGGTTAACCTTACCTTTTAAGGATAAAGTAATGTGTGATGATTTCCATGTGTCCAATTTAGAAGCACTATGTGAGGTACCCAGACCATGTGTTGAGCAATGAACCTAGTGAGCCAAGGGAGGATGAAATGACCTAAGTCACCTGTGTAGTTTATAGATGCCAGAGTGAAAGAACTCAGAGAAAAGAATATGTGATGATAAAAGGTTCTTTGGAAGCGCCATGAGTATAGTAAATCCACATAGGGGCCAATGATGGACATGGAAAAGTCTTATCAAGAATTGTTTGCTTGCTTGATATAATTTTGAGGACAAAATTCCTATAAGAGGGGAAGGATGTTACAACCCCAATTTTTGGGTTCATTTGGTGAGAAATGTAATTTCTCATATTATCAATTTTTGAACAAATAAAGATATGATTTGTTTTGAATAAATATATTTTTTTACAATAGACTTGATGATTGTGTTATGGGCTTTATTGGCTATTGGGCCCGATAACAAGGAAATTCAATTAGTAAATGAATAATTGAGTTTTTGAGAAAAGAATGAGATGGAAACCTCTAGAAGGAAAATCCAAAGAGGTATTCCGTGCCTCTTGGGTTCCAAGGAGTCCAAAGTTGTGAAAAGAAAGCAATAAGAAAAGAAAAGATTAATTAAGTATTTCTGTAGTGAGAAAGAAATTGAAAATAATGTTACAATGTTGGAAATAAGTGGAAAAAGTATAATTGGGTTATCCTTGGTGGAATTTCGTATCCCAAGGATTCCTAATGATAAAAGGAATACAAATTAGGAAAATAAAAGAGAAATAAAGAGAAATCCTCAAAAGAAAATATTTTAATAAGAAATAAACATGATAATGAGAAATAAGGCATATAGATGCATCTAGAAGGATAACGAGTATCCAATAAAAAGGATTTCGAAATAATAGAGTGCCTTGGGATCCAAGGAGTCCCAATCAAGAAAGAAGAAAGAGAAAATACCAAAATTGCAAAATAAGAGGATAATGTGATGCATTATTAATGAATTATGTGGTATTGCTAAATATGAAGTATTTTCTATTAAATGAAAATAGAATTTCATGCTACTAGAATAAAGGGAAAGTACTAAGAAGATAAAATAAGAGATTTTCGAAATTCTAATATCTCAAGGATAAAGAATTACAAAGGAATATTAAGGAGATAAGAAAGAGAGAGAAAATTGCTTATTCATGAAGGAATATACTTTCCTAGTAGGAGAGAGACATAGATCTTGTGGATAGCCGACCTAGGGCTTCGTTTTCCACCTCTATATAAAGGGGTAGAGACCAGGGTCGAGTTCATGAGGATCCCACATAACTTTCTCTCCTTTCTCCCTCCTTCTTCTTCATCTTATTTGGCAAAACCCTAACCAAGAGGGTGGAGCAACCCTGGAGCATGCAGGGGGCTGGGGAGAAGCTGTGATGTTGGCTTGTCACTTCCAAGACCTTGTGATGTGCCTGGGTGAACAACCCCTCACCCCAGTTGAGTATGGCTGCAGCACCGCGACTGCAGGTGGCAGCGGAGTTGCATGTCCGTCTGCTTCAAATCCTGCCACCTCGGCAGTGGCTTGGAGAACTTGTGGGGGAGACAGAGATCTATGGATCCAAAGAGGTGACTCCCGGTCACCGTCGGGATCTAAGGAAGGAGAGAAGTGGCGCCCAACCGTGGCTAGGGCGGCAGCAGGCCGTCGGCCCAAGGAAGAAGATGACCCCTTGGTCATTGGACGTTTCTACCCTCTGAGATGTAAAGAAACAAGTAGCCGCACCGAGGGCATATTTGTAATTCGATTATAATTTCAAAACAGCAACGTTGCATGGAAGATGAGCGACGTGGCGCGCTCTAATTGGCCCAAGTGAAATCTTGCTGAATTCGTAATTAAATGTTGGTAACTCTGATTAGGACAAGTAATATATGAATTTTGACCAGGAGAACGAGAGGAATCCAATAAAAATGATATTAAAGATTGATTCCGTTCCTAATTGCAAAAGTACAATAAGTTGATGAAAAATGCATTAAAGTTAAGTTAAAAACCCTATTTGTGATTAAAGGTTGAATCTAGAATGCTTAATGGGTTAATTGAAGTATTAATAACCTATTGAGTGATAATGTTAGATTCGAACCTGATCTAGATGTAAAATTGCATGATTTAGGGTTTTTACCCCATATGAGAATGATTAAGTGTTTAGAAACCCTAATTTAGGGTCAAAGAGGATAAGATCATATTTAATTTGAAAAATGGGAAATATGTTATTATATGATGGTTCTAATCTATTTCGAGCATTAAAGTTCCTAATTATGGATAAATGCCCTTAATATAGTAATTAGGGTTTTCTAATGAATAAAAGGTGGATTTAATGATATATAGAGTTCATTTGTGAATTAGACCATAATGAACTATGAATTGAGGATAAATAATCATAATGATCTTGGCATGGATTAAAAGGATAAAAATGGTAGTTTTAATATAAAAGTTGCATAATGGGCTTAATTAATGTTTAAGTGTGCCTTTAATATAAAATTAGGGTTTGTAAGTAATTGTATAGAATTAGGGTTTAAAATACTAAATGAAGTGAAACTCTAATTTCCAAGGAAACCCTAAAATTGGAATAGAAATCCTAAGGAATATGATGATATTGGATAAATATTAATAAAAGGAAATTGGTATATTTATTTCAGGATTCTGTGCATAATTGGTTGATTGATTGAGATTTCTCTGTTCTGGTTAATTCTGTCTCAAATCTACTGAACAGGTATGTGGTTACGCTTATGAATATTCCGAGATAGTATTACGAGGGTTTGTCGAGGTTTTATCGGTTGCTTGAAATTAACTATTGGTTGCTTTTATCTCATGCAAATATAGAGTGACTATGACTATCACTATAAATGTATACATATAACTGGCTTAGATCCGGGTCCACCCCTGTGGCTATGCAAAGGCAAAAAAAGGATAACCTAGAGCAAGGTCTAGGCTATCATGAGTTAGAAATTGGGCTACACATGTGTAGTGCCATGAGACTCTTAGCATGCCATGAGTTAAGGAGTGGGCTACCTACGGGTAGTGCCATGTGACTCGACCCTAGAAACTGATTCACCTGTTAGGTGGGATAATGAGGGGTATAATGGGGGATAGGATATACATGGATCGCGCAGTTATATTTAAACTATCAAATTATTTGTTAAATGGTAATTGGCTGCAATACATTGTTACAGATAATTGTACGATTTTTGTTTCCCCCACATACCAGCTTCGGATGATCGACATTTTGTTTGTCGGCGTTTTAGGTACAAAGACAAAAGGACAAACAGTAAATCGTCATATTGAGAAATACATGAATTAAAATACAAGGAGGATTAGTAGAGTAGAAATTCATATGTGGATAGAAGTTTAGAGATCCAAATTTTCAAAAGGTAAGAAATAGTTTATTTTTCTTACAACTTTCCAGTATAGTTTGTTGAAATTTAATAATTGTTCTTGGTTAAATGTCAAACCTTTGATCCGGAAATTATGGGTACGGCTTTGACCTCTCGGTCTCCCTTAATTGGGGGTTACCGAAGGTAGGGTCGTAATATTTGGTATCAGAGCATAGGTTCCTCACTTAACCATTAATAATTTTTAAATTTTACAAACTCAATAGAACCCAAGGGAGTTATTAGAGGATTATCCGAAAGATGGAGGTGTCTAGAAAAGGATCACGACCGGGGGCTGGAAATATTTTCCTCCACACCGCTAGTCGGAATACGAGGACTCCTGGATCCGTGTGACTGCCTGGCCAAAGTCTTAGGGTATGAATCGAAATAAGATACCTTTAGGACTTTCTCATCTTATTCATCCCTTCTCATCACAAATTTTGTTAAGGACCTTAAGGATTAGGGTTGTCTCTCTTCTCCTCACCCTCTTGTGGTACGAGTAAGGTTAATAAGGTCTAAGGAATCCTCCATCAAATTAAAGGAAAGCATGTAAATAAGATGTCATGGATATAAGCTTAATAGATTAAGCGCAAACTAAAGGATAGATACATGCTTAGGTCGTATGACATAAGTTGTCATGCCCTCAGAAGAGACCTGAGGCTAGGCCTTCTTGTCAGGAGGATAAATAAGGAGAGTTAGTCTTGGAGATAGAAATCTCTATTACAAGTAGAGACCTGGCACATCCTCTGAGGATGATGTTAACTCTAACCCTAAGTGAAGGTTAGAGAGAGAGACAACATGATGAGTTGGATGTCATGATAGACCAGGTGTTTGGATAGACATGCCTTGGATGACGTATGTGCCATGACAGGTTGGATGACCTAGTACCTCTGGCGACCCAATACTAGGAAGGGTCATGCATGTTAGAGTGAAGGATAGATCCTTCATTGATGAGGTTAGAGAAGAATCTATGGAAACCCCACGAGCTTATAAGGGCATAATAGGCACCCAAAATGTATCAGTAGTGCGAGCAATAGGTTGAAACCCTAGTCGGGTGAGTTTGATGGATAGCTTATGTGACAAGCATAAGGGGTTATGGATAACCTTGAGCAAACATAAGTTGAACATAGGTTTCATCATGTAGGGGTTGCTTGTGAGCTTGATCCCTCTTGGAGAGAGAGCCTCTTGTAGTAAGGTTGGTTGTAGGGTTGGCTCTAGAGAGAGAGAGCAGGACCCATGCAAGAAGGTTGGAAGCCTGGACTCTGAGATTTGAGGAATAGTGGGGAGTTGAGGATGATGCGACCTAAGTGGATGATAGGGGTTGCCTCATGCTCGATCCCTTGAGGCTGATTATATCTTGGTTGCCTTTAAGAGGAACCAAACCCTAGAGAGAGGAAGAGTCTTCTTGCACCTATGTGCCTGTGGTATAAGTGTTTACCTTCTAAGAAAGGAAGAAGAAGTTCTGTATACCCTATAGAGGTTTTGTGACAAGTTGTGGGGCCTTATGCCTTGTTGGTTGTCCTTAAGGAGGACTTGACTTTGAAGTGTTTCTCGAGTAGAAGGATGACGGGAAGTGCATGTTATGCTTTATACATGCCTGATTCATGGTTAATAGATTGAGCATGTAGTTGGTCATCAGAAAGTGAACCTAGGGTTCCTAGGCCTAAGAGGGGAAGCAGTGTATCTGATGCTCATGATGAGATTTGAGTCTCTATAGTTTCGAGCATAGTACTCCTCATGTGTAGAGGAAAAAGAAAACCCCTTAAGTTAAAGGTATGTTTGATGAACCCCTCATGGCTAAGTGGATGACATGGGAAGGTATGATCGTGATCCAATGTTGAGGAATGAGAACCCGGATGACCTAGCCTGGTTTAGTGGTCTGCTTGTGCCTTAATAGCTTACTAGGGTTAAGCATATGGATGTAAACCCTAGACCTAAGGGTGTTGATGACCTTGTCGTCAGGAGATAGTTTCCTCCCATCCTGGGAGAGGGACCCTTTTGAAGGGGGTACACCGGTTTTTGTGAAAACCAAAAGAGGTCTCGTAGGATCTTGAGAAGCTAAGTGAAGAGTACATGGTAAGAGAATGAACCTATAGACCCATAGATAACCATATCTAAGTGCATGAGGATGTATTACCATGGAGGTAACCAGTCTGTTTGGGATTTTATCTTCTAATTAGAGGCAATTTTTATAACTTTCTCTACATTTATTGCTTACCATAAGCTTTCTAGCTCAGGTTCTTTCTTTTAAATGATGATCCATGCACTAAACATCTATGCTTGACTTGGATTTCGATTTTTTTAATGTTCCCTATTCTGATTTTAATCTAGATGATCATGTGTACGTTATTCCTAAGGTATAATTTGACTTTGATAAGGTTGGTTTGATAATAAATGGTGCTAAACACCTATCAACCAATGGTCAATTTTAGGGTTTAAAGTTGATTTCTTCTATAAACACATGACCCAATGGTGATAGCATTGAAACAACTGATGGTGTTGTCTTCATGACAACTGATGGTGGTGACCAAGGGTGTCAACTGATGTTCACCCCTTAGGTCAGGTGTTGGCCTAGTTAAAAGCTTAGTGATTAACAACTAAGTACACTAATGATGCTATCAATCAATGGTGATATTAATTTGATATTCGATGGTAATTAATGAATATAGTGCTGATCTAACAACCTATGGTGACTTAATGGTCATTACTGATGGTGGATCAGGTCTCCACAACCGATGATAAGTTTGTAGCATCAATTAAGCCTTAAAATAATGGTTTCTTGGGTCATTTGATGCAATGGTTGGACCTATACTCCAATTGATAGTTTTAATATATGAAATTGAGATAATGGTTAAGATCTAATGTTTCTTCATCCAATAATTTGGATTGATGCCTAAATGTAATATTTTTTTCTTATGGTTTCCTTTATAAGTTCAACTTAAGAAGCTCATTTACTGATGACTTATTTTAAATAAGCAATCACTTGTGGGTTTTACCCTACTCTCAATGGAACTGTTTATGTTGTTAATCAAGGGATGTCTAGGGTTAGATGGTGACTCTTTCTAGAGGACAAATCAATGACTTCATAGGTGGTTTGTTCAGGATGTTTACTTATGTAAATGACCAATGGCTTTACCTTTTCAACATTTAATGGTTAGAAGTTGATGGTTCAATATTCCCATTGTTTTGGGTGAAGCGTGTAGTGTAATGTTATGATTTTGATGATGAGAATTTGATGGTTCAATGCCTTAAACTTGTAGTATTACCCTTGCCCTCATATGATTACGATTTATAGTCACCATAATGAATTAATGTGTAACCCTAATGAGGTATAGCTTCTTATACCTAGCTTTAATATAACTAAATGATGGTAATTGGGTATGAATAGTCCTTGAATGACTAATACAATCGTGGGGTGCTCTCTTATTGTTGTTGAAACCCTAGTATGCTATAACCTGATGGTTACACATTTATTTATGTGTGGGTTCATACTTGAGAATAGTATGGAATGTGATGGTGATGCTTCAACTTATGCATCCATGATCCAATGGGGATGCCATGAATTAGGATTTGGGTATAAGTGATGATTCGTAACATTAATATAATTTATCTGGTTGAACCCAACTCTAATGCAAATTAATAAAGATGAGTATTCATGTTTAACATTCTTATATGATGACATGAAGGTGAAATAACCTCCTTAATATGATCATAACCTTAATATGTTAATTGGTGGTTATCATAGCCACATGGTTGATACTTTCTTATGTTAAACATGTGCATTATGAATATAATGAGTGTAAATCATATCTAGCTTTCTTGCATGCTGATGTAATAAAGGAATGTTCTTAATATTAATATAACCCTGCTATGATTGTTTATGAATATATCCTAGCTCATTAATGCAATATTGTGATGATCCAGTGTATTATATGTAAGTGATGTTGTTGAGCCTTGTTATAAGGCATGCAAAGATAATGATGATCTTACAAGGAATAGTATGATGGTCTTAATGACCTTTGTGCATGGTTGTGCCCTAAATGAGGTGTATTCCTCTTGTGTTGATAATTGTTGATACCCTGTGATATTATGAAAAGGATTTATATCCTTTGATAGCATGATGACAAGTGTAGTCTCATAAATGGCAAGTGAATAGCATAATGTAATCATGAGATGATAAGCAATATGTCTCATGTGTTTTATATCTTCTAAAATTGTTATATAGCAATGTTTGCTAGAAGTGAATTGGGATTTATATGTCCACTTGTTTGATGCAGCCTTAATTCACCCAATTGGAAATAATTAATCAAGTGAAATTCTAATCATGTAGTGCCTTGTGCCATAGATCCATATGAGTGTCAGAACTTGCGAGATGGTGAAATGAGTATTCCTAAGGGAAACTCGGAGCACTTACTATTGAGTATGTGGGGTGTTTTTATCCTGAATCCAAGTATTTAGGGGGGGATGACTGCGGTCATACCTAACCCTTAGTTTGAGAACAACTGTGATCGTCTCTCAATGATTATATATGTGATGAGATTTGAGGACAACTGTGGTTGTACCTCAGATGGTAGGGTATGCATACCCACCTCCTTTCACTAGTGTTGTGATCTGTACCAAGGATGGACTAGGCTGTAGCAGCTTGACCTTATGTGTTACTGTGGCATACCCGTACTGACTAGGGGTAGAGAAGATCTTAGGAGTCTGGCTCTTCGTAGATCTTATATGGCACTAATTGCGACCAAGAAGTGGTTAGTTGGAACTTGAGTGGTATCCTCAATTTCCTTAGGGTTTAATAAAAGATGTAATACACGATGTTTCACATTGGATGATTATCCTTGTTTGTTATCATTACATAAAGATGATGCTTATTGCAATTAAGAGATAGTAGATATACTTAGGTTGTGGATATGCTTAAGATTGTAGATGCATACATACAATAGCTATGCTTATGTTGATAACTATATTGTTACTGCTGATTATAATCATGATGCTAGCTATCTCATGTTGTTAGTTATGTTTAGCATGCTAGCCATGCCTTTGTAACTAGAGATGCATATACTTCTATTCATGCTTATCGAGATAGTTGTGCTTATGTTGTTAGCTCTTCTTATGATGTTGATATGTTCAACCTGTTAGACATGCTGATGTTGTTAGCTATGCATATGATACTAGACTTATTCATGATGTTAGAGATGCTCATGCTGCTAGACTTCTTATACTGTTAATAGGGATATGAGAATAGTCTGGCTAATGAAGATAGTTATTATCTGCTCCTTTATGTATTTTATTAATCATCAGTGATGTTGAACTTATTTGTTATATATGATTAAACTGCTTAAACTGTCTCATTATGTAAAAATGTTGGAATCAATAAATGTTGTTGGAGGTTATATCTCTTGTTGGGACATGGGTCTCACCCTTGTGGTTTGCCACATCTTTTTTAGGTAATTGGAAGTGACGAAAACAAACCTATGGCAGCAAAGAGGATCTATAGTAATGAATCATTGAGAAAGTTGATTAGATGTCTAATGTATCCTAGAGTCATCCCTGTACTCTTAGGTCCGGGCAGGAAAAGTTTGTATATGGTGTTTCAAATGAATCAGAATTTTGTTAACATGTTAATGCTTGTTTGTGTAGCATATACAAATATTGTTATCATGTGTATATATGTTGTGGCTAAGGAGATAGAACAATTTGTATCAAATTCTTGTCATAGTATGGATACAAGGAAGATATTGGGCTTTTATGCAAATGTTTCTAAGTGGGTGTTGATGTTGAAATCGATTTTAATTTACCCATATTTTTGGGTATGTGGTTAATTGGTGATTTATCATGTTTTATGTTATGAGTAATCTCATTTAGTGTATCAGGTTATCACAAGTTAGTATCATAGATTTAGGCTCACTAAGCCTACAGGGACACTAGGACATAGGACTAGGATGATGTCAAAGTTAGGAATATGACACAAAAACATGGTGCATACTTCCTAATCTCAATACTTGGGTGCTCTGGCTAGATATTCAATTATTGAAGAAACAATATGGAACTCTTAGATTGCTATCTTTTTTATTACTTTGATTAAGTAGACATTTTGAAATAATCTAAAGAGCATAATAAAGCAGAAATCATGGTACAGATAACTCAATATTACCTCAAGAGAAGATGAGGATTACATCATTATCTATCAAAACTTGAATTGTTGGTAACTATAAGAGAAAGATATGACACCATGAAATCTAAATTCAAATACAAATAAGCAAAAGAGGAATTCTTGAAGATGAAATTAAAAAAGATAATAAAGTAAAAGACATATAAGTCTGTTCTTACAAAGTGATTAAAGGTATGAAATTTACATAAGATGGAGAGAATCCCTATGATAAGTATAAAATGAGAAGATGAATGGGAACAATGACAAAAGAATAAGGTGGAACCTGAGTTAATCTCAGACCAACCTATGTATGTAAGAAAATTTTAATGTAAAATCAACATGGCATGTGAAAGAAATTAAGGGAGGTGATCCGTGTTTAATGAAGAAAAACTGGAATATGATGATTTACCTCTGAATAAGTGGTTGAAAAATATAATAAAACAAGAGAACATATCCAATGTGATTAATAATAATCAAGGAAGGAGTAATGAGATATGTTAATCACGATTATTCCTATTCTAATGGCAAGGAACCCAAAATGAAAAAGGTAAAATGATACATAAGAAGTTGTAACCTACATAATAAAAATAGAATTGGTTACCATTTTGCTAGTGACCCTTGAACAATGCTTCTATGATGTGGGAAGTGTGTTTCATTTGTGTATTTTCTTTCTGGGGAACAACTTTTAAGTGGATCATTGCCACTTGGTATGTGTGGATTTGTTGTAAACATGAGTTTGGATAGCTTGTTATAGCATGAAGTTTTTGGACTATAGTTCCAAGATCATAAAGCATGTGATGAGTATGCTTTTGAGCCTTCCAATAATTAGGAAGACTCCTCTTATATGTATTAAGATTTGATTATGTTGGTAAAAGTAGATGAGATAAGGATGTGAGTTCCTTATAGCACAAGAGGTGGATACCAAGGTAATGAATCCTAGTATCCAAGATGTTTCAACAGTATGGGAAGTTTGTGAAGGTTGGAGATGTTTATTAAATGAACATTCCAAGTATTCCTCTCCATTAGAGAGAGAGAGAGTTGATGATGACCCTCTAAATGTTGTTTGGAAGGAAAAACAAAAGTGATTCTATAATGTTGTGTATGGTTCAGTGATAGTTGGGTAAGACCACTATCAAGGATAGATGGTTTGTTGATCAGTAGACATGTGCTATCGTGTTCCTTTAAGATAAAATATACTTTAGAAATAAGAGTTAGAATGGATGACATAAGTTACATGACCATGGTGAGTTTAGGGTTATGTCCTTTAGACTAGCCAATGTACCAATAGAATTTATGAATAGGAGAAACAGAGTGTTCAAGTCATGTCTTACAAGTTGTAACAAGCTTTGAATGATGACAACTCAAGGTATTTCATAGATGGTTAGTAACATGGTCAACATCTTTGCTAAACCTTAAGAATGTTGAAGTAGTTGTACTTATGTGTGACAAGTCTAGCAAGAATGAGTTGGGGGTTGACTAAAGTATCCTCTTGGAGTTATGATACCTCTGTTAAGTATGTTATGTGAATCCTGATAACATGAAGACAATGTCGTTGCTCTACCCCTAACATTGTCAATAGGGAAGTTTTATTTGTTAATAGTTATAGACAAGTGTATGGTTCTTCAACTAGACTGATGTCTAGTCCATCATTAAGATGATTGAAGAATCTTCTAAGAACCTATACCTTATAGTTCTTGACAATTATGTGATACCTACCTGATTGATTGAGTTGTTAATTACAACAACCATTAAATGATCATAGATATGAAACTTTGTAAAGTTACATATGATAAGATATACATGATGTTCTATGTTTGGTAAGAGCCAGTGAGTATGGCCTCTAAGTGATGTGTGATACAACATATAGAATAGTTTAGGATGATAGTAGAGTCCTAAAGTTGAAAGGTACTACCATACCTGTACAGGTGGTACAACAGTTCTTATGTTGAACCAAGGTGACCCATGCAAGAGTTAAAGGAGAAGAATATGACTTCTATGAGAATAATGTGACATGATCATGAGATGAAAGTTACCATGTGTAAGATTGGGTATTAGGTGCATGAGAAGTATCCATCTTTTTTTACCTTGGATTTTGGGGGTGAAATCCCTGTTAGGGTTTATGGTTGAGTGACCCCTAACCTTGCTCAAAGTATTCAACATACTTTACTATCATAATTTAATTTTTAGAACCTTAATATCACCTTGTAATATGCTTTTTAATCATAATACAAGCTTGATTTTCAAGTTTGGTCCAATTTGGACACTGTTTGTGCAAGTTATGCAATTTTATACACATTTTGGACTTTTCTACAATTTGCCCAATTGAGAGGTTTTATTCACAATCCATCACTTTCATTATGTTCTTTGGATATTCTCTCATAATTCTTGATCTTGTTGAGCCATGGGGCACCTAGTTGAACCTTGGTTTGGATGTGTTTTCCTTAAGGGTATTTTAGGGTTTACTCCTTTAGGGATGAGCTACCTTTAGGTGCTATCAAGCAAATGGTATATTTGCTTTTCTTGAAAAATCAAGAAATGAGGGATAAGCAGGTATCCATGTATGGTGGGTCAGCTTCTTGTGTGGCAGCTTGTATATCCTTAATAATTGAAGGCCATGGATGCATGGAGAGCTTTTTAGACACATCATGCTTCTTCTCTCCCTTATCCTAGAGCTTTATATATCTATTTTTGAACTCCCAAATGAAAGTTTTTCTTTCATCCACTTCTCTCCTACTAAGTACCTCTTTCCCTATCTATTTAGCTATGGAGGACCTATCCAAGGCATATGAAGAAGGTGAATTTCTTTGTGGAAACTCCTAGGGTTTTGTTTTGTTATCTTTTAGGGTTTAAAAAGCTTCCTTCTAGTGATCTTGACCTAAAACAGTAAGAATCCCCTTATTTCCTCAGTTTATTTCTTTCTTATCCTTCCTCCTACCTTTCTCTAGGTCGGAACGTTGCTGTTCCATGGGATAAATTTCTCTAAAACCCTACCTTTCTTGCTCCTTATGGTTAGGGTTTGCTCATTTGATGAAGAAAGGTGCTTGATGGATGAGTTCACAACTTATGATTGGATTTTCTACTCTATCTGCTTATGTTTTCTTCTATTTGGGATTTTATCTTATAATTAGAGGAAAATTTATAACTTGATCCACATTTATTTCTTACCATAATCTTGCTAGCTCATGTTCTTTCTTTTAAATGATGATCCATGCACTAAAAAGCTACGCTTGACTTGGATTTCAATTTTTGTAATGTTTCATGTTCTGATTTCAGTTCTAGATGAACCTATGATCATGTGTAAGTTATTCCTAAGGTATGATATGATTTGTATCAGGTTGGTTTGACAACTGATGGTGCTAAACACCTATCAATCAATGGTGAATTCTAGGGTTTAAAGTTGATTTCTTCTATAAACACATGACTCAATGGTGATACCATTGAAACAACTGATGGTGTTGTGTTCATGACAACTAATGGTGGTGACCAAGGGTGTCAAATGACGTTCACCCCTTAGGTCAAGTGTTGTCCTAATTAGACGCTTAGTGATTATCAACTAAGTACCCTAATGATGCTATCAATCAATGGTGAAATTTGTTTGATATTCGATGGAGATTAATGCATATAGTGCTGATCTAACAAACTATGGTGGCTTAATGGTCACTACTGATGGTGGATCAGGTCTCCACAACCTATGGTGAGTTAAGCATGTAGTTGTAGCATCAATTAAGCCTTCAACCAATGGTTTCTTGGGTCATTTGATGCAATGGTCAGACCTATACTCCAATTGATGGTTTTAATATATGAACTTGACCTAATGGTTAAGGTCTAATGTTTCTTCAAACTATACATTAGAACGATGCCTAAATGTAATATTTTGGTCTTAATAAAGTTATTTAAATGGTTTCCTTTTTGAGATCAACTTAAGAAGCTCATTTACCGACGACTTGTTTTAAATAAATAATCACTTGTGTGTTTTACCCTACTCTTAATGGAACTTTTTATGTTGTTAATCAAGGGATGTCTAGGGTTAGACAGTGACTCTTTCTAGGGTTTAAGATGCTTACTTATGTAAATGACCAATGGCTTTACCTTTTCAACATTTAATGGTTAGAATTTGATGCCTCAATATTCCCATTGTTTTGGGTGAAGTGTGTAGTGTAATGTTATGATTCTGATGATGAGAATTTGAGGGTTCAATGCCTTAAAATTGTAGTGTTACCCTTACCCTTATATGATTATGATTCATAATCACCATAATGAATTAATGGGTAACCCTAATGAGGTATAGCTTGTTATACCTAGATTTAATATAACTAAATTATGGTAATTGGGTATGAATAGTCTTTGAATGACTACTACAATCATGGAGTACTCTCTTATTATTGTTGAAACCCTAGTATGCTATAACTCGATGGTTACACCTTGATTTATGTATGGGTTCATACTTGAGAATAGTATGGAATGTGATGGTGATGCTTCAACATATGCATCCATGATCCTATAAGTGTTGATTAGTAACAATAATATAATTTATCTTGTTGAACCTAACTCTAATGCAAATAGATAAAGATGAGTATTCTTGTTTAATGTTCTTATATGATGGCATGATGGTGAAATAACTTCCTTAATATGATCATAACCTTAATATGTTAATTGGTGGTTATCATAGCCACATGGTTGATACTTTCTTATGCTAAATGTGTGCATTATGAATATGATGATGGTTAATCATATCTAGATTCCTTGCATGTTGATGTAATAAAGGAATGTTCTTAATGTTAATATAACCCTGCTATGATTGTTTATGAATATCTCCTAGATCATTAATGCAATATTGTGCTGATCCAGTGTATTATACGTGAGTGATGTTGTTGAGCCTTGTTATAAGGAATGCAAAGCTAATGATGATCTTGTAGGGAATAGTATGATGGTCTTAATGACCTTTGGGCATGGTTGAGCCCTAAATGTGGTGGATTCCTCTTGTATAAGGGTTGATACCCTATGATATTGTGAAAAAGATTTATGTCCTGTGATAGTATGATGATAAGTGTAGTCTCATGAATGGTAAGTGAATATCATCATGTAATCATGAGATGATAAACAATATGTCTCATATGTTTTATATCTTCAAAAATTGATATATAACAATGTTTGCTAGAAGTGAATTAGGGTTTGTATGTCCATTTATTTGATGCAGGCTTAATTCACCCAATTGGAAATAATTAATCAAGTGAAATTCTAATCATTTAGTGCCCTGTGCCAAAGATCCATCTGAGTGTCAGAACTTGCCATATGGTGAAACGAGTATTCCCAACGGAAACTCAGAGCGCATACTATTGAGTATGTATGGTGCTTGTCATCCTGAATCCAAGTGTTTAGGGGGATGACTGTGATCATACCTAGCCCTTAGTTTGAGAACGACTATGGTCATGTCTTGGTGATTATATATGTGATGAGATTGGAGCACAACTGTGGTTGTACCTCAGATGGTAGGGTATGCGTACCCACCTCCTTTCACTGGTGCAATGACCTATTCCAAGGATGGACTAGGCTGTAGCAGCTTGATCTTATGTGTCACTGTAGCGGACCCATACTGACTGGGGTCGAAGAAGATCTTAGGAGTATGACTCTTCCTAGATCTTTTATGGCACTGATTGACCAAGAGGTGGTCAGTTGGAACTTGAGTGGTATCCTCAAATTCCTCAGGGTTTAATAAAAGATGTAATACAGCAATGTAGCATATTTGTTTAGGGTTATATGCGATGTTTCACATTGGATGATAACCCTTGTTTGTTATCTTTACATAAAGATGATGCTTAGTGCAATTAAGAGATAGTACATGTACTTAGGTTGTGGTTGTGATGACCCAATAACAAATCAAGCCATTACCAGTAATAATCGCGGAATAACCATAAGCAGTGAAATAAAAAAAACTCACTAAGAATGAAAATCATTTTGCATATAGATCATCTTCCAAGAAATTCTTAAAGAAAGAACCAAAACTTTATATACATCATGGTTCATACTGTATATACATTGTATTGTCTCATCTCGAGAATAACAAGTACTAGTTGTTTTACTCAGATATATACAACAACTACATAAAACCTCAAGGTAAACCAATCAAAATCTCAAGTCATTCATAAAAACCACTAAGTACTATCTCCCAAGGACCTGAGAGTACAGAGACGACACATAGGACTTCTATCTATAAGACCCGATAGATAGTACACTCAACCTGAGCTACTACTGTTGTCCCTGCTGATTTGGTCCTTCCTCTGCAGTCCAGTTTCTACCTCCTCGTCTGCATCCACCTAAAAATTATGGATCCCACAGGGTGAGACTATTGTCCCAGTGAGAGATATAACTCTCTGCCAACAATATTATTATCACAGGAAATAATATAAAACTGAGCAGAGGATACCTTTTGCTAGAAAGCATGTTTATTTTCAATATAAAGCAATAACGTTGATAAAATAGTTCAACTACTCATAATAGAGTTATAAATCATCTATTTGCTTTATAAGGAATATGAAGAACATGTGTAACACCTATCAACTAAGATGTATAAAAGTAATAAAGCATCAACCAATGTTTTTCGTATTCGATCCGTAAAAAAATACGCTACACGGATGATTACATGTTTACATTCACATTTATGCCCAAAGGAGATGAGGTATACCACTCATACTCCAACCGACCACGACTATGTTAAGCATCAGTACCATACAAGGTCAGTGACAGAGCCAGCTATCAAGACCTCACCTATCTCGGTCAGTACGAGATAATTGGCAGGACATCTTATGTCAACTGCAATTAGTATACTAGTGTTTTCGCTATAGAGTTATTGCCGCATCATGTACTCTCTTCGAGAGAAGACCACTGAGCTTTCTTAGATTTATTTTTCATCAGGAAGACCACTGAGTGATCCTGGTTTAGTTTTATTAGGAAGACCACTGAGCGATCATGGTTTAGTTGGGGAGTCCACTGAGCACCCCTATTTAGTTGGGGAGTCTACCAAGCACCCCGATATAATAATTACATATTCAAAATTATGTATACCGAGTTAAAATCATTTCACCATTCAGAAAATCCTGACACTTATTGGATCTATGGTATGGGCAACTACATGATAACGTTACACTTGCTTAATTAAGTGTATTACAGTATCTTTTAGCATCAATCAAGTTGCAAGAAAGAATTATATCAGATGCTACAAAGACAGGTATAATATATCTATCAGGTACTTTTATGATTCTTTGGAACACATATATCACTTAGATCTCAATCTCTTATCACCATTAGGCTTGGGTATACAAACCCTTAGTTCACCACTGAGTATTGTTACCACTTATCAGGTAACCATTTCCTTTAGGTCATCAAACCAAGGTATTAATTCACATAGTTCACAAAGGCCATTAAAATTGTATCATATAAATATCATAGCTCTTACTTAGCTATGCACATCACCTCATGATACTTTCATGGTTAGTATATCATGCTAACAAGAATATCAAATACATATCATAACCATGCAATGCAAATGATATATATCTATCCCATTATTTAGGGTTAGGGTTTCCCTTCATCAACCGATTAGGGTTTCAAATCATCTCATCACCCATTATTAGGGTTAAGATTTACCCTAATTAAACAATTAGGGTTTCAAGATCACATCATAAAAGATTAAGCCCTAATTCATACTCCATTCATAATAGGAGTACCAACATATACTTATTACATTGTTAACATTCAAATCTTAGTTTCTCTGTCATCCTCACTAGGATGTTGATTGCACTATACTTTTATTAAGTTGGCACAATTCTCCTCTTAAGGTACATTAATTCACCACTATCAAATTGTATTAAACTCATTGCATCTTAATGTTGCATTTAACACAACACAAAACATGTCACTCAATCAAGTACATATGACATATCGGGTATCAAAGTGTATGTATACTATCATATCATGCTTAAAATGCACCTTATCATCATATTGTGTATTTGTATCGCGCATGTGGTGTAGCCATATCACCATATCGTGATAAGGGTGTGTCCCCTATTACCATATTGTGTACTCATATCTGATTGGCTATCACTTAGGTTCTATCATCTCAAGTTAGAGTTACATGACCTCATATCATTTATGAGCTGAAAGTTTGACCTCATATCGGGTATAAGGGGTCTACTTGCTGCCATATCTTGTACAAGGTGTGCACCATATCAGGCATAGGGTATATGCCTCACCATGGTATCGTTCTAGTAGTATATACAAAATACTACATCAGTTTCCCATGTTGGATTATCATATCGGGTTTCCATGTTGGATAACATATCAGGTTAGCATATTGGGTAGACTATTATGCTCATATCCTTTTATACTTTCAAGGAATCAGTCCCATCATGTATTTGAATGATAAACTAGATATCAGGTTGAACTCTCTCACCACAATCCTTTACATAAAATGTAGGGTGTATCAGGTTTCATACTCATCATCTAGGGTTTCAACTCTATATTGGTTATTTGATTAACACTATATCATGCATGAGGTATGATCTTAACCTTATATCATGTATAAGGTGTAAGTAGGTACCTCCTATATTGTTCATAAGGTATGCCTCATATCGTTCATGAGGTATCACCCATCTCTATATCGGGTTACCCTTCATCTTGGGTTCCATATCGTGTTTAAGGTACTTTAACCCAATATCGGGTAGTACCATGATGATGTCACCATCATCTACCTCTAGACTATTGTTCTTACTATTCTAGTTCATGGACAACAATCCTAACATTCTTTTTGGAACTGAAAGGAACATCAATTAATCAAAGGAATTAGAAATTGAAAGTAGATCAACAAGTTCAACAATATTGAAGGTGAATAATAACATAATTGGGTTCAAGTTATATAACCTGCCTCAAAAACAACTTCCAAGCTTCAAGCTCCAAATCCTCACATTTCCAAGGTTGAATATAAGCTTCTCTAAGATCCAAGACATGAGCTCCTTAGCACTTGCACGATATCTTCACCACTTGTGGCTGATATCCCTCTCTATGGTCGATATCCTTCTTCTATGGCTGATACCAAGGCTCTAGGGTCAACTTTCTTTCACTTGCACGATACCAAGATGTTGTGCACGATGTCTAAGAGAACGATGATAGCAATATCCGAAAATTCTACTAATAGGTAAAGGGAATGATATTTACACTTGTGATTTATGAAAAAGTGTGTAAGAGGTGTCATTTTCTTAAGCCACTAAGTGCCACATGGCCATGCTTAGATTGACACATGTATTTGCATGCATCCCATCTTTATCTTGCCATGCAAAAATAAAACTTGAGGATAAGCAAGGGATATGGGTCGGGCTCCTTGGTTATCTTCTAGGGCAAGCTGTTTCCACTCACATTATTATTATATTTATAATTCAATACAACCTTTTCCAAAGAAAAGTTGCAAACCAATATCTATTGCTTTATTGAAGTGCCTAGCCCATTATGGATTTTTTCAAGAATCAACAAACCGATAGGAGACTCCCTCTATGGCTCCATGGCCGATAGGGACTCCTATATCAAGTCCTCAACTCAATATGACTCATACAAGGGCTATAACTACACTACATTCTTAGTCTTTTCATCACCAAGAATGATATCTCTCTATGATGATTCAAACATGGTGTCTCCTTCTTTCTCTCACCTCTAGATTCTACTTAGGAAGGAGTAGAGACACTCTAGAAGTGGTAATTGCACATCTACCCTACACTTTGGATATATTACAATTTGTACCAAAATTGGTTCACAAAGCACTTAGCATTATTCAAACAAGTTCTCTCTTTTAAAATTTAGGATTTCCACAAGCCACCAATTAGCATCATTTTCTCTCTTATGATGTTAAAACACTTAGGGTACCTTCAACATATGTCATTTTGCAATATAACCCCTCATCTTGGGTAAATTTCACTTTACACTCAAACTATCATATAATGCACAAATAGTTTGCTAATAAGATCAAACTCGAAAATAAACTTCACAAAGAGTCTTCATTACTTTTCAAAAGATTAAAACAAGTTTGTAAATAACTTACTTAAGCAAAACTTCTAGGGTTAAGGCATGACCCATGTCAGGTATGTTACAATTATCAACCCCTAAAAAGGATTTCGTCCCCGAAATCTCAAGAGAAAAGAGAAGGGTACTTCCTCCTCATCTCTTCCTCTAGCTCCCATGTGGTTTCTTGAATGCCACGGTGATGCCAGAGAACTTTCACAAGAACTATATCTTTCTTCTTCAACTTCTTGACTCTTCTGACAAGAATCATCATAGGACCTTCCACATAGGATATATCTTCATTCAATTCAACCTCTATAGGTTGCAACACCATCTCTGTATCAGGATGACACTTTCTCAACATAGATATATGAAACACTGGATGTAGTCTATGTAGCTCAGGTGGCAATTCCAACCTATAAGCTACCTTTCCAATCCGTGTTGTCACTGGGTAAGGTCCCATAAATCTAGGAGCTAACTTACCCTTCTTCCAAATCTGAGAACACCTTTCCAAGGAGAGACCTTGAGATACACTATGTCTCCAACTTGGAATTCTAAAGGTATATGGCATTTATCGGCATAAGACTTCTGTCTATCTTGTGCAACCTTCCACTGTTGTTGTATCACTTTAATCTTTTCAGTTGTTTGTTGCACTAACTCAGGACCCAGAAGTTGGTATTATCCTATCTCGAACCAGCATAACGGAGATCTACAACATCTACCATATAATGCTTCATATGGTTCCATATCAATACTAGCCTAATAACTATTATTGTAGGCAAACTCTATTAAGCTCAAGTGTAAGTTCCAACTTCCTACAAACTGAAGAACACATGCTCTAAGAAAGCCTTCCAAAGTCTATATAGTCCTTTCAGACTGTCCATCTGTCTAAGGGTGAAAAGATGTACTAAACTTCAACTGCGTACCTAAGGCTTTATGTAGTCGTTCCCAAAAATGACTCATAAATTGAGGACCTCTATCAGACACAATCGTAGCCGGAACTCCGTGCAACCACACTATCTCATCTATGTAGATATGTGCAAGTTTCTCAACAATATAGGTTGTTTTGACAGGAAGAAAATGTGCTGTCTTAGTCAACCTATCAACTATCACCCAGATGGAATCATGACTTTTGGCCATTCTGGGCAGACCAACCACAAAGTCCATCGTCACATGATCTCATTTCCACTGAGGTATAAGTAAAGGTTGCAATGTTCCTATAGGCTTCTGGTGTTCTGCTTTAACTTGCTGACACACCGGACACTACATAAAAAATGCAACTACATCTTTCTTCAAATCGGGCCACCAATACATATCTTTTAAGTTATGATACATTTTGGTACTTCCTGGATGCATTGCATACATGGATGGGTGAGCTTCCTCCATAACTATCTTTTTAAAGTTATTAACATCAGGTACTACCATCCTACCATGGTAAAAGACTATCCCATCCTCTGATTCATGGAAACCATCCCGTTTCTCATTGCCATACACTAACCTAATCTGCCGAATCACAATATCAACATGTTGTGCCTCTTTGATTTGTTCTTTCTGAGTGGGTTTCACATGCTTCTCATCTAATAGTCTGGCTAACAAAGATACTTCTAACTACACATTCATTTGACTCAAAGAGACAAACATGTCTCGTCTATGACACACTAAGGAATTCAATTGTGCTTTATCTATGGGTGGAGACGAAGATTTTCTACTGAGTGCATCTGCCACTACATTGGCTTTCCCTGGATGATAATCCATTGTAAAATCATAGTCCTTGATTAACTCCATCCAACGACATTGTCTCATATTCAACTCATGTTGTGAGAAGATATATTTTAAGTTTTTATGATTTTTGAAAATCTGACACGTTTCCCCATAGAGATAATGTCTCCAGATCTTCAATGCGTGAACCACTGTAGCTTATTCTAGATCATGTGTCGGATAATTCTCCTTGTGTTTCTTAAGCTGTCGAGAAGCAAAAGAAACTACATGATCATTCTGTATCAGCACATAGCCTAGACCATTCATAAAAGCATCATAGAAAACAATGTATCCCTTTCCCTGCTCAGGTAGAACTAGCACAAGTGCACTTGTCAACCTTTCTTACAACAACTGGAAATAATGCTGACACTTGTCATTCCAGACAAAAGGAACTTCCTTCCTGGTCAACCTGGTTAGGGGTAATGCTATAGAACTAAAGTCTTTAATAAACCTTATGTAGTAACCTGCCAGACCTAGGAAACTGTGAATCTCAGTTGATGTGTTGGGCTATTCCCACTCCACAACAGATTCTACTTTCTTTGGATCAACACGAATACCTGAAGCAGATATAAAATGTCCAAGAAAATATACTTCTAACAACCAAAATTCACACTTGCTAAACTTATCATATAACTTGTGATGTCTCAACAAAGTCAAGGCTTGACAAAGGTGTTTGTTACAACCTCAATTTTGCTTATATGACTGTAATTGCAATTGTTTCAAAAGAACTATACTTGGTTGTAAATTTGCATGATTTATGATAAATATATGGATTTCTTTTACAACTCTTCCTTGTGCATGGTTTTTCATGGACCCTTCGGTAATAATGGGTCCAAGATAATAAAAGAGGAAGACAAGTTAAAAGGGAATAAGAATTTCATAAATAATAATGAAAATTGGGATAAAGGTGAAAATATAAGAAATAAATAGATAAGTGTGAGTTTGATCATAATGGATGGTGATTCGAACCCCACATGGATTCTTGAGATGCAAGGAATTGAAATAAAGGAAAATAATAAAGTGTGAAAGAGGAAATATGAATAAAATATATATATTTAAGCAATAAATTGCACATAAAGAAAAAGTTCGTTTACTTTTGATTTATGGCCCCAAACTTGGCAGGATGATAGATTAAGTTATTATGAAGTTTCCCTCAAAATTTGGGATTCAACGGAGCCATGGTTGGAGAGTTATGATTTTTCCAAATTGTCATAAAGTGAAAGGGATTTTTCCTAAAATAAAAACCAAATTTCCTTTGTTTGGGCGCGAGTGATGCGGATCGTTGGATCTTGATCCAACGGAGGTTGCTCATTATCTAGTTCTAACCGAACTAGGAACAAGCCACCCAAGAAAGGAAAGTTTGTGGTTGGGTTTGGAAGAGGATTCCAAACACATTATACCTAGGTTCTTCGTGCTTTGGAGGCATCTAGAAGAAACCCCTAATTTGGCTAAAACGGTAGGAAACGACAAAGGTTGGGAACCCTAGAATTGGCACCTAAATCCTACAAATAGGACCCCCTCGACTTTGGCAGACCCTCACGATCACCACCGGCCACTTTCCCTCTACTCTCGTGCCCTAGATCCCTGAGTTGGCATTGCTCCGGTGAGCTTTAGGCTGCGGCGCCGCCATGGGTAGCTCTATTGGATCGAGTGGAGGCGACAATCAGTAGCTGTCTCATTCTTTTCCACGATAGGCCATGAGATAGATCAACGGCCCTAAGGTGCTCTGCTATTTTGAAGACCGCGAGTGGGTGTAAAAGCTAGAGACTACATGATCACACTCATTCAACGATGACTGGCAATCCAACAGCCAGCGATTTTTCAGAAAAACCAAAGTCACCTCTCTAGTCAAAATTCCAGAACAATAGTGAATCTTGTTTAATTCACTAAAAATCGCTCCTTTGGCCGAAAAATAAAAGAAAATAGAGCTTTTTGATCAGAAAAATATGTAGAATCTGATAAAAATGGAATTGGAGCCTTATATTATTTGCAATATTAAAATCACACAAAGTTACCATTTTTAATGTATTAAATTATGGTAAAACCCTAATTTTATATGGAACTCAGATTTAATGGCTCTTTTGGGTTATTCTGAATAATATTAACCTATTGAGAATAGAAGGGAGAGTTAAATTTGAAAAGGTAATTTTATGCTTGTTTTAGGGTTTTATGCACATGATTATGCTTAGAAACCCTAATTTAGGGAAAATATGGGTTTTAATGGTTTAAATCCAAAAATGTAAGTATATAACAGAGATTTGGTGATCTCGAACTTTTTTTAAGATTAAAGAACCCTTAATGAGGATAATTGGAATAATTAGGGTTTTTGAGAAATAAGAAATCTATTTTAGGGTTGTTAGCCTAAAAAGGAAATAAAGTTGGATAAAGGAACCCTAATGGACCCTACGGGCTTGGAAGCCTTAGAAAGTATCCTCATGTCATTAGGAAGGTGTTTTGACATTAAGTAATCTATATGTTTCAGGAATTAACGGTTGTGTGCCTTAAGGTGCTTGCTTAGATATTTTGTTGAATTTGGATTCTATTGCTCAAGAACCGGTATGTGGTTATGCTTATGATTAAATAACTTTAGTTTCCTAGCGATTCTTGAAGTTTTATTGATTTCTTGGAATAAATGCTTAATTGTATTTTATTTCATGCAATCATAAAGTGGCTATGACTATCATCATAATGATATGTGTATAACTAGCTCAGATCATGGTCCTCCTCAGTAGCTCTAATGTTGATGAGATAGATGACCTAATACATGGTCTACCTGTGAGGTAGGACCATCAAGTTATCACGAGTCATGGATTGGACTACCTTTGGGTAGGGCCATGTGACTCCACAACCCTATGTATTGATCTACCTATAAGGTAGGATCATGGGGGTTAGTTGAGATCTGCAATATGATAGGTAGTATCTATGTCCACTACAGGGACAACCCAGAGGCTAGGGTATGTAAGGATTGAGTTGTCATGTTTAAAATGTAAAGTTTGCTTGTTAAACCATAATTGCTTGCAATATGTTGTTACAATTAAATGCAAGATTATTGTTTCCCCCACATACCAGTATAATTCATTATACTGACTGCCATTTTGTTTGTCTGTGTTTTAGGTTATCAAGAAAATGAATATTCTTTTAAAGTGACATTGATGAAATAAAGCTTAATAAAGAATTGGAGGATTATAGATAGATAAGTTCTTTCTTGGGTAAAGAATTCCACTTCCCATATTTTGCAAGGTATGAAAAGAAATTTTTTACTCCATTATAAGTTTAGCTGCAGTAGAATTTATTAATTATTGTTGATTATTGTCTAAGGATCCTCGCTGAGTTTGCTTACAATAACAACTACCAAGCCAGTATCAGGATGCCACCATATGAAGCTCTTTATGGGAGGCTCTGTCGATCGCCACTTCACTGGGATGATGTTGGTGAGAGGACCTTGTTGAGGTCAAATGAGCTCCAGGTGTATGGAGATAAAGTTGCGTTGATCAAGCAAAGGCTGAAGAGAGCCCATGATCAGCAAAAGTCATATGTAGATGTGAAGCGGACTGACTTACAGTTCACCATGGGAGAGGATGCGTTTCTGAAAATCTGACCCCTCCGAGCTATAGCTAAGAATAGAGGAAAGCTGAGTCCCCGATATGTGAGTCTGTTTGAGGTTTTGGAACAGATTGGTGAAGCTGCTTTTTGTTTGGTCTTACCCCCTTAGTATAGTATGATGCATGATGTTTTCCATGTGTCTAATCTGAAGTGCTATGTGAAGGACCAAGCCATGTGCTGACCACTGAACCTATTGAGCTCCAAGGGAGACTAACATATCTTGAGTCACATGTGAGAGTATTGGATACCAAGGTGAAAGAACTCAAAAATAAAGAAATAGATATGGTAAAGGTTCTTTGGAAGCACCATGGGGAGGATGAAGCCACATGGGAGCTGAAGACAGACATGGAAAAGGCATACCCTGAATTGTTTGTTTGATTGGCTGAATTTTCGGGACAAAATTCTTATAAGGAGGGGAGGATGTTACAACCTCGATTTTGCTTATATGACTGTAATTGCAATTGTTTCAAAAGAACTGTACTTGGTTGTAAATTTGCATGATTTATGATAAATATATGGATTTCTTTTACAACTCTTCCTTGTGCATGGTTTTTTGTTGACCCTTTGGTAATAAAGGGTCCAAGATAATAAAAGAGGAAGACAAGTTAAAAGGGAATAAGAATTTCATAAATAATAATGAAAATTGGGTAAAGGTGAAAATATAAGAAATAAATAGATAAGTGTGGGTTTGATCATAATGGATGGTGATTTGAACCCCACATGGATCCTTGAGATGCAAGGAATTGAAATAAAGGAAAATAATAAAGTGTGAAAGAGGAAATATGAATAAAATATATATATTTAAGCAATAACTTGCACATAAAGAAAAGGTTCGTTTACTTTTGAATTATGGCCCCAAACTTGGTAGGACGATAGATTAAGTTATTATGAAGTTTCCCTCAAAATTTGGGATTAAATGGAGCCATGGTTTGAGAGTTATGATTTTTCCAAATTGTCCTAAAGTGAAAGGGATTTTTCCTAAAATAAAAACCAAATTTCCTTTGTTTGGGCACAAGTGATGTGGATCGTTGGAACTTGATCCAACAGAGGCCTCTCATCATCTAGTTCTAACTGAACTAGGAACAGGCCACCGACAGGAGGATCTTTCCTTCGGATTTTCTCACGATTGGTTCCATGTGCAAACAAAGAAAGTTTGTGGTTGGGTTCGGGAGAGGATTCCAAACACATTATACCAAGGTTCTTCGCGCTTTGGAGGCATCTAGAAGAAATGCCTAATTTGCCTAAAATGGCAGGCAACGACAAGGGTTGGGAACCCTAGAATCGGCCCTCAAATCCTATAAATAGGACCCCCCTCGACTTTGCAGACTCTCATGATCATCACCGACCGCTTCCCCTCTTCTCTCGTGTTCTAGAACCCTAAGTTGTCTTTGCTCCAGTGAGCGTTAGGTTGCAGCGCCACCGCAGGTAGCTCTACTGGATCGAGTGGAGGCGACAATCAGTAGCCGTCCGATCGTTTTCCACGATAGGTCGCGAGATAGATCAACGAACCTGAGGTGCTCCGCTATTTTGAAGACCGTGAGTGGGTGCAAGAGGTAGAGACCACACGATCGCACTCAGTCAATGATGACTGGCGATCCAATGACCAACGATTTTTCAGAAAAACCAAAGTAAGTCGCCTCTCTAGTCAAAATTCTAGAAAAACATTGAATCTTGTTTAATTCACTAAAAATCGCTCCTTTGGCCGAAAAATAAAAGTAAATAGAGATTTTTTATTAGAAAAATATGTAGAATCTGATAAAAATTGAATTGGAGCCTAATATTGCTTGAAATTTAAAAAGTACACAAAGTTACCACTTTTAATGTATTAAATTATGGTAAAACCCTAATTTGATATGGAACTCAGATTTAGTGGCTCTTTTGGGTTATTTTGAGTAATAGTAACCTGTTGAGAATAGAAGGGAGAGTTAAATTTGAAAAAGGTAATTTTATGCTTGTTTTAGGGTTTTATGCACATGATTATGCTTAGAAACCCTAATTTTGGGAAAATGTGGGTTTTAATGGTTTAAATCCAAAAATGTAATTATATAATAGAGATTTGATGATCTCAAACTTGTTTTAAGATTAAAGAACCCTTAATGAGGATAATTGGAATAATTAGGGTTTTTGAGAAATAAGAAATCTTTTTAGGGATGTTAGCCTAAAAAGGATATAAAGTTGGATAAAGGAACCCTAAGGGCTTGGAAGCCTTAAAAAGTATCCTCATGTCGTTAGGAAGGTGTTTTGACATTAGGTAATCTATATATTTTAGCAATTAAGGGTTGTGTGCCTAAAGGTGCTTGCTTGGATATTTTGTTGAATTTGGATTCTATTGCTCAAGAACAGGTATGTGGTTACGTTTATGATTAAACCGCTTTAGTTTCCCAATGATTCCCGAAGTTTTATCAATTGCTTGGAATAAATGCTTGATTGTCTTTTATTTCATGCAATTATAAAGTGACTATGACTATCACCATAATGATATGTGCATAACTAGCTCAGATATGGGTCCTCCTCTGTAGCTCTGATGTTGATGAGATAGATGACCTAGTACATGGTCTACTCGCGAGGTAGGACCATCAGGTTATCACGAGTCAGGGATTGGAGTACCTTTGGGTAGGGACATGCGACTCCACAACCTTATGTATTGATCTACCTGTAAGGTAGGATCATGAGGGTAAGTTGAGATCTACCAGATGAGAGGTAGTATCTATGTCCACTACAGGGACAACACAGAGGCTAGGGTATGTAAGGATTGAGCAGTCATGTTTAAAATGTAAAGTTTGCTTGTCAAACCATAATTGCAATAAGTTGTTGCAATTAAATGTAAGATTATTGTTTCCCCCACATACCAGTATAATTCATTATACTGACCGCCATTTTGTTTGTCGGCATTTTAGGTTATCAAGAAAATGGATATTCTTTTAAAGTGACATTGATGAAATAAAGCTTAATAAAGAATTGGAGGATTATAGATAGATAAGTTATTTTTTGGGTAAAGAATTCCACTTCCCATATTTTGCAAGGTATGAAAAGAAATATTTTACTCCATTAAAAGTTTAGTTGCAATAGAACTTATTAATTATTGTTGATTATTTGTAAAACCACTGATCCTATTTTGGGATAACGCCTCTGACCTCTTGGTTTCCCTTAAATGGGGGTTACCGGGAGGCGGGGTTGTTATAGTGTTGTTCATGTTGTTGACCACCTCTACTATATATCGAGATGTCATCTATGAAAACCACTTTAAACTGATCAAGAAATGGCCGAAAGATTCTATTCATCAGCTGGTGCATTAGTTAGTCCAAACGACATAACTACAAACTCATAATGACCATACCTCATCCTAAAGGATGACTTAGGTATGTCACTCTCCTTGATATGTAACTGATGATATCCTAACCTTAGATCTATCTTAGAGAACACCGTTGTACCACACAACTGGTTAAACAGATCATATATCCTTAGTAGAGGATATTTGTTCTTTATAGTTACTTTGTTATGTTGTCTACAGTCTATGCATAATCTCATAGACCCATCTTTCTTTTTAACAAAAAGAACTGGTGCACCCCATGGAAAAGTACTCGGTTGTATGAAACCTTTCTCAAGCAACTCCTGTAGCTATTTCTTGAGTTCTGCCATCTCAATTGGCACCAACCTATAAGGTGTCTAAGCTATGGGTTGCGTACCCAGAATTAGATTAATCTTGAAATTAATCTCTCGGGGTGGAGGAACATCTAGAAATTCCTCGGGAAACACATCCGCGAATTCTCTGACAATAGGAACTTCACAAAGATTAGGATTCTCTACTCTTGTGTCTACCACATGTGCCAAGAATGTGAAGCATCCTTGTCGCATCAACCTCTCAACTACCATTACTGACACTAGACAGGTTGGAAGAATCTTCCTATCCCCCTAAAAGACCCATGTCTTATGACCGTGTGTAAACATAGCCTGCTTGGAACCACAATCCAAGACAACTTTATACTTCTCTAGAGTATCCATCCCGAGAATTACATCAAACCCATGTATTTCAAGTGGTATAAGATCTACCTAAATGTTGTGTTATGAGAAAGAAAGAACACAGGGAGAGCATACCTCTCGCAACACTATAGATCCGACTAATAGAGTTTCTAATAACAGATTATCCATTCTACGATTGACAGTCATATTGCAGTCATGAATCACTTATCGAGTGATAAAGGAATGCGTAGCACCCAGATCAATCAAAATAGATACGAAGCAGGATGAAGACATATCAGAATGAAATAATTCCATCTGACCTGTCACAACTCATGGATTAACCACTGCCTCTGACTGATTCATAGCATAGAATCTCGTCATTGCCTATTGCTGACCTCGTGCTATGTTGGCTGGTGCAGATGATCCTACTTGGGTTGCTTGTCCACATCCTCATGTGCCACTACTGAACTGTTGTCTTTGAGAGCCTTGTTGACTCTACCTCGGTGGTTGGGTTACTTCCTATATCTCTAACTGGACAATCCTTTATCAGATGTCTTATCTGTCTACACCTGTAGCAGACTCTGTTCTCCCATTGCGACCTAGATGGTCCTATTACTGACATTGATGCTGAGCTATGGGCTCCACTTGGTGGAAAACTATGGCCTCTACTTCTGCTGAACATCCACTACATTTGAGCACTGAACCTCTGTGGTTCTACTAGTGTAGTAAACCTTGGTTTCTTAAAACTTCTAGATATCTGGCCCTGGAACTGTGCAGGTACTTTCCTACTATTCACCTTACATTTCTCGGTCACAAACCTCTCTACCCTCCTAACTGACCTTGTAAAGGTGGAAAATATCTCTCTATTCTCTAGAGCAGATACAAGTGTGGTTAACTCAGCATTCAAACCTTTCTCAAAATGTTGAATTCTCTCCTCATCTGTAGTAGCCATATGTGGATAGAACAGTAGAAGCTCCATAAACTTAGCTTCATACTCGCTAACCTTCATCGGTCCTTGTCTAATCTGCTCAAACTGCGAGATCTTCTCATCTAGATAAGTCTTGGGAAAGTATCTACTGACAAACTCTCATCAGAATTCCTACCATCCGACCTCAACACCAGGTCTTTTCTCTTCTTCAATGGCCCACCAATGGCCAGCGCTTCCTTTCAAAAGGTATACAACATGCTTAACTTTATCAGCCTCTAGAATATCAAGGATCCTATAGGCTTTCTCTATCTCGGTAAGCCATGAATCTATGTCTGCTAGGTCAATTGTGCCACCATATTCAACGGCTCCTACCTGACGCGACCGCTCTAAGGTCTTACCAGATCCATGTCTGTCATTGGGAACTAGTATTCTAGGTGCTGGTACTAGTATCCGATCAGCCATATGCGTCATCATGGTCATAATCTACCCAAAAAGAGTATGAAAGGTTGGGTTCTCTAATAGAGTTTGGTCAAGCTGGGGATTCTCAGCTCTAGTCCTTCTCCAACCTGATCCCTTGCACCACCTCCTGGTGTAGCGACACTGCTGTCAACAGCATGTTCTTCGTGCGCTCCAACCATCTTCAATTTTACTTCTTCTCCTATATGAGGAGAAGTCACTATAAGATATACTGGAGGACGCTAGAATAGACTCAACAAACTTAATCCTATGTCTCTGTAGGCTCAACAAACCTTAGGCTCTAATACCAAAATTTTGTGACAACCCGATAACAAATCAACCCATCACCAGTAATAATCGCGGAATAACCAAAAGCAATGGAATTAACAAAAATCACTAAGAATTAAAATCATTTTGCACATAGATCCTATTCTAGGAAATTCTTAAAGAAAGAACCAAAACTTTATATACATCATTGTTCATACTGTACATACATTGTATCGTCTCATCTCGAGAATAACAAGTACCAATTGTTTTACTCAGATACATACAACAACAACATAAAATCTTGAGGTAAACAAATCAAAATATCAAGTCGTTCATAAAAACCACTAAGTAATATCTCCCAAGGACCTGAGAGTACAGAGAAGACACATAGGACTTCTATCTATAAGATACAACAGATAGTACACTCAACCTGAGCTACTACTTCTATCCCTACTGATGTGGTCGTTCCTCTATAGTCCGGTTTCTAACTCCTCGCCTGCGTCCACCTAAAAATTGTGGATCCCATATGGTGAGACTATCATCCCAACAACAGATATAAGTCTCTGCCAACAATATTATTATCACAGGAAATAATATACAACTGAGAAGAGGATACATTTTTCCAGTAAGTAGGTTTATTTTCAGTATAAAAAAATAACATTGATAAAATAGTTCAACTACTCATAACAGAGTTATAAATTATCTATTTTCTTTATAAGTAATATGAAGAACATGTATAACACCTTTCAACTAAGATGTATAAAAGTTATAAGGCATCAACCAATATTTTCCGTATTCGATCCTTAAACAAATACGCTACACGGCTGATTACATGTTTACATTCACATTTATGCCCAGAGGAGATGAGGTATACCGCTCATACTCCAACCGACCAACTACATTAAGCATCAATACCATACAAGGTTAGTGGCAGAGTCGACTGTCAAGACCTCACCTATCTCGGTCAGTACGAGATAACTGGATATACATCTTGTGTCAACTGCAATTAGCTCACCAGGGTATACTGGTGTCTTCACTATAGAGTTACTGCCGCAACATGTACTCTCTTCGGGAGAAGACCACTGAGCTTTCCCCAATTTATTTGTCATCAGGAAGACCACTGAGCCATCTTGGTTTAGTTTCTTCAGGAAGACCACTGAGCGATCTTGGTTTAGTAGGGGAGTCCACTAAGCACCCTTGTTTAGTTGGGGAGTCCAATAAGCACCCCGATATAATAATTACATATTCAAAAATATGTATACCGAGTTAAACTCATTTCACCATTCAGTAAATGTTGACATTGAATGGATCTATGGTCTGGGCAACTACATGATAGCAATGCACTTGCTTAATTAAGTGTATTACAGTATCTTTTAGCATCAATCAAGTTGCAAGAAAGAATTATATCAGACGCTACAAAGACAGGTATAATATATCTATCAGGTACATTCATGATTCTTTGGAAAACATATATCACCTAGAATCTCAATCTCTTATCATCATCATGCTTGGGTATTCAAACCCTTAGTTCATCACTGAGTATTGTTACCACTTATCAGGTAACTATTTCATTTAGGTCATCAGACCAAGGTATTAATTCACATAGTTCACAAAGCCCATTAAAATTATATCATATAAATATCATAGCTCTTACTTAGCTATGTACATCACCTCATGATACATGCATGGTTAGTATATCATGCAAACAACAATATCAAATACATGTCATAACCATGCAATGCAAACGAGATATATCCCTCCCATTATTTAGGGTTAGGTTTCCCTTCATCAACCAATTAGGGTTTCAAATCATCTCATCACCCATTATTATGGTTAAGATTTACCCTTATTAAACTGTTAGGGTTTCAAGATCACATCATAAAATATTAAGCCCTAATTCATACTCCATTCATAATAGGAGAACCACCATATACTTATTACATGGTTAACATTCGAATCTTAGTTTCTCTCTCATCCTCACTAGGATGTTGATTGCACCATACTTTTATTAAGTTGGCCCAATTCTCCTCTTAAGGTATATTAGTTCACCAGTATCAAATTGCATTAAACTCATTGCATCTTAATGTTACATTTAACACAACACACAACATGTGTCACTAAATTAAGTACGTATGATTGAAGTATACCTACCATATCAGGTATCAAAGTGTATGTATACTATCATATCGTGCTTAAAATGCACCTTATCATCATATCATGTATTTGAATCAGGCATGTGGTGTAACCACATCACCATATCATGATTAGGGTGTGTCCCCTATTACCATATCGTGTATTCATATTGGATTGGCTATCACTTAGGTTATATCATCTCAAGTTGGAGTTACATGACCTCATATCATTTATGAGATGAAAGTTTGACCTCATATCATGTATAAGGGGTCTACTTGCTGCCATATCGTGCACAATTTGTGCACCATATCAGGCATAGGGTATATGCCTCATCATGGTATCGTTCTAGTAGTATATAAAAAATACCATATCGGTTTCCCATGTTGGATTATCATATCGGGTTACCATGTTGGGTAACATATCGGGTTAGCATATTGGGTAGACTATTATGCTCATATCCTTTTGTACTTTCAAGGAATCAGTCTCATCATGTATTTGAAAGATAAACTAGATATCAGGTTGAACTCTCTCACCACAATCCTTTACACAAAATGATAGGGTGTATCAGGTTTCATACTCCATCTAGGGTTTCAACTCTATATTGGTTAGAGTGTTCAATAAATACTATATCATGCATCAGGTATGATCTTAACCTTATATCATGTATAAGGTGTAAGTAGGTACCTCCCATATCATTCATAAGGTATGCCTCATATCGTTCATGAGGTATCACCCATATCTATATTGGGTTACCCTTCATCTTCGGTTCCATATCGTGTTTAAGGTACTTTAACCCTATATCGAGTTGTACCATGATGATGTCACCATCATCTACCTCTAGACTATTGTTCTTACTATTATAGTTAATGGACAACAGTCCTAACTTGCTTTTTGGAACTCAAAGGAACATCAATTAATCAAAGGAATTCGAAATTGAAAGTAGATCAACAAGTTCAACAACATTGAAGGTGAATAATAACATAATTCGGTTCAAGTTATATAACCCACCTCAAAAACAACTTCCAAGATTCAAGCTCCAAATCCTCACATTCCCAAGGTTGAAGATAAGCTTCTCCAAAATCCAAGACTTGAGCTCCTTAGCACTTGCACGATATCTTCACCACTTGTGTCTGATATCCCTCTCTATGGCCGATATCCTTGTTCTATGGACGATACCAAGGCTCTAGGCTCAACTTTCTTTCACTTGCATGATACTAGGATGTTGTGCACAATATCTAAGGGAAAGATGATAGCAAGATCCGAAAATTCTACTAATCGGTGAGGGAATGGTATTTATACTTGTGATTTATGAAAAAGTGTGTAAGAGGTGTCATCTTCTTAAGCCACTAAGTGCCACATGGCCATGCTTAGATTGACACATGTATTTGCATGCATCCCATCTTTATCTTGCCATGCAAAAATAAAACTTGAAGATAAAGTAAGGGATAAGGGTCGGGCTCCTTGGTTATCTTCTAGGGCAAGCTATTTCCACTCACATTATTATTATATGCATAGTTCAACACAACCTTTTCCAAAGAAAAGTTGCAAACCGATATCTATTACTTTATTGAGGTGCCTATCCTATCATGGCTTTTGCCAAGAATAAAAAAACTGATAGGAGACTCCCTCTGTGGCTCCATGGCCGATAGATATTCCTATATAAAGTCCTCAATTCGATATGACTCATACAAGGGCTATAACTGCACTACATTCTTAGTCTGTTCATCACTAAGAATGCTATCTCTCCAAGATGATTCAAACATGGTGTCAACTTACTTCTCTCTCCTCTAAATGCTACTTAGGAAGGATTAGAGACACTCTAGAAGTGGTAATTGCACATCTACCCTACACTTTGGATATATTACAATTTGTACCAAAATTGGTTCACAAAGCACTTAGCATTATTCAAACAAGTTCTCCCTTTTAAAATTTAGGCTTTCCACAAGCCATCACTTAGCATCATTCTCTCTCTTATTACGTTAAAATACTTAGGGTACATTCAACATATGACATTTTGCAATATAACCCCTCATCTTGGATAAATTACACTTTACACTCCGTCTATCATATAATGCACAAATAGTTTGCAAATAAGCTCAAACTTGAAAATAAACTTCACAAAGAGTCTTCATTACTTTTCAAAAAATTAAAACAAGTTTGTAAATAACTTACTTAAGCAAAAATTCTAGGGTTAAGGAAAAACTTCAAAATTTTGTTAGCATGTTAATGCTTGTTTGTGTAGCATATATAAATATTGTTATCATGTGTATATATGTTGTGGCTAAGGTGATAGAACAATTTGTATCAAATTCTTGTCATAGTATGGATATAAGAAAGATATTTAGCTCTTATGAAAATGTTTCTGAGCAAGTGTATATGTTGAAATCGGTTTTTATTTACCCATATTTTTGGGTATGTGGTTAATTAGTGATTGATTGTATTTTATGTTTTGAGTAATCTCGTTTAGTGTAATAGGTTTTCACAATTCTAGAAAAGAAACATAGTTTTTATCTAATAGAAAAGAAGTCTGGATGACTTTACATATAGTCAGGCCAACTTACCAGTGTTATGGGCTTATATTGTTCAACATGGATAAAAAAATACAAAAATCATCTTTTGCTCCCTAAAAAATGGGCCTGACTTGTCAAGAAGTCGTAAGGCTATTGGTCCCAACTTTAGACAAGTTGGCATGACCTCAGTCAAGCGAAAAAGCTATTTTGCTTTATAAAGCTGCATCTAACCCCAACATTTTGTCCTATCAAACCCAAGAATGGATGACTATTGGCTAAGCCAAAATCTAAATTTATAAGTGCTTCAAACTCCATTTTAAGTGTATTTAACTTTTTTTGACCCTCTATGTATATAATTTCATCCAAAATCACTAAAATAGTATTTCTTTCATCATTAAGAATTTTAATATGTAATTTTGACATCCATATAAACACACCATATACATCTTATATCAATTAGACATGTTAGATTTGCAAATATCTGACTTATTTTCTAGTTATCTTAATTCAAACAAACATTATTATAATAATTTATAAAAAATATACATAGGGTTTACCAATCACAATTATTTCACTTCGTTATTTCTTTCTCAATGAGGTTGTGTTTGGTATGTAATGAAAATATAGATGGGAAGGGAAAGGGATAGTGAGGGGAAATGGTATGTTGACCATGAAGGGGAAATTGTTTAAATGACTTATTGTGTTACATGTGCATGGAGATATAGATAGGGATGAGAGAACAAACCTTAACAAATGTTGTTTGTTACATGGGTACCATGAGGGGTAGGGCATATTTCTTTATATAGAAACACCCTACATAAGTATGAATCATGTTTATTGAATGCAATTTTGGATATGTGTCTAAATAAGTAGTGGAGTCTTGAAAGAAACGGTTTTCCCCATGATTCATCATACTTTTACATGGGGATAAAACATGCCAAATTTTCCTATGGGTTTCCTATGGAATATTTCCCCTTCCCATGACCGTGGAAAACAAACAACAATTTATGTTTTCCCACCATTCCCCTCTGAATGATTCACCATGTAACAAATAAAACCTTATGGTTTCAATTGTATAAGTACATTCACATTAGTAGTTAAGGTTTTCTGATTTGCTAGGATGAGAAGAAATTAGGCAATAAGCAAGGTGGATATTATAGGATTATGGTAACATGGGGTTGGTACCTTATACAGATGAAGAGGAGGAGGAACACATGACTATAAGAAATATTGATGGATTACTTAACACAATAAGGACATCAACAATTTGATGGTGGATATTATTTTGAGAAATATGGATGCAAAAAATTTCCAATTTATATCTATCAAGGGAAAAAGTGGTTATCAACTCACTCTCTTTTTTTTAGTTTTTTTTCTTCTAAAATGAGTACAACCATAAAGAACCACATTTTAATCGTACCTAAATTATTATTAGTAGATGTAACATCTCAATTTGAATTTTTAAACTATACCTTTGGGGCTAGTTAGAACCAATATAAAAAATGTTAAAGCGAGGGACATTACATAGGAGGGAAGGTTCATCCCATTGAGATTCCTACATCTCAATACTATTGCCTCAGTCAAAAAACCCATTGGTAGTTTGATTAACTTTCATTAAAGCCTTGCCTCCTTAATAAGACATTCGACTAAAGAGTGGGAGGTAAAAATATGACCAAAATTTCAACTAGATGGTATGATTCAATGAAAAAAGTGTATCCTTCTATTTTATATTCTAATGGAGGGGTAATTTGATCAATATTTTATTTGGTTAAGGACGGAATGTGAGTTAGGCTATGTCTTCTTTTGCCACATCGACAAAATTGGATTGGGATTTGGACCGTTGACCACTTGGATGAAATTTGACTGAACATAGATTACAAGGTCGTTAGTTCCAATATAATTTTCCAAACTAGACTAAACCAATCCTACTTCTAAAAATTGTTGCAGTCTTGGACTTGTTTTATTCGAAGTGGAATTGATGGTAATATTTTCACATGTTACCTAAATTTTCCTAGCTATCAAGTTGGATTCAGTTTTCACTTTTGTATCGAAACACACGTCGGAAACCGCAAGGTCCTATTTTGAATCAGATTGAACATACATTCAAACCAGATTTGAGGATGACTTTTATTCATTAATGTAGTGACCTGACTATGACGTGACTGTTCTAGGGGTTTGACAACTCAAATTATGAGATTCCTTTCTCAGTACAATTTTGTTGTCCAGTTTGATTGACATCACCATTTATATGTTAATGCGGCATAATAGTATGACTAAAACTAGATTGAAAGCACCATGTGCTACCCAACAACAGTATATCTTATTTTTAGACTCTTATCAACCAGACAAACACAATCTATATCAACTCCGATTCGTTTCCGAATGGCAGCTAATTAAGCATAATAATTTGAGATTCTTCAATCCGAATCTCATAAACTATTCCAATGCAGACTTAATAGTTAGCGTCAATTCCAAACTAGGCCTAATGCACCATAAAAGTGTCTGAAAAAAAGATTACTACTGGTTTAAGGTGAGGAGTGGAGAGATCTTATGTTTCCTGAATGATGACTTGACAACAAGAAGCCGAATCTAATGCAAGAGTCACCACTTGGTGGGTTTCAATTTAAACTTTAACGGTCTTGTGGTGGAAGATACTTCGCCGCAGTGGTTAACACACGGTCCACACGCGGCAGGTCTCGTCGATGCGTGGTTTGAAGTTACGTGGGGATAGTTCTTTATGTCTTTGTGGGAAGACAAATGCTAGATGGACACCATTTTGAAACTCAAAATAAAACCCCAAGAAATCTCCACCACATTATTTTATTTGTTATACATTGTAAAATGTGGTGGAAATTATTTAGGGTTTCATTTTGGGTTCCAAAACGGGTATGCATAACAAACCAGAGGCACGAGAACCCAAACTAGATGATTTTTGTCGTATTCGTAGAATGGCTCACGTATTCACTTCACATATTCACCTACCCATCTAGCTTTACCATAGCTTCTGCGTCCGTACTTTGCAGTTATTTTTACAACATGAAGGGGAGAGATGGGAGAGAGAGTGAGAGAAGGAGTGGAGAGAAAAAAATGGTTGTAGCAGAGAGAAAAAAAGATAAGATATTTTTGTTAATAACTTTTAAACAGTATAAAATTTTTGACGAATAAACACCGTTGCACTCCTTATAAAAAAAATGTTACAACAAGATCAAATTCGACATGTTTTGAAAAAATAAAATGTACAATCTAAAAAAATGAGAATTAGTGTAAATGTAAAAAGTAAAAATAGAGGAGAGGGAAATTTATTTTGCTTATAACTCTCGAACCATAATGATTTTTTAAATAAAATAAAAAATAGTAGTTTACTAACACAAAATACTTTAAAATGATACTAATATTAACATACTTTGATAATTTTTTTTAACAAAATAATTATAGCACATATGATAACATGTTATAATATTGAATAACACATTTTTTATAATGTGACTGTGAAAGTCAAAAAAGAAGAGAGAGAATTTTGTTTTGTTTATAACTCTCAAATTGTAATGAAATTTTAAACAAAATAAAAATTGATGTGTTACAAACACAAAATCCTTTAAAATAAGGCTAATGTCGACATACTTTGATAATGGATTTTAACAAAATAAATACAACACATGAGATAACAACAAGATCAAGTTCGACATGTTTTGAAAAAATAAAGTGTACAAACTAAAAAATGAGAATTAATA
Organism: Alisma plantago-aquatica; assembly: GCA_963693085.1. NCBI lineage: Eukaryota > Viridiplantae > Streptophyta > Magnoliopsida > Alismatales > Alismataceae > Alisma > Alisma plantago-aquatica. The sequence goes on from OY856409.1 coordinate 704,054,483, forward strand.
AAAATGTAAAAAGTAAAAATAGAGGAGAGAAAAATTTATTTTGTTTATGACTCTCAAACCGTAATGAATTTTTAAATAAAATAAAAAAATATGGGTTACTAACAAAAAATACTTTAAAATAAGACTATTGTTAACATACTTTGATAATTATTTTTTAACAAAATAATTATAACACATGTGATAACATGTTATAACATTGAATAACACATGCCTTATAATGTGATGGTGAAAGTCAAAAAAGAAAAGAGAGAAATTTGTTTTGTTTAAAACTCTCAAATCGTAATAAAATTATAAAAAAATAAAAATTGATGGGTTACTATTACAAAACCCTTTAATATAAGACCAATGTCGACATACTTTGATAATGGATTTTTTAACAAAATAAACATAGCACATGAGATAACAACAAGATCAAGTTTGACATCTAAAAAATTAGAATTAATGTAAATGTAAAAAGTAAAAATAGAGGAGAGAAAATTTCATTTTGCTTATAACTCTCGAACCATTATGAATTTTTAAATAAAATAAAATAAGATGGGTTACTAATAAAAAAATCTTTAAAATAAGACTAATATCAACATACTTCGATTATAATTTTTTTAACAAAATAATTATAACTCATGGGATAACATGTTATAATATAGAATAACACATGTGTTATAATGTGATTGTAAAAGTCAAAAAAGAAGAGAGATAAATTTATTTTGTTTATAACTCAAACCGTAACAAAATCTTAAACGAAATAAAAATTGATGAGTTACTAACACAAAATCTTTTAAAATAAGACTAATGTGGACATACTTTGATAATAAACTTTTTAACAAAATAAATACAACACATGAGATAACATGTTATAACATAGGAAAATATATTTTTTCAGTCCAACTGTACGTTATCTCAAGTTTAGTTTATTTTTTAAAGAGAGAGAATATATGAAAATAGGAGGGAAGTAATATCGTATGTTATCTCCATCTAAATGTATGTTATATTCAGTCTGATTGTATATTATCTCATGTTCAATTTATTTTTTAAAGAGAGAGAAAATTTATAAAATAAGAGGGAACTAGTGTCGTACGTTATCTCCACTCCAAATATGAGTTATCTCAGGTTCAATCTATTTTTCAAAGAGAAAGAAAATATTAAAAAATGGAGGGACGTAGTTCGTGCGTTATCTCACGTCCAATTGTACGTTATCTCACATTTGATTTATTTTTTAAAGAGAGAGAAAATATCAAAAATAGGAAGGAAGTGATGTCGTATGTTATCTTCAATGTAAATATATACGTTATCAACGATACAATTGTACGTTATCTTGCGTTTGATTTATTTTTTAAAGAGAAAGAAAATATCAAAAAATAGGAGGGAAGTTGTGTCATATTTTATCTCCAGTCTAAATATATATGTTATCAATAATTCAATTATAACATGGATAACATGAACAACATGTCATAACATAGATAACATGTCATACCATGGATAACATAGATACCATGACATACCATGGATAATATGACATAACATGGATAACATAGATAACATGATATACCACTGATAACATGAATAACATAGATAACATGACATACCATGGATAACATGACATAACATGGATAACATAGATAACATTGATAACACTGATAGCATAAATAACATTGATTACATTATTATCCATTTTTTAACATGTGTCCCATGTGTTATAAATATCTTGCTAAAAAAATCATTACCAAAATATGTCTAACATTAGTCTTATTTTCAAATATTTTTTGTTAGTAACATATCAGTATTTATTTCATTTAAAAATTCATTACGGTTTGATAGTTATAAGCAAAATAAATTTTTCTCCCCTCCTTTTCGACCGTTTACAACCGCATTATCTTTTCTTTTTAGAATGTACATTTTATTTTTTTCAAAATATGTCGAATTTGATCTTATTATAACATATTTTTTGTGAGAAGTCTAACGGAATTTATTTCGTCAAAAAATATGCTAGAATTTAAAAATTATTACCAAAATAACTTTACTTTTTTTTTTCTCTATCCGATAGTCACCCTCTCTACTCACTCATTGTCTCCCTTCTCTCTCTCCCAAGTTTTTCTCACTATTTTTCCCACTCTCCTACGTTTTTCTGTGCAACAGTTTTTTGAGCAGAAGAGACACTTTGGTCGTCTGAGTTCTCGTCCAACGTGATCGTCCATATAGCTAATCTCTTTCTTGATTCTGCTGTAAAGCCAGCAGGAAACGCGGCCTTCGAAAAGGCAGAGGCGTTTCTTCACCTTGGCAACAATCAACGGGGGCGGTTAATGTCCGGTAATGATCGGCAATGTGGAAATCAGAGCAAAGTTTTAAACACCAGAAAAATTAGCAGGCATCGGACACGTATTCTTGTATAGGTAATGGAAGCTGTTCAGCCAGCAATGCAAATGCGATTTTGATTGGCGTAAGGAGCTGTAAGGAGGGTTGCCTGGGGACGGGTGACTTATGTAAGGAAGTACGTTGCAATCTATGAATCGTGCAACTCCACACCAACACAGCTGGAGCGACTGAATTGAATTACATGTGTCAATGGGGCGGCCGTTCGACACATCCAGACTATTTCTAAATTCAGCACACTGGTTCTAGTGTTTAGATAGATAACCATAGGTCATTCCATGTCAGTGTTGCAACTAACCAAAGGATTGCGTTTGATCAGCTTTCTTCGGTTAAATACTCAACCACACACCTGATCATTATGCTTTAGAAACTTTTAAACTTGTAAATTTGAAAAGCAAAATATGGTTTGAAACTTTGATCTTAAAATTTAGGAAGTTGATTGCGATGAGGAGATTTCTTAGCCACTTCCATTTGTTATCATCTTTATGGAGCAATGAAAAACAGCTCAAAACCAAACAGTCCAACAACAAAACTAAAACTATACTCAGGCAAATCAAGACACATAGATACTATTCATTTACGCTATTGTAATGTGAGTGTAACGATACACGAAACTATGCATCCCCATTGTAAATACAAGATCCTTAATCAATACTAATGATTATGAGAGGAAGAATAAATGATATAATAAAAACATACATATCGGTTTTGGCTCCTTCAAACCCTACATTGAACGCAACGGAGTAGTTGTTTACTGAATGCTAATTTATCGAACTGAACTAAACTGCTCAAATCCTCAAGCTGAGGTAAAATGGTTAGTTTGATTCAATCTGGCAAATAAATTTATGGTTTCATTTAGGCTTTTACCGAGCACTAGCCAACCTGTAGTCGGGTGCATATTTACTATCCTAACAAATAGCGGGGCTGTTGGATATATGGCTGTAAGCCACTTGTTTAACATGGGTTAAACCGATTATAGTGCAACTAGTACATAGAAGAAAAAAGTAGTGTGTTGTCCTGTACAAATGGGAAGAGTTTAGTCCTACATTGCTCACTCCTTAACTTTTGTAGTCCTTATATGCAGGATCACATGCAACATTAGTGTCCAAAGGTCTTAGAGGAGAGTATGATCACCTCCATAGTGAGTATGGTGATCAAAACTCACACACACGTGTGCGCACGCCATGCCTCACCGGGACAGGCCGGGTCGGGCACGGGCTTTGGCTCGTACTTGTGACTTATGGGAATGTCTTCCGTCTTCTGTCTGGTCATTAGGGTTAATCACATCTTTCGAACGCTCAATTGTCAACTGTTTGTACACGTGATTTGCAAACTTCTAGCGAGAGACTTCTGCAGTCGTCGCTTCTTGCCGCCTTCTGGAGTTTCCTCTCCTACGAGAAGTGCCTTTGTCCTTCCTCTCAGTCAAGACGTAATTTGTCTGGGTGGTGGTACATGCAACTACTGAGTTGCACTGGTAGTGCACACTGATTATCGACCGGGTCGAATGAAAGAACGACATTCATCCTTCTGGATTGCGAGTTGCTGATTTCTTTAAGTAACACATTTGTTTTTCAAAGAACGATCTGGTTAGAGTTTTCTAACTCATTTACTTTCTATTCTTCTGCACTATTTCTTCTTTTAGTTTGTTCTCTAGATCTGCCTGATTGTTAATAATTTACAACTGTTGCTGCTGCACGTAATGACATCTAATGTTAAATTAACAATAGTCTTAAAGAAATCATCTCTGTTGTTAATATAAAATGACGATGTTTCTAGTTCTAACAACAAAATTGATATGAGCAGTATACCTGAAAAATTTACTGGAACCAACTTTGTCCATTTGCATAGTAGGATGCAAATTTAGCTTAATCTGATGGGTTATGATTAGTACCTAGAGGAGGACGAACCTAAATTTGATGAGTCTATCCCTGATAATGCAAAAATAATTACAATTGGAAGAAGAGTGATAAGACGTGTCATGTGTTGATCTTATTTTCTCTTAATAACAATTTATATGATTCATACTCTAAGCCGCATGTTACCACTTCTATATTTTTGTGGGGGACACTAGTAAATAATTTTAATACTAAAAATCAGGGTGCTGAATAATATTATGTATCTAAATTTCTAAAGTTTCAGATCGTTGAGGATAAGTTCGTCTCTGATCAAACACACAACTTGCAAGTCTTGTGTCATGAACTCACAGATGCAAACATGGAATTTCCTAAGAAGTTCACTATTATGCCTATCATAAAAAAATCCCTAAATCCTAGGAAACATTTGGCATGACTCTTAAGCATCACAAAGGAGACTTATCAATGAGTGATCTAATGAGGGATATAAACATACAAGAACACTTAAATGAGAAGTATGTGAAAGTACCTACTGATGTAAACCCTAGTGTCAATTTAATGGGTGCTAAGAATAATGATTAGAAATCAAAGAATATGCATAAACCTAAGGCTATGATCTAGAAGAAACCGAACAATAGACCTTGTCAGACATGTGGACAGGTTGTCCACTGGAGCAAGGATTGTCCTACGAAGAAGGTAAAGAAAGCGACCACATCTGCAACTGAGGAGGCTGTAGTCAACATGATGATTGCATCCTTGAATATTAATGATGGGTATGTATCTATAAAACCTAAAATCCTTTCTATTTTTAACCAACGTATTGGATAATAGACACTGGGATAATGTACATGTTTGTGAAGATAAGTCCCTATTTGTGTTTTATGAGGCCCCAAGAGGTCATTTTGTGACTTTGGCTACTCCAACTCTATAGAAGTCAAAAGCAAAGGATGGTTCAGAAGTTAAAGGAGAAGGATAGATGGACTTGAAGTTCCCTTCTGGGAAGGTTATGAAACTTCATAGAGTCAAACATGTTCCAACCATTTGGCACAATATCCTTAGTGGCGTAATATTAGTTAGGGAAGGTTTTACAGTAGACTAAAAATGTAATAAGGCTATTATTACACGCCTTCATGATTTTTATTTTTTAACAAGGGTATCTGTAATGACCACATTTGTGCTTAATTGGTAAACTAGGGTTTACCTAAATGATTACATGCTTGATTAGATTGAACATCGTTTAGACTTGATTAATGATAGTAGATCAATTGTGATGTTTCAAATCTAAGAAGAAACTTTAACTATGATTTTAGTTTGAAGAATTAGGGTTTGAGAAATGTAAACCCTAATCGGAAAAAAATTAGGGTTTTGATAGTACACGAATATGGAATTTGATCAGGATAGCAATGTGGTAAATGATTTTTCATATTTTCTACAAATTTTGTATTTAATTGAATTTTGGATATCGTATGGATAACTCAATCATGCATATTGGAGAAAAATTTTAGAATATTTGAGTATTCTTTGAATGTGGTTCTTGGCCAAACTATACTTCGACCAAAATGTTGATAGAGTACTTTTTAGCAGTGTAGTGTTTTATTTTTAATTATTTATTGGTAATTCGAAATGATCTGAAGTTTTAACTAAAAATCTGAAACTCGATCGGAAACAACATCTAAAATTTTCATAATTTTTGGATGTGTTTAGACCTTATCAGTAGATGAATTACAGTAATATTTTTATGACAGAAAATTCAGCTGAAATAAGAGAAAGTATAGTGAGGGGTCAATGTGCAATTGACCCAAGCAGCTCAATTGCTCTATATGGTCAACCTAACACACTAGAAGCCACTACTACAGAAGTGCCTTTTAGTGTCGGTTGTTTAACCCCCTTTGGCGTCGGTTTCTGAACGACGCCTATGTGGGCGCCGCTAAAAGGTTGGACACTTCAGCGTCGGTTAAAAAACCGACGCCTATTTAACATAAAGGCGTCGGTTTATTATAAAACACCGACTCCAAAAGGGTTCACGCCACAGAAAACGACGTCATCTAGGACGCTTTCTGCGTCGGTTATATACTAAAGGACCGACGCAGAAAAGTGTCCTAGATGACTCCCATTTCCTGTAGCGCGAACACTTTTGGCGTCGGTGTTCAACAAAAAACCGACGCTGTAAGTCTGTGCTGACGGTTATCTGTAAATAACCGACGCCTATATCTATTTTTTCTTTATAAATCTATTTGCAGGCCTGCTGTGGCTGGTCAGCAGGATGAGAACCTGCAGTTCAGTTTTCTGAACTGCATGTTTACGACATCCATTGATATCAGCCTACAAACAGGCCACAAACCTGCAAAATTAACATAAAAAGATTCACACAAGTAGATACATTCAGACATCAATTCAATTGTCACGTTCACACATATAGAATCATTCAAATACATGTTTTAACATTCAGAAACATTCATTTACAAAGTATCATTCATCATCACTATCAACATCCCAATTATATCTTACAGTTGCCACTGTTTGTACAGTTATTGCCCATTCTTCTCTTACTTCATCTAATGCTTCCCTCGTATATGGAGCATGTACATTTTTTAAGCGTTTGCCTATAGTGTGGTTAGTTTTAAACACCTGCAAAGAGAATGATGTATATATATAAGTAATAATATAAAAATAAGATTGATATATTTCATACTAACTAATGAGACTATATATAATACCTCATGTATGGTATCGATGTCCAATGCGGCATGTTTGATAATCATCTGCATAAATCGCATCACATAGTATGCGCATGCCCAGCCATTGTCTTGTGTAGCGCACTATAAATTGAAACATACAAAATAATACAATTAAGCACAATTCACATCAATAATATATACATTGGAGTCGGGGAGTCGGGAACTTACTTTTACGTTCTCCCAAGACAATGGCTGGTTCTTTTTCCTTGGGACCTTTCCTCCAGCATTTTTGAATGCATCTAAACCCCTACATGTTAATATAACACACTAAGTTGCATAAGTAAATAGTAATGTAATAAAAGATGTTAACGGATATAAAAAATGAAATATTTCTCACCAGAATAATGCCATTCTCATTACGTGTCCAATTTTAGTGTTTAATGTACTTCCTGCGGGATCTAGATAATAAACAGTGAACGTCCCGGGGACAATAACTAGTAACTCCCAATGTCTACCACTAGAGGTAAAAAGTTAACAATTAATAACTCAAAATGCAAAATAATAATGGAATTTTCTTAAGTCCAAATTATAAATAAAGCAAACTTACTTGACATTGAATGGAGCTATTATTATCGTCTTCATTTGATGACCAAAAATTGTAAAAGCATCTATACAGTATTGTTGAACACTATCAGGGTCTTTAGCTACCATACTAATCAATGATGGAATCAAAAATCCCACATGATCATATGCAAATTGTTTGCAATGATCTTCGATTAAGTAGCTGCAAAACATATAGACGTATGCATTAATATATAAGAAACTAGATCACCGGATCTTACACAAGGTATATGGATGTATAAACAAGATCTCACCTTATCCATGTCTCTATCATTGATGTATTCAACCAATCATACATAAACAGCTCAATAATATCTTGTATAAATAAAGAGCTGTCGTATGATTGACCTGCATAATCTGCATCTAAAGAAACAATTATAGGGCAAAGTATATTATGTGCCCGTAGCCAACATGCCATTCCCCTACAAGCAGGACCTAACAGGTATGGTAGGTCAGTTGGAACCCAAGTTGGTAATGCGGGAATTGGAGGTGGAGGCCTAGGTGCTCCTGGTGTCTTCTTTTTAACCTGTATATATAATTTCAGATCAGTTGACATCATATATATACATTAACAGTCTAAATCAATGTAAATTTATCTTACAATTTCAGTCGTGTAGAGGACATCTGCTTTGGGCCACAATATGACCCCGCTTTCTGCCTCACCAAGTGTATCAATATCTGGGTGGGCATATGGCAACTCAACTTCCCTCCAATCGGGTAATACATGTATCGGGCTCACACGAATGTAGCCCTGCGGCATTGGAGTCCCATGAAACGTTGCCCCAGGAAGGGACTGGTAAGCTTGCGCCTCTGCAACAACATAGTTTTCCATTCTTAAGCGGCATGGCTTCAATGCATACAAATTTACGTAAAGAATGTTATACATATATACATATCATCTTGAAAACATATCATCTTGAAAAGACTAGCTACAATGTCATAAACAATACTTACAACATACGTGTTAGGCGATGGGTCTCCAGGATTACTTGCAGTCTGTGCACCAGGAGAAGAGTGGGTCGGCATAGGCTGATTGGAAGCCTGAGATGCCTGCCACCGCAGCAATTCTTCCTTGACCTTCTCAGCAACCACATCGTTGAGCTTCTTAGCAACTATATCCTCGACTCTCTTATTCTCCTATACATGGATAAAACAAATATTAGCTTTTTATTAATGAATTTCCTTTTGCAGTAACATTATAAAAATAGAATATGTTACCTCTTCTTGAGAAAGTCCCGCTCTGGGTTTGCGCTGGGATGGCCCAAAGAATGCTTTGATGCCCACACCAGCGCCGGCACCTCTAACACGTCCAGGATGCTCTGGGTTACCCAGAGCAACTGTCAATTCATCCCTTGTGCCCTGAGGGATGAACGTGCCTTATTTCCTCTGCTCGTGCAGCTCCCGCTAATCACCATAAACAAAAATTGGTAAGTTAACACCACAAATAATCAATATTCAAATGATTGCTCTAAGAGTTGTATTTTACCATTTTTGCAGCCGCCTCAGCAGTTTCGGGCTTCTTTATTTCACCCTTCTTGTTTTTCCTGCCAGCTATCCAGATATCATGGCGAGGCAAGGGTGTGGCCGCAGACTCCTGAGTAGCCGCAAACTCCTGAGTAGCCGCAGACTCCGCCTGTAGTCTTTGGCGAACGCTTGCATAGCCTTTTGGACCCATAGTATGGTCATGTACATTCAGTGCACGCCTTGCTTTTTGTGCGTCACTGAGGGCCTAGTTAGTATGCACATTTATAATTAGGTTAGTAGCACTAAATGTTAATCTTGAATAGGTGAATACAATGTATATTAATTAAAATGGGAGTGACGCCTAATACCTTGAATTCTTCAGATTTTCTTGAAGCAACAAAATTGTCCCAATCTTCTTTGTCCAAGAAGTTCCATTGTTCAAGGGCTGACTTCTTCTTCTTATCACCCTGTCTTATGTATTCTCTGTTCAGATTTGTCTTGTAATTCCTAAGCATCTTTCCAGCGCGTTGCATCACACTTTTATGATGCAACATCTTATCCAATGCAAACAGATTCTGTAAAATAGAAATGTTATTAACTAGTACCAAAAATATAATTGCAAATAATAGAATTTGTAATCTACAAAATAGAATTGCAAATAATAATAACTCACGCATAAATCTTTCCATATCAAGTCTTTCTTCGCCTGAGGAACTTTATGCCAATTATCATACTTAACACCACAATGGCTTCAAGTGACAACCCCAAGATAGTTTATAAAATTATTGCGGTTCACTCCAATTGCATTCCCTCCATTATCAAACTCCACAACCAATTTGGATCCACTGCCACTCAGCGCAAGTAACTTTTTCAACAGAGTGATACCCCTTTTCTTGTTAAGTTTTTGTTGCTGCGCATCAAGTTGCTCAATTGCTTCAGTGGGTAGCTGTGCATCATCAACCTAAAATTTGACAAAAATAAACACACCGAATTAAGCCAATATAGAAATACAGGATATATGACATAACTAGAAGATAATGAATTTTATAGAAATACGGGATATGTTTTTAGAACTTACGTTGGTATCCTCGCCATGCTCGTCATGGACAGCATGCTCATCATGGACTTCATGCTCATCATGGACATCATTCTCATCATGGTGAGCCATCTGAAAATTTCATTAAAAAGGAAAACATTTAGCATTTGTATCAACTAGAATAAGGAAAACATTTAGCATTTGTATAAACATACATGTCTCTAAAATTGTGATCTTTTATCAATTAGCAATCCTTCAATGTACAAGTAATATAAAAAACAATGATTGTTCACATTCTAGGCCAACAAACACATGTGATGTCATTCTTATATATAATAAATGTGTACCACCTATCCCATCCTTGAACACCTAATCTCACTAGTAAGTGTATAATGTGTATTGGGTTTTCAAGAAAATTTCGGCAGCATTTCCCCGCTGTTCTCTAAGTACATATGTACTTAGAGAACAAATGGGGAAATGCTACCAAAATTTTCTCGAAAACTCAATACACATTATACACTTACATCCTAAGTGAGATTAGGTGTTCAAGAACAGTCCCAAACCGGGGACTATCCAAGATTTACTCCTAATGAGTAAATCTTGGACGGGTTTCTAGGCCAACAAACACAATAATAGATATCTACAATGAAGCCGGACTCCATACAAACAATATATAATTTAGTGATTGTTCATTCTAATTTATATCAATGTACAAGTAATATAAAAAACAATGATTGTTTACATTCTAGGCCAACAAACACATGTGATGTCATTCTTATATATAATAAATGTGTACCACCTATCCCATCCTTGAACACCTAATCTCACTAGTAAGTGTATAATGTGTATTGGGTTTTCAAGAAAATTTCGGCAGCATTTCCCTGCTGTTCTCTAAGTACATATGTACTTAGAGAACAAACGGGGAAATGCTACAAAAATTTTCTCGAAAACTCAATACACATTATACACTTACATCCTAAGTGAGATTAGGTGTTCAAGAACAGTCCCAAACCGGGGACTATCCAAGATTTACTCCTAATGAGTAAATCTTGGACGGGTTTCTAGGCCAACAAATAATGTGTTGTCATTCTTATACCTAAAATCCTAGTTCTTCAAATTAGGGTGATTATTGATGTCTTTAAAAGCATGATTGGCAATTTAGGGAAAAGTTCATCATTTAAATTCCAAGCATTCACATGTGTGCATTACAGTTCATCATTAAGCAAGAAGGGTGATTAGGATTCTCAATATACTCAACAATTAAATAAGTTAAACATGTGTGCATTACAGTTCATCATTTACATTCCAAACATGTCACATGTGTGCATTACAGTTCATCATCAAGATATCTATAACTTACTTAAACATTCAATTATGAAGTAAATATACACTTAATTAAGAATAGCATGACACACAAAGTTGCAGTCAACATCATTATGTTTTGTTCTATCATGGACTATCAGATTGGTATATCACATATGTATCAGTACATTATTAAATAAACACAATCAGTAAATAACTTTTAGAAAAAAATCCACTAGACGTGCAGCCTAGACGTGCCCTGGCGCCGCCCAAGCATCTGCCCAGAGGCCTATCTAGGCAGGGCACCTGGGCTTGGGACCCTAGGCATGCCCTGGCACCTACTTAGGCGCTGCCTGGGTGAGTTCTAGGTTGGCGGCGGCAGAGAAAAGCAAGGCAGAGGACAAAAAAGGTGGTGAAGGTTTGTGGGTTACCTTGCACGAGGACAGCACGAGTAAAGCTGCTTCTACCGGCGGGGGCGGAGGTGACGACGACAGCACCGTAGCTGCTTCTACTGGCGGCGACGACTAGAGGAGAGCAGGGGCGGTGGGCAACGACCGGCGGCGACGAGCGGACAGCAGCAGTAGCAGGGGCAGCGGAGAAGAAGGGCGCCGGAGAAGAAGGACGCCGGAGATGGGGCGCCGGAGAGAAGCGCTGGAGAGTAGCAGCAGCAGAGAAGCGCCGGAAAGTCGCCGCAACAGGGAAAATCACCGCAATAGGGTAGCAATGAAACAGAAGAAAGGGGAAGAGTCAGGCGATTGCGGGGGGTTATAAGTTCCCAAATAGCGTCGGTTGTTTACAACAACCGACGCCTAAACATCTTTAGCGTCAGTTGGTTGAAACAACCGACGTCCAATTGGACGATATTTTCATGGAAATTTTTGGCGGGAACCACCTTCAGCGTCGGTTAGAGAGGGATAACCGACGCTGAAAGTGACATTGTCCGCGCAAATTTTCATCGCAAATAGGCGTCGGTTTTCTAGGTATATAACCGACGCTGAAAATGACACTATTTTTTTATCGAAAAATGGATTTCGCGGGTGACTTTAAGCGTCGGTTGTTTATAAAAAAATCGACGCTTAATACAAAGCGGTACCCGTGTCTGGCTGGTCTTCGAATATAGACGTCGGTTTTATTAAACAACCGACGCCTTATATGTTAGGCGTCGGTTTTCCTTAATAACCGACGCCCAAAAAAGCGACACTGAATGCTAATTCTGTAGTAGTGAGCTCTCATAATTCATGATTCAATCCAGAGAAATGAAATCCTAAAGAGAGAGGGAGAGTTAGGGTTTGAGAGGAGAAAGTGATGGAGATGCTAACCTAGGGTTTTGTAGTCTGAGGAATGATAAAATCATGTAAGTTTAGCTTCTTTGCATATACTTTAAGGGTGAATCTTCTCTCACATGTCAAGATTCCATCCCTCCTCTGATTTGATCTGAAATGGCATAAAAACTTCCTTTTTTCTCACTCTTTCTTCATAATCCCTCATTTCTAGGGCTTTCGAGTTGATAGGAAGAAGAATCAAGAAGAATCGGGTGAATTGCTAGGGATTTGGTATGAGATTGAGATTTTCAGGGATGAGCTGCATTTTTAAGGTGTTTTCACACCTTAGGGTGAGTGAGAACTTCTTTTAAACAGTATATTGCATGAAAATTAGTTAAATCATCCATAATCTCTAATTTCTTTGTATGCGTGTTTGATCTAAGTTGTTGAAAAATGATATGAAATAGATTCTTCCTCTGTTTGGATGAATTTTAGATGATAAAATCATATTAGAAATGTATACAATACATCCTAATGAGAATTCCCTAAGTATTCGTAGAGGTTATAAGAGTAAACTGAAATACAGGAAATTTGTCTGACTAAAATTGTTGTATAATTAAATAGAGAAATTTGTTTATCTGGATTCCCTTAGTTATGAATGATTGTTTATCTGAATTCATAGTACATATATGTCAGTTACTATCTTGGATTTTATTTAAGGTGAATAGTGTTTGTTTGATATCTTAGTAAAGAGGGTGAAACCCTAGATGTGAGGAAAGTTGGATATTTGCGAATAGATATCGTGAAATCCATTTGAATGGATTTTCTTGACATGATATACTTTATTTATTCAATTTTATTATTGATGCATGTTATCTCAGTGAATGGCATGGAAACCCAAATTCAGCTCAGTTCCAAGGTTTCATACATATATTGATTTTATATGATTTGTTGATAGTAGTCTTTATTTAGTGAATGTTTATGTCGCATGAAATCCTTATGAGAGCCATGTGATAAGTGAATGAGGTAAATGAAACCCTAAGGATAGGGTGTTCAATGAATTAAGCATTTTGATTACCATGTTCTCAGTATGAGATGCACAACCCAAAATTTGGGTCGATGTGCACGTTTTCCAAGAAAGTGCAAATAATTTATGGGTGCAAAAGATGATTACTTGTATGCCAAGTAATTAGCTCTTATCAGTATATTAAGATGTTTAATTGCATGATTCTAGTGTATACGTGCCAAATGAACATGCATTATGTTTATTTAAGTATTTCACTCTGCCTGCATGTATAGTATGTTGATTTCTCAGTATATTGCAGTGTTTGAATATACTGCTCTGCCAAGTTAAGGATGATATACATGTTGTGTTATACACTTCAAATAAATAGACACGATACCATAGAGATACCAGAGTCAAGTATAAGTAAGGGAAAAGATACAATATAGTAAGAGCTTTCCAAGAAAAATAAAATAATAGACTTAAGAGCCCTGAACACCGTAGAATCCCTATGAGAGGTCTGTGCCTTAGGGATGAAACGACCTAACCCAGGCGGTGCGTCCAATATATAGGGGTCGGAATGTACCAACATGTGGTATGGGGGACGAAGCCCTAGTGGAAGTATCCTTAAATTATAGAATGTAGTGTCCAACATCAACCAGAGATCCTGGTGGCACTATTGTACAGAAAAATGCCAATATGTGGCTTGACTCTCTGTTTGTGTGCTCAGGTTAAAGGAGGAGTCCAATTTTTACGGTATAATAGATGTGTCAAGGCCAGAGAGCCATTTTCCTATTGCAGACCAAAGAGTAGTCAGACTTAGCATTCCCAGGTGTGTCATCTAAGTCTTGCATGGCGAGATCGCAGTTCTCTATGAGTCTTCATATGTAGAGTACACTGCATATGATCAGGGCATAAGCTAAAATATGTTCATATAGGTTTAAAGAGTTTCTTATAAGTAAGAAAGGCTAAAAAAGATTTGTGTACAGTTTCCCAGCAATTATTCTTTGTATGTATCTGAATTATTAGTTCTCATTGAAATTTATTCAAGCATGCTCATATATTGATTTACTCTTGTTGGTATCTAGAGTATCCTACCATATTTATGATTGTCAAAGATCAATCTCTTTAAAGCTTACTGTTGTTATAATTGATATCAGTTGCTCAAAAGTATATCTATAATTATATCAGTGCTTTAGACTGTTTCTTTGAAGTAATGATTCACTGAGAGAGTAGGCTCACCCATCTACTAACAATTTTTTGGGATATTACATGGACTTGAAGATATCATTGCATCATAGTGGATCTCCCACAATAGTTCATTCTGAGTATAGTTAAGTTCAGTCGGTCCTTGTCACTCTAGTTCCTAGTATAGATGTGAGTGTTGTAACTAATGTTTTGTATCTTTGTTTCCTTAATAAGAGAGAATGTATCTAATTATCATGTCTCATGTATCTGAGAATGAATGTATGGATGTGTATCATTTATGTTGAGATCATACTAAAGAAATCAATGTTTAGATTCACTTGTAAAGTTAGTTTATGTGGTTCAATGCGAGAAAACAAAGAGTTTGAAAAATAAGAAAAAGTTAAGGGTGATCTTTGTGTAACGTTAGATCCTCAATTTATGCCCTAATCTCATGATTAGTGGTAATTGTGAGATCGGGGTGTAACAACTTGGTATTAGAGCTTAGGCCGAGTCGTCAGGGACCATTAGGTTAGAAAGTCAGGGTTATAAGTGTGGCAGATAGTAGGTGATGTGTACATAGCTCTGGGAGGTCTGAGTATTTAGATACCATGGCCCATTATCTGAATACTTAGATTGACTGGTATCAAGCTACTTTATCTATTCTTCTCTGGATGCCCTGGCCAGGTATGTAGAGGAAGGATGGAAAGAGAGAAACCCTAGAAATTTTAGGGTTAGGAGACCAAAAAGTAATGAAGGAGTAAGAGATTAAATATAGAATGTGATACAACTATTGCTTTATATTGCTTCTTTGATTGTAGATAAATAGAAATGCTCTTATATGTATGAATTCATAATATCAATTTGTAGAATATATATGGTTCTTTTATATTGTTGTGTATCATGAAGTGATTCAGTTATTGTTTATATTCTTTGTATCAAGTAGACCAGAAGTTATGTTTGAATGAGTTTTCCCTAAGTGGATATTCTTTCCACATGTTTGAGATTTATAGGAGTTAGTTAATCTTGAGTAGTTCTTGGCTTCAGGACTGCAGGTTCAGCCTGGTCTGGGTGGCAGGATGCGTTACTGGGATCTAATGACTCCTATCAACAATATAATAAGAGTAGACTTTGGATATATTAGACCCACATCATAGTGAGAATGTACATACACTAAGATGTTGGAACATATGGGAAAGATTAGAATAGCTAAGAATCAGTTGGAACTGATATCTGCAATCCAACTTTGGGGCCTCATATGAGAAACCCTTAATTGGGAATAAAGGAACACGAAATAAGGTTCATATTAAGTTTAATGATTAGTATTATATGAACTTTAAATATGAAATATGGAAAAGATATGAGAAAAGTATGTAAGGGCCAAGATAGTAAGATTCAATCATGAGGAATGGATTATATAGCCGAGTACAATGTTTTTATGTACTCCAAAGCAAAGGGAAAATAGAAGAAAAGAGTTAAGTAGACAATTGTAAATATAAGTGAAGATCTTCAGAAGAGTTAAAGTAAAGAGTATTAGATGAACATGTAAATCATAAGACTATGATAAGAAACTAAGTTAAAACAAAGATAAATGTTGGAAATAATGAGCTTGATTAAGGAATGAGGGTTATGATATAATTGAGAGCATGGAATGTATACTTTTATTAATAAGTTTAATACATTCATCCATACTGCCTTTGGATTCTAAGTCTCTATAGAACAACAAACTAGTTTCTAAAAGAAGAACAAAAGTGTAGCTAAATAAATGAATAAGCCATACAAAGGTAGACTATATTCAGGTAGGAAAAACTTGATTGAAAGAGAAACTATATTTCACCCATGCATGAGCCGTTTGATTGAAAATGAAGGATATGTAATGTATTAAACATGAGGTAATACTAGTAGAGAGATTATTGATTTAGAATTTCAACTTCATATTAGTAGAAGGATAAAAGGAAATATATGCAACATGGTGTATATGATTATACACATAATAGAAGCAACATGATCATAAGAGAAAACTAGAAGTTAAAGATGACATGTTGAATAGTAGTATATGGTAAGGGGATTATGGAAAGTAAAGAAGGGTTTGCATCATAATGGAGTAATATAGATTATAAAAGAAAGAGGTTGCGAGATTCATGAAAGTGCTAATTACTCAAGTATCCTTGTTGATAATTAATTAAACCTACATATGAGAAATGTTTTATTGAATGTTTGAAGATAAGAATTCTAAGTCTCAAAATCATCTTCTCTTTCATATCTTCCTTAATGAGAGCACTATGGGAATGAAGTGATAAGAAAATGAATCATATATGATGCATAACCACTATGGTAGAGACATCTAGTGAATGTAACAATGACACATAATATGATGATGAAACCCTAGCAGGGTAATTGAGAATGTAATCTATCTGAATGGCCAAGTAAGAGAAATGAAATTCAATTGATACGGTAACAAAGACCTTAGTAAAACTTGTGAGATATAAAGTTTGACTTTCAAATTAAGGGAGCAAAGTCACACCACAATAACATCATGCTACTGATAAGGACCAAACCCTAAAATGTTTAGAGTTGTAGTAGTTCAAGGGTTGTCACTAGTGATTTGACCTTGAATACTAGCATCTCTATAAAACAAGATCATGAGATTTGCACTATGAGAAGTAAACTAGAACTGATAGTAATCCAGGGTTTAAAGATAGCTAATCTGAAAGGTAAATAAACAATATGGAAATGATTCAGAGTAAAGAGTAAGATATAAATTTGAAATGTAACAAGTTTGTTTTGAACAAAAGGAGAAATACAATATGAATGAAGTGTGATATGAGATAAATTCTTGCAGTGATAGCAAGAATGATGAATAATCTATTTGTACCTTGTATGTTTCAATTTTAGGAATGTTTAATCTACATGATTAAAATGAGAAGGATAAGTAGCTAAAAGTAAGCAGTACTGAATGAGGAGAGAGATAAGAGAAAACAATGGCTTTTAGTAATATGTGAATTTGTTTTTAGAAGTATAATTTGTTGAAGGTATATTAAGGGATGTAATTTGGTTCTACGTATGATTTTAGTGTGCATGTGTAAGCAATATGTTAATTAAAGGTGTCTGATAGTTTAAGTCATTCATACTAGTAATTGATCTTAGTATTGTACAATTGTGGTATGGTGATATGGGTTGAATGATGGTGGAACAAATGGAGGGTTACCCTGAATAAGATAGTCTTACCTATTCACTCATATGAATAGAAGGGATGATAACCATATTGTATTGATATGTAACCCTAATGAGGTATAGCTTGTTATACCTAGCTTTAATATAACTAAGTGATGGTAATTGGGTATGAATAGTCCTTGAATGACTAATACAATCATGGAGTACTCTGTTACTGATGTTGAAACCCTAGTATGCTATAACCTGATGGTTACACCTTGAATTATGTGTGGGTTCATACTTGAGAATAATATGGAATGTGATGGTAATGCTTCACCTTATGCTTCCATAATGCAATGGGGATGCTGTGAGTAGTATTGTAAATTGTTATCGAAACAAGTCTTCCAACTCATGACTGCTTTGCTATTTGAGTAGAACAATAGTAATATTCAAAACAACATGGTGAACTCTCTTTTGTGACTCAGAGGTAATATAAAATAATAGTACATATTGAGTCGTATGAATTGAGATAGTTGGATAAGATTATCAATGTTGAAGTAACACCTCAAGAGTATAAAAATATTGAAATGGTTGTTTCTCCCTCTATCCTATGATTGATTGTGGCATAGTGAATTTGTTTGTTATCATTGAGAACTATTTCAAACATGTTGTGATTAAAAAAAATGAAGCACTTAATGTTGAAAGATACATTCAAGTATGAAATACAAAAATATAATGACATGTAAGATATCATAAGCTTAAAATAAACCTTGAAATTACTTTGCTTGCATATTTATGTTTTGGGGACAAAACTTTTTAAGGGGGTGAGAATTGTAATGACCACATTTGTGCTTAATTGGTAAACTAGGGTTTACCTGAATAATTACATGCTTGATTAATGATAGTTGATCAATTGTGATATTTCAAACCTAAGAAGAAACTCTAACTATGATTTTAGTTTGAAGAATTAGGGTGTGAGAAATGTAAACCCTAATCGGAAAAAAAAATAAGGTTTTGATAGTACATGAATATGGAATTTTATCATGATAGCAGTGTGGTAAATGATTTTTCATATTTTATAAAACTTTTTCTTTTTATTGAATTTTGGATATGATATGTATAACTCAATCATGCATATGGGAGAATTTTTTTAGAATATTTGAGTGTTCTTTGGATGTGGTTCTCGGTCAAACTATACTTCGACCAAAATGTTGATAGAGTGCTTTTTAGCAGTGTCATATTTTATTTTTAGTTATTTATTGGTAACTCTAAATGATCTAAAATTTTACTAGAAATATGAAACTCAATAATAAACAATATGTAAAATTTTCATAATTTTTGGATGCATTTAGACCTTATCAGTAGACGAATTACAGTAATATTTTTATTATAGAAAATTTAGTTGAAATAAGAGAAAGTATAGTGAGGGGTCAATGTGCAATTGACCCAAGAAACTCAATTTCTCTATATGGTCAACCTAACACACTAGCAACTCTCATAATTTATGATTCAATCCAGAGAAACAAAATCCTAGAGAGAGAGGGAGAGTTAGGGTTTGAGAGGAGAAAGTGATGGAGATGATGACCTAGGATTTTGCGGTCCAAGGAATGATGAAATCATGTAAGTTTAGCTTTTTTGCATAGACTTTAATGGTGAATCTTCTCTCAAATGTCAAGATTCCATCCCTCCTCTGATTTGATCCAAAATGGTATCAAAACTTTCCAATTTCTCACTCTTTCTTCATAATCCCTCATTTCTAGGGTTTCCAAGTTGAAAAGAAGAAGAATCGGGTGAATTGCTAGGGATTTGATATGAGATCGAGATTTTCAGGGATGAGCTGCGTTTTTAAGGTGTTTTCACACCTTAGGGTGAGTGGGAACTTCCTTTAAATAGTATATTGCATGAAAATTGGTTAAATCATCTATAATCTTTAATTGCTTAGTATGCGACTACAAACCTTGAATTGTGTCTTTGATCTAAGTTGTTGCAAAATGATATGAAATGGATTCTTCCTCTATTTGGATGAATTTTAGATGATAAAATCATATTAGAAATGTATACAATACATCCTAATGAGAATTCCCTAAGTATTCGCAGAGGTTATAAGAGTAAACTTAAATATAGGGAATTTGTCTGACTGAAATTGTTGTATAATTAAATAGAGAAATTTGTTTATCTGGATTCCCTTGGTTATGAATGATTGTTTATCTGAATTCATAGTACATATATGTCAGATACTATCTTGGATTTCATTTAAGTAAATAGTGTTTGTTTGATATCTCAGTAAAGATGGTGAAACTGTAGATGTGTGGAAAGTTGGATATTTGTGAATAGATATCAAGAAATCCATTTGAACAGATTTTCTTGACATGATAGACTTTATTTATTCAATTTTATTATTGATGCATGTTATATTAGTGAATGACATGGAAACCCAAATTCAACACAGTTCTAAGGTTTCATACATATATTGATTTTATATGATTTGTTGATAGTAATCTTTATTCAGTGAATGTTTATGTCGCATGAAATGCTTATGAGAGCCATGTGATAAGTGAATGAGGTAAATGAAACCCTAAGGATAGGGTGTTCAATGAATTAAGCATTTTTATTACCATGTTCTCAGTATGAGATGCACAACCCAAGACTTGGGTCGATGTGCATGTTTTCCAAGAAAGTGCAAATAATTTATGGGTGCAAATGACGATTACTCGTATGCCAAGTAATTAGATCTTATCATTATATTAAGATGTTTAATTTCATGATTCTAGTGTATAAGTGCCAAATGGACCTTCTTTATGTTTATTTAAGTATTTCAGTCTGCCTGCATGTATAGTATGTTGATTTCTCAGTATATATTACATTGTTTAAATATACTGCTCTGCCAAGTTAAGGATGATATACATGTTGTGTTATAAACTTCAAATAAATAGACACGGTAACATATAGATATAAGAGTTAAGTATAAGTAAGGGAAAAGATACAATATAGTGAGAGTTTTCTAAGAAAAATAAAATAATAGACTTAAGAGCCCTAAACACTATAGAATCCCTATGAGAGGTATGCACCTTAGGGGTGAAACGACCTAACCCTGGCAGTGCAACCAGTATACGGGGGTCGGAACATACCAACAGGTAGTACGGGGGACGAAGTCCTAGTGGAAGTCTCCTTAAATTATAGAATGTAGTGTCCAACATCATCCAGAGATCCTAGTGGCACTAGAGTACAGAAAAAAGCCAATAGGTGGCTTGACTCTCTGCCTGTGTGCTCAGGTTAGAGGAGTCTAGTTTTTATGGCATAATAGATGTGCTGAGGCCAGAGAGCCATTTTCCTATTGCAGACCAGAGAGTAGTCAGACTTAGCATTCCCGGGTGTGTCAGCTAAGTCTTGTACGGTGAGATCGTAGTTTGCTACGAGTCTTCATATGTAGAGTACACTGCAAATGATCAGGGCATAAGCTAAAATATATTCATATAGGTTTAAAGAGTTTCTTATAAGTAAAAAAGGATAAAAAAGATTCGTGTATAGTTTCCCAACAATTATTCTTTGTATGTTTCTGAATTATTAGTTCTCGTTGAAATTAATCAAGCATGCTCATATATTGATTTACTCTTGTTGATATCTAGAGTATCATGCCATATTAATGATTGTCAATGATCAATCTCTTTAAAGCTTACTACTGTTATACTTGATATCAGTTGCTCAAAAGTATATCTATAATTATATCAGTGCTTAAGACTGTTTCTTTGAAGTACTCATTCACTGAGCGAGTAGGCTCACCCCTCTACTCACAATTTTTAAGGATATCACATGGACTTGAAGATATCATTGCATTAGAGTAGATTTGCCACAAGAGTTAAGTTTGAGTATAGTTAAGTTCATTCGGTCCTTGTCACTCTAGGTCCTAGTATAGATGTGAGAGTGTTGTAAGTAATGTTTTGTATCTTTGTTTCCTTAATAAGAGATAATGTATCTAATTATCATGTCGTATGTACCTGAGAATAAATGTATGGATGTGTATCATTTATGTTGAGATAATATTAAAGAAATCAATGTTTAGATTCCCTTATAAAGTTAGTTTATGTGGTTCAATGTGAGAAAATAAAGAGTTTGAAAAAGAAGAAAAAGTTAAGGGTGATCTTTGTGTTACGTTAAATCCTCAATTTATGCCCTAATCTCATGATTAGTGGTAATTGTGAGATTGGGGTGTAATAGTATCTATGTGATATGGAGAACTTATTTAAGATGCTTGTTGAACCTGTTTCAAATTCTATTTTAAATTTGAATGATAATAGTTCTGTATGTATGAATCTTGTATCATCTGATGTTTGGCATTCACGTTTGGGACATGTTAATGTTGCCTCAATGAAGCGTATGATGTATTTGAATTTAATCTCTAAATATGACATTAGTAATAATAAATATGAAATTTGTGTACAAGCTAAACTTCCTAGAAAGCCTTTTCATTCTGAGAATAGGAATTATGAAACATTAGATTTAGTGCACAAAGTGATATTTTTGAATTTGATGGGATTGCTACTAGGGATCAAAAGCATTATTTCATGAATTTTATTGACGATGCTAGTAGATACTGTTATGTCTATTTACTTAAAACTAAATACAAGGCATTGTATAAATTCAAAATTTATAAAAAAGAAGCTAAAAATCAAACTAGTAAGGTAAGCGATTAAGGTCTAATAGGGGAGGAGAATATACCTCAAACTTTATTTTTAGAATTTTGTCAAATCCATGGTATAATTCATGTGGTTATGGCTCCTAATTCACCACAATTTAATGGGATAGCCGAGCATAAGAACTGATCCCTAATAGATATGGTTAATACCTTACTCCAAACCTTAGGCCTTCCCAACTTTCTATGGGGGGAGCTTTGAATATGGCTTGCCATATTTTGAATAGAGTTCCCCATAAACATATAGAAAGTAGTCCGTTTGAGTTATGGAGAAGGAGAAAACTCAGTCTCAATTGTCTTTGAGTGTGGGGATGCCTTGCTAAAGTACTTATCCCTAAGCATACAAGGATGAAATTGAGACCGAAAATGGTTGATGTCATCTTCTTGGGGTATGTAGAAACAAGTTATGCCTATAAATTCTTGATTGTAAAATCTGATATCTTAGGAATTGATGTAAATACAATTGTGAAACTACGTGATGCTACATTCTTTGAGGATGTGTTTCCATGAAAAAATGGCATGCCTAATGGAGTATCTCAAGAGGATTCATATACCACTGGTTCCATTCCTGAGTACTTGGAAAGCATGACAAATGTGGGGACGACTTAGAACATGTTCTTCCTAAATCTGATGATTATGAAGAAACAACTGAACCAAGGAGAAGTAAACGGTCTAGGAAATCCAAATCTTTTAGAAATGAGTTTCTCACTATACTATTGAGGGTGATCTTGTGACATACAAATAAGATATGGATTCTCTAGAGGCTAAGTTTTAGAAAGAAGTTGTTAATGATGAAATTCAATCAATTCTCTCGAATGGAACTTGGGAATTAGTGAATTTGGTTCTCGGTTGTTATGCAGTTGGATGCAAATGGATCTTTAAGAAGAAACTTATTGTAAATAGGACAATCAATAAGTATAAGGCTAGGTTAGTTTCTCAGGGTTACACATAGAGAGAAGGAATATATTATTTTTATACCAATTCCCGTATTTCCCATATGACCACAATCTGAGTGCTTACAACATTGACTTCCATTTATGATCTATGTATCCATCAGATGGATGTGAAGATCGTGTTCTTGTGTGGTGATCTTGAGGAAGAGATATATATGGAACAATCTAAGAGATCTGTGGGTCATGGGAATGAGTCTAAAGTGTGTAAACTTGTTAAGTCATTATATGGCATGAAACAAGCCCTAAGAAGTGGCATGAGAAGTTTGATTGTGTGATATCATCATTTGGCTTTGTTTCTAATGAATTTGATATATATCTCTATTGTAAAATCATCAATGATAGATTCATTTTTTATGCTTATATGCCGATGATATCCTACTTTTTGGTTCTGATATGAAATTAGTAAATGAGACACATTCATTCTTGTGTAGCAAGTTTGAGATGAAGGATATGTGTGTCATTGATGTGATTTTAGGGTTTAAAATCATAAGGTCTACTGATGTCATAACTCTCTCTTAGTCTCATAATATTGAGAAGATACTGAAGAGGTTTGAGTACACATCATGTAAACCTAATAAGACTCCATATGATTCATCCAAGGCCTTGTTCAAGAATAATATTGGAGTTTCAGTGTCTCAATTATGATATGCTCATATTATTGAAAAGTTCGATGTATCTTATGAACTTCAAATGTCCAGACATAACATTTTTCACGAGTAAGTTAAGTAGATACACCAGTTGTTCCGACAAGACCCATTGGGAAGCTCTTGACAAAGTTTTAAGGTATATCAAGGGAACTTGTTCCCTTAGGTTGTATAATGGCAAGTATCCTTCTGTAGTCGAAGGATATAGTGATGCATGATGGATTGCCATGAACTCTGGGAGCAATGGTGTCTCAGGATATGTTTTCTTGTTGGGAGGAGGTGTTGTTGCTTGGAGGTCTAAGAAACATACTATATTGTCTCAGTCTACTTTTTAGGTAGAGTTGTGTGCTTTGGATGAAACTGGATTGGAAGCTGAAAAACTACATAGACTTATGTCTAGTTTACCTATGGTAAAGAAGCCACTTCCTACCGTTTCAATTCACTGTGATAGCAAAACAACTATTGCTAAGATAAATAGTTCCAAGTACAATAACGACATGTTTGGTTTGCTGAAAAGGATTATAATAGGATGTACAAGAGGATGGGATACAAAGGTATAGGTGAATGATGGGAGATTGAGTGATTTCAGCCTATGTTTGGATGCAACAAAGGATAGGATTAATGTCTTTACATTAGCCATTTCAAGTTGTTCCTATAATCATGTATACCAACCGATTTGAATGTAATTTTTAACTTCATAATTGAGCTCTACTGATTCTACATACACGAACTAAAGAAGTTTTCTTTATTGTGCTAGAAATTCTATCAAGAACGTTCAGACATGGATGTTTCATTGATTAGTAATTTGTGCATGTGTCCTCAATACAAATGATCTGAATTAAATTGATATTAGCAGACATATTGTCTATAATTTAACATCCATATGCTACTGCTTCATTCTGAAATGGAAATGCAATTTTTAAATGTACCTGATCTTGTCCTTTCATCTTGGGGGAAGAAAGCACAGAACTCCGACACAATTTTTTTAAAGCCCCAGGCATGTTGAGCATGACCTTGAACTTTCCATCCTTGCCACCAAAGGTTGGAGCAGCCATGGTGTTGCAGCGGAGGTAATCCTCACATGACACACACAGCATGAAGTCCTTGGACGGGTCGTACTTCCACAACATGGTGTCTCCGATTCGGAACCGGTTTGGACTCAACCCACCGGTTGAGGGAATCCAGCGACAATGAGGGAACCTTCCAGGCACTTGCGCTGCCGCCTAATAGGAAGTCCCGGTGTAGGATAAGGTGGTGCAGAGGAAGAGGAAGAAGAAGAGGAGTGTGTGAGCGGTGGGAAGCCTACCCATTGAGTGCGAGTAAGAAAGAGCTAGGATGGAGTCGGTGGATTTGCTCAGCTGCAAATCCAAGATTTCTGAGGAGAGGACCGAGCGAAGATACATAGAGGAGACGCCAATGGTGATCTCCATATCAAAGATACCATGACCGTATATGCCGGTCGCCCAAAGTGCAGCGTTGGCCTTCATCAAAATGCAGTTCCGGTACATTAATTCACGCACAGGAAGACGGCGGCGCTATTTCTAAAAAAAGTTTCGGGAGTCGGGGTCGAGAGGGGCGAAGACTCCATACTACCAAATACCTAGGGGGGGTTTGGGACTTGAAAATCCCATTCAAGTGGGTTTTCTATACCAAAGGGATTAGTATCATGTGTCATTTTTTCTTAAACAAACATAGGACTGAGATCATCAATAGGGTTCAAATCCTATCCTATCTATAATACGACAAACCAAACATGTCGTAAAAAATAACGTAGGCACATCCAAATCAGACTCAAGTCTGTTAGGAACTTGGTGTCTAATGAGATTGTGGTTGTGGACTACTTCAGTACCAAAGATAATACAGCTGATCCTTTCACTAAATGTCTTACCCTGTCATTAGTAGAAAAGTCTAGGTTGGGGATGTGACTGAAACCTCTTTAGATTTGTAGACAGTAGCAACCCAACCCAAAAGAGTGGAGATCCCACAAATTTGATTCAATATGGTAATAAAAAGTTGTTTGGTGAATCATATGACACTTTGTTTTTTTCATTTGATTCTTCTTGTATCTGTGTGTCTATCCCTTGGAAAATATATTACTGTCATGACTGCAAGTTTGTAAAAGATCAATATCTAAATGGTGTCAAGTCTTAGGATAGGATGTTCGTTGTACATACTTGGAGGTTCGAACTAAATGATTAATGTTGTGTAGGATGCAACAGGGGAATTGGGTTGTTCCCTATCAATCATGATTCATCTTCAAGATGTATGGCCTTAATGCATCATATTCTACCATATTTTTATTGTGTTGTTATCAATTGATACTCTTGCAACAAAGGTTCAGGTTCAAGACTTCTGTTCACCTAGTTTCTATGAGGTCTAAGTGGGATAACTAAGGCAGATTCAAATTGAAAGGTATTTACTGAATGGTAGAGCACACTATATATTGGACTTTGTGAGGGATTGTTAGATATATAGATGTATGCCACTTGTTTAATATGAGTTAAGCCCAATATAGAGCAACTAGTACATAGAGTAAAAAGGTAATGTGTTGTCTTGTGTAAATGGGAAGAGTTTAGCCCCACATACACATTGCTCACTCTTAGAACTTTTGTGGTCCTTATATGTAGGATCACATGTGACACTAGTTCTCTAAGGTCCCAGATGAGAGTATGCTCAGCTCCTTAGTGAGTATGATGACCACAACACACACGTATCCATGTGCACGCACGCGCCATGCCACGCTTCGCCTGGCCCGGTCTAGCCTACCTTGGCCGGGTCGGGCCAGACACGGGCTCGGGCTCAAGCTTGTTGCTTTTAGATTGTTGGAACATCTTCCATCTTTCGTCTTCTTTTTAACAATGATACAACTACGTAATTAACTATTAATCTAACTAATTAATTCTTTTTTAATCAAATTTATTAAATCCTAATTGGAAAGTGTTTGCCTTGTGGTTTTCCGTAAATATGTACACGAGTAATCATGTGATCATGTCTTAATGGGAATAAGATTTAGAAATGTGAAAGGCTATAAATAAGTCTCAGATCATTATGGTTAATCATATATTTTAAATGCGCAGTCGTCAACAATTCGTGCTTGCGATTTGCAAACCCTAGTGAGAGACTCTTACAGTTGTTACTTCTTGCCGCCTTCTAGAGATTCCTCTCCTGTGAGAAGTGCCTTTGTACTTCCTCTCCCTTAAGATGCAATATGTTTGGGTGGTGGTACATGTGATTGCTGAGATGTATTGGTAGCGCATAATCAAGTGCAAGCAAGATGACAATCTTCTACAGGATTATGATCAGGTCGATTGAAAGAACGACATTTATCCTTCTAGATTACAGGTTGGTGATTTCATTAAGTAATATGTTCATTTTTCAGCGAACAATCTGATCAGAGTTTCTAACTCATTTACATTCTGTTCTCCTGCATTATTTCTTCATTCGATTCTTCTCTGAATCTACCTGGATTGTTAATAATTTGCATCTTTTTTGTTGTATGTAACAACATCTAATATAAAATTAACAATAAGAACTTTCCCCTTAGACCTACTATGTGATGTCACCCTCACCTCCACCCCCACCCCACCCTACCCCATATAAATTGTGGTTGGGACCCATGCTCATTAGATTCTCCTTTGACATGCCTTCCTCATACACATGACTGTCTTGCATGAGATGCTTGATTTGAGGCTAGACATAGGGGAGATGCTCCATTTAGAGAATTTAGTAGGAAAAACTTATTTGTAATAAAGTTGGGGCTTTTTGTGGGTAGTTCTTTTAGTCATTTAGTTTTATTGATTATCCTACCTCACCAGTGGTGGAGTCAGGAATTTAGACTGGATGAGGCCCAAGTTATGATATTTTTTTTGTTAGAAAATATTTTAATTTTCAAAATTTAAACTCAATCCTTGTATAAATATTAAATCTAGAAACCAAAATGGTGGATAGAAGAATGATGGAAAAATCGGTTTACTCCTCAAATAAAGAATTCATGTGTCCATGTATGTAATCGTCGGGAGTTCAGATTTGCTACTCCCGGGAGTGAACACAGAGTATGTTACACCTATATTATTTTTTGACATTTATATAATGTAATTAAAAATATTAATTTAGATGAAATAGACGTGACGTGTGGCCTTAATCTGGTAGGTGTAGGCTACTCTGTGCTCACATGACACTAACACATTCTAGACCAATTGTCGATGTCATTGGAAAAAAATAACCCAATAACAAGTATGACATTATATATTAGTTCAATTTAAAGATAACAAAGTCAAATTAACATGGTATGTCGTCATAAGAGCATAGAGAAACTAAGAAATATCAATAATCAACAATCTACAATGGGTCCGCCTGAGCATTGTAAATCAGTGACACATCTATTAACACGGTAGTTAGGATGCGTTTGTTCATCCGGTAAGCTTGCGGCTGTTGGGTTTTAGGGGAGTCAGAGAAGGCAGCGAAAACAAAAATTTTCTCCCCCAAACCCAGAACAAGGAAACGCGTCAATGTCTATACAATAGGAAATGATGGTTTGTGGAATCATACCTTATCCCGAGGCTTGCTCGGCGACAATACCTTGCGCCTTGCGCGGTCTTCACCTTCGGTCTTGGACGGTGTCTGTGCAGCTCCTGGTCGCACCGGGACTGACGACTCCTCCTCTCACCGGGACTGTCGGGGTTGACAGTTGTCCTCTTGAGCTGCAGAAACCTCCCGCCTCTGAAGTAGTCCACACGGACCACCTAGAACTCCACACTCCTTGTCCCACAAGGAGTTGGAAGGAGTCACACCCTCCTGTTGACGTACTAGTCGCCAACACACTCTCCTGCTGCCAGTTACAACTGTAGTTGTCTTTCCCTTGTTGTGCCTCCCTTTTCGGGTAGCACTTACTCGGGCTCTCTCGGTTACCAAAACCAGAGAACGACAACTTTGCATAGCAACTGGTTGCATTGAGTTGTACTTTGGGAAGCCCCCAATACCCCCATATATATAGGAGGGTCATGGGATAGGGTTCTCCACCCCGGGCAATGCGGGACTAAAAGCAGGAGTAGAAGGGTTTGAGATTTTCCACAAAACAACCAACTCGCAACCTGAACCGATCGTTTCATTTCTGAAACGGTCGGTTGGGGATCCGAGCCGGTCAGTTGACACTCAACCGATCGGTTGGGACCCATGAGTCGGTCGGTTGTGTTGACTCAAGGTCAATTAGGTCAATGTTGACTCACGTCTAAATTGACTAAACCCTTGTTTTGATGATGACTAACCATTCCACATATTGGTGTCTAATGCTTCTACATTGAGTGATTTCAGATTAGGTTTAGACACACTCCAAATGCCCTAACTTGCGCATATCAAATTGGAGAAAAGACAAGTCAAAATAGCTACAAGTGTGCAATTTGGGATCTCTATGTAAATGAACTTAGAATTGCTTTGTAATCACTTGTAATGATTGTATGACTTGTAATTAAGCTTAGAAAAATTATTGGGACACAAAAATCCATCATTTGTACGGTTAAACAAAAATTCCAAAATACCCATAACAGGGATTTTGTCGGACGAATTCCAAACTCGGCCGATCCATATATTCTGGGATTTTTGTTGGAATCGGCCGAGTTACAAACTCAGCCGATCCACCGTTCGGTCGATTTCTAGCTAGGAAACTCGGCCGATCCACTGATCGGTCCAAGTCTGGAAATGGACCGATCGGTCGAGTTTCTCAAAGGAAACTCGGCCGACAGTCTAGCTTTCAGCCTTATCTTTTAGTGGTTCGGCCGAGTTGCCTTTATTGAAACTCGGCCGATCAGACTGTACTAAAAAGTGCAGAAAAGTGATTCTAGCCGTTGTGGAGTTGCAACAAGTGAAAATAGATCCATTGCAACCCACAAAACGGCTAGTTTTCATTCACAAGTGTTCCCAAAGGCTAAGAGGCATCCCCAGCTATAAATAGGACCCCTTGGGCTTCATTCCAAGGTTGAGCATTCATTGCAAACTCTTTGTGAGGTTCCTATTCTATAGTTGAGTGCTTCCTACAGCCTCCTCTCTCTCTCTAAGCTTAATCACTTGCTACATCCATTAGAGTGAGTAGGAGATCTGTAAGAGAGCTAGTCCTATTTGTATATCTTGTGAGGCTCTCACTTCCACAACCTCCCCATCTCTCTTCTTGCAACCATGAAGATGAAGGTTCAATCTCTTGTCCAAGAGAGGTGAAGAAGAACAAGGGAAGGAGTCCCTTGATGAAGATCAAGGCTGAAGACTTGGAGCTAGAGTGGGTAAGTCCTTGGAGAAGGTAGAAGACTCAAGCTCAAGTGGGTAAGTCCTTGGTGGAAAGCTTCTCCGAGTGAAGGTGAAGTCAAAGGCGGAAGATCCAAGAAGAGTGGGTAATTCCTGCAAGGCCGAAGACTTGTGCAAGAGTGGGTAAGTCTTTGGAGAAGGCCGAAGACTCTTGCAAAGTGGGTAAGTCCTTGGTAAGGTTGAAGACTCTTTGTATTGGATAGGTAAGTCCTTTGTTGGCCATGTATTGTATGTCTTATTAATGAATATAAGAGTGCAATTGTTTGAAGTCCTAGAGGTTGACCTCTCTAGGCAAGTGGACTGACACACTTCTAGTTTGAAGTGTGGAACCACTCTAAATAGCTTGTCTAATTGGTGCATGTTCAATCTCTCTTATCCTTGCTATGCATGATTTAGTTGCACTCAAATTGCCTATTTAGCAACCTTATCTTGTCATATATTTTGAAGGTTTAATGAATTTTGTTTAAGTGCTTTCAGCTCTATTCACCCCCCTCTAGAGCATCTAATCACCATCTAGGATCCAACAGGTTCGTGGTCCTGACCAGTTCCCGATTAACTTTGCAACTTTTGTTTCTAATTGGTATCAAATACCAATCCTTGTTCCAATCAAATTGGGCAAGTGAAACGAAAGGAAAATTCTCACCAATCCGACTTTCCCAACTTGCTCAGTTGCAACAGTTGAACCGATCCTTTCAACACTTGAAGCAATCGTTCACCCTGTCCATGAGCCGATCGACTCACCACTTGAGCCGATCGGTTCATCACATGAGCCGAGCGGTTGGGAGTGCAGATTGTGCATAATCAGTCAATTGTGATTTCAATCAATCTGATACTCTAATCAATCTGTCCAACACCTTGAACACTATGATTTTGAGCTATCAATCAATTGAGTGTTTAATTGAACTACTAAACTCCTTTAGTAATCAATCTAAACATTGCTTGTGGACAAAACTCCTCTTCCAGGTTAAATCCTATGTGTGTGACCCTGCAAGTCCATTTCACGTTGGCAGTGAAAGTCCATAACACTTATGACTTCACAAGCAAAGAGCGGTGCCTAGTCACACATCAGTTCTACCCAAGTGAAAGTAGAAAGTTGGAGAACAACTTTCAATCCTACAATCCATGAATGGTGTTACATTGAATGTATAATTCCTTTGTCGCTGATATCCCGAATGAACTCGAGGCATGGAACAGTCATCCTGTCAACGTTCATTCACTTTCTTGATGTCAGAGTAGATTGAACGAGATATGTATGGCATCAATATCACATACTGATTCACACATGCGTGTGCACACCTATTTCAATCCTACTCATCAAGTGGCCTTGGATATCAAACTCCCTCAGGAGGGACAAATCCCATATCTATCACTCACCCCTCAAAAGCCGCATGTGTCAAAGCCACCCAATCATCACCTTTATAACAACCCATGTTTCAGGACTACGTTTGATGATGTCAAAGTGTGCCCAACGACATGTGTTGAGTGTAGTGATTTCAGGTCAAAGAATCACACTCACCACCATCACTGTGAGTACTGACTATGACTACCATGTCATGGTTCCATGTGTCAAACTCATGGTGGGTCTGTCCGGTATACTTGTTCTCTAACAAGTACCTATGTGTTTGGTTTGATATCTCTATATCATGACTAATGAGATTCTGTCATCAACCAACACCACAATCTAGTCTTGTGTGTCATTGTTATCTATATACCTTCCACAATGACATCCGACTAGGGACATAACAAGAATGTACAAACTCTTAGCATCCGTATGATCTCATCGTTCAGGTCCTCAACCTGAAAGCATACTGAAAAACTACTAGAGGAGGGGTGAATAGAGTTTTTGAATTATTTTAACAATTTATTGAATTTAAACAACCACAATTGAAATTGGAAGAAAGAGACAGGTGTTTAGAGTGGTTCCAACTATAGCAAATACTATAGTTGTCAATCCACTACCCGGTTGCTTACCCAAACGGGATTTGAAAGTATTTATTTTATTACCTCTCGAGGATTTATACAAAATACAATACTTTCCTTTACACCCTTTGAACAGCCTTCACTTGAAGTAGGTGCACCAACTTTGAGGTAGCCTTCTTTGAAGTAACTCCAAGCTCCCCCTTGAAGTAGCCTTCCTCTCTAGAAGTAACCTCCTGTTGCACCAGCCTTCTGAAGTAGCTCAAAGTCTCCTTCTTTGCCAAGAAGATCTTCACCCTCTCCAATCCGCAGCCTCCAACCTAGGAGTAGCAAGGAGAGTACAAACAATAATAGGGAACAAGAAAGAAAAAGGAAATTACAACTTATCCTTTATAGCCCAAGGCTTGATTTGCCTAGATCAAGCGTATAGATCTCCTAACCAAGTATGTGAACTTGTGATTGCAGTGGGTAGGAGATACTAGCCTATAGGACACGAATTATGAGCTAAGGAATGAAATGGCCAATTGTCACAATGCTCAAATTGCTTACAAACAGATTGCACAAAGTATGCTCAAGGATTTCTCAAGTGTAGCAAGTGTAAACAAGTGAGTTTGAGTGTCCTATGGCTTGTCCTATTTATAAGAATGGCCTAAGGATGCTTAAGGACGTTCTAGACAACTTCTAGGGGTTTCTAAGTGCTTAACTAGCCGTTAGGTACAAAGTTGTTGCCTTTAACAACGGCTAATTAATTAATTCTGCAGTTGCTGTCAGAGACAATCTCGGTCGAGGAATGGTCGACCAAGACACCTAATCGGTCGAACTTTTGTCGACCGACAGGAACTCTGGAAAAAGTGATTTGCAACATCTTTCTCCAACTGCCAACTAACTTGTCTGTTGTGTCTAACGGCTACTTTGGATCTTTCTCGGTCGAGGAGTTTGTCTACCGAGAGTGTCTCGGTCGAGGAGTTTGTCGACCGAGATTGATCTTGTTTCAATGTTTCAATTTAGGCACTAATTATATGTATGAGTGTGCTAATGTGATCTTATTTGAATGGGATGACTTGTCTAACTGTGGTGTTTAGCTAGGGAAAATCTAACGCTTGATTTACATACAATTCTAAGTACTTGTACATTATATTTTTGTACAAGTTTTTACAACAGTGATTACATTGCATGAAAATATAAATATGTAAGCTTGTGGATTTTCCCTTGTTGCTTTGTCATCTTGCACACTCAAGTAGCTCGTTAGATTAATAAGAATGAAATGTTTGTCATAATCAATACAAAGGGATTTATAGATGTCCATTTAGCCAACAATCTCCCCCTTTTTGAAGATGACAAACATTTCCAAAATATAAAAATAAAGGAAATATAAACCATATGAGTTTCATACCTTTAGATTACCTTTTGTAGCTTTTCCTCTTGTTTATAAATTGTGTGCTTATTATTCCCCTTGAATTATGGAACATGAAATCCAATTCACTAGGGAATATATCAACTTTCAATGTAAAGCCAAGAGTTTATTCATGAAACTCATTGATTGAGTTTTTCAAAGTTTTAGTTTTATATTTATTTCTCCCCCTTTGTCATTTCAAAAAGATATCCGTTTAGAAATAAAAACTCCCCCTTAATTTGATGTCCCATCAAATATAATGAAAAAGATGTCCATTTAAAAGCCAAAATATCATGATGTAAATAAGAGTTTTTGTTTAAGTAGAACAAATATCAAAGAAAACATCTTTCAAAGGAGTGATAAGCAGTTGCTTCCTAATTTTGTTAAATTGATCTAGTGGAAGCGGTTTTGTCAAAAATATCAGCCAATTTATCTTCCGTATCAATATGATGAAGGGAAACATGATTCTTGATTAACAATTCATTGATTAGCAAATATATTCAGATTTAATGCAGACTTGACAACAGAAACCTGCTCGGTCGACGATCTCTCGACCGATAGTGTTCTCGGTCGAACAGTTTCTCGACCGAGAATGTGTCTGGATTTGTTTCATAACTGTTTTAAGTAATTGTGTCATAGATCCTTGTCAATTTAGCCACAATTTTAAAGATTGCATTTTATTTATTACTCACCTTATTTTGTATGCTCTACAATGATGATCTTATAATTCATATTTTGAAGATGTCTCATAAAAAAAAAATATCCATTGGAATCAAGTAAAGATGACCAATTTCATTAAAAGCATGTATTACAAGCATAGAAAGATAGACACATCATATAGAGATGACCCATTTATTACAATCATTCAAAAGATATCATTACAACTAATATAACTCCAACACTTACTGGAAAGACTTAAGAATTACATCAATGTCAGGGTCTTTCCCAAGAAAAGGCTCAGCTCCATAATACTGAACTAATGTTTGCCACTCCAGAGCACCTGTCTTGGTTAAGGCATATGCCTCCAAGAAGGTTGGAACACGATCAAATCGAAAATGAGCAGCAATATCTTGTAGTTGCATCGATGAAAACTGAGTATGCGTGAGATCAGTAGATGGTGGAGGTGGAGGTTGATAATAGTTGTAAGATGGGTTATATGGATTGAGCATGCCAGGATTTAAAGAGTAGGGATATTCATCTGGTTGGTTTGGAGAAAGAGTTTGCATTCTCTGGTTTAGATAAGTCATGGCATGATGGTTATAATCTAATTGTTTACTAAGATGATATTGTGATCCTGCAACATAGGTTAGAGTGTTTTGAATGGGGTCATAGGGTAGGCTGGTAGGAGGAGGTGGAGGTGGTATATCTTGTGTAGATGTTTCCCCTTCTACCCTAGCCCTCTTATGACCGAAATCAATCCCCATTTTTTCTACAGTATTCTTACTTATTTTTTGTGGTCTACGCTCCCATGTATATCCCATATCCTCAAGTTGAGTCTTAAGGAAATGTTGAGTAATTTGGCATACAAAATCAGCATATGGAGGATTGCCAGAAAACTCAAGCATGTTTTTAAGAATGATGCGGATAAAATTTGTGGGAATACGTTGGATAATGGCATATATTAGACACATACGAAAAATAGGAACTTCAGATTTATTGGCTCTAGGATGTATGTTTGTTGAAACAATAAGGTTTACAATCCTAGCAGCTGGTTTGAGATTTATAGCATAGTATGTGCCTCTATCTTCGTGACAGGTTGTATTGGATTTAAAAATGGTACTTTTGATGTCACTAAGACTAATGGTATGGTCATCTTGGGAAAATTGGTTAAGGGGGTTTCCAGAAGTAAGGTCAAGAGTGTCTTGATATTCATCTATGTCAATACCTAGCATGTCAAGAATGTCCCCTTCAGTAAATCGGAAGCTATGCCCATTGACCATAGTATAGAAGAAGATGGTTTCATTTTCAGAGTGGGAAATGAGGTTTGCATAAAATTCATTCACTACCTTGATGGAATAGGAAGGGAAAGAAGGGTTGATGAATTCTTTTAACTTTTGCACTTCGAAAAGGTCCTCCAAGTCGACGATGTTGATGAAGTCCATAACTTCAATTGGTCGTCGTGGAAGAGGAGCTTTGGAGGAAAGCCATAGATATCGATCACCAGCATCTCCATCGACGAAGGCAATGTCGTTGATGATCGTCAGTGGTGGAGTAGCTTCCCTTCCTTTCCTGCCGGCAACCTTCTTCTTTCCACGAGCAGATGATGAGGCCATTGTGTTGCTTGAAGGTGGAGAAGAAGCAAGGATGGCTTGTGGATGAGGATGCTAAAGAGTTGCACAAAAATGCACTAGAGAGAGCCTATGGAAGCAAGAGTATGCAAGTGTGAGGAGGTGACTCGTTTTTGGTTCCTTTTATAACAATCCAGCGACCTGGTCGGTCGACGATTCGTCGACCGAGCATCCGCAACGGTCATGTTGCAGACGCGCCACTCGGCTCCCCAACGGTAAGATTTACAACGGTCATATAACGGTCATAACGGTCGATTTACAACGGTCATATCCAACGGCTAATTCTCGGTCGAACAATTGTTGACCGACATTGTCTCGGTCGAACATTTGTCGACCGAAAGTGTGTCCGATACTAAGTCTATCTAGATTCTGTCGGTCGAGAGAGGGGGGCTGACCGAAAGGTTTTCGGTCGAAGAGTTCGTCGACCGACAGACTTACTGAGTACGAATTTGAAGCTGATAATTAATGTAAATGATAGACTATATTTGTAGAGCATATATATAGATTTTCTAAGGGAGTAATATTGTGTTTATTATTGACAATATTGGGACAAGTTGTGATCATAAATTAATTATACTTTTAATCATAAAATGATATCCAAATAGTTATTATGTCAAACTTATTTTAGGTCGAATTTGACTACGACCATAGCGCCCCTTGGTCAAATTTTATTTTAACCAAGAGGCAAGTTTGCAGATTTTCAAATTGAACATATCGAATATAATATCTGCATACAATTTGATTGAGTATCAAGTTGAAGCATACTACTTGATATAAGTCTTAAATGAAGGCTCAATTTATATCTCAATTCTACTAATTTGTCTTATGTGTTGCAAGCAATAGTATATAACCAATGAATCATTTTGTTTTGCCGAATATTATCATGGATTCATGCATACAATTTATCATTATCTATGCGTACAAAGTATTGAAAGTATATCCATGATGTAATGATAACAGCATATAATTTCATCACATGAAAAAAAAAATTTATTAAACTGAGCATACTTTTGGTTTGTAGAGATGATTTCCAAAATAAACATCCAATCATAAATCATGAATAGATAGCAATTTCATTAATTTCAAAGAAATTCAGCAATTTTTGCAACAGACTGGAAGTCAGTGACATGCTCGGTAGACTATTTCTCGACCGACAGTGTCTCGGTCAACAGTCTCTCGACCGACAATATTTCTGAAACTGTTAATTGCTTCCAAATAAAACATAACTATGCAATTTAAATATTTATTTGTTATCCTATTTAGTTGAGATAGACGTAGAAATATGCAACTAAGGTCCTTGGTCATATCTCAACTTGATTCTGTTCATTTAGTTTGGAGGTTTTGGAACCCAAACTAACTCGACATCTTTTCTCTTATAAGGACATGAAAAAGAGTAATGTCCAAGACGTAAGCAATAATGGCAACATATAGAATCAACCTCAAGTCTTTTTCTATGGTTTTGTTCTAGGTTGTTCTTTGGTACAAATGTATTTGTTCCTTTAGGTACATATATAGATTGATGGGTTTGTGACTTTCTCCAACTAGGTTGATAGGACTTCTCTTTAGGCTTATAACCTAGTCCTCTTCTCCCAATTTGATGATAGGAATTATCTAAGATTTGATCAAGAATGCCATTATTATTCAAATTACTAACTTTTTGTTGTAACTTGGCAATCTCTTCCATTCTCTTCTTGATATCTAGTTTTGCTTGATGTAGATTAGATGACAATGAATTTCTTTCTTTGACAATAGAATCATAATCTAGATGATTGCATAAAATGGGTTGTTTTTGAAGATCATTCACTTGTCTTTGCAAATTATTCTTCTCTAAAGAAAGTAGATTACAATTTGCCTCTATAGATTTTATCTCAATATCATGATCTTCAATGATCTTTTTAAGATCTTCATTTTCGGATGTAATAGCAAGAAGCTTTGCATGTAATTCATCATTTGCTTTATTTGATTTCTTTAATTTCTTCTTGCATTCAACATATTTAATATGTGTTTCTTCAAGGCTAGCAACTAGTTCTTCTTTAGATAAATCAAAAAGACTTACCTCTTCTTCTTCTTCCTCGCTAGTTGTAGCAATGAGACAATCTTTGTTCTCATCTTCCTTCTTAGATCTCCATGGGCATCCAGTTGTTGGGTGGCTTGTACCTAAGCACCAATTGCAGCATGTTGTAGTTTTATCCAAGCAACACCTTTTGTTGTGATTATAATCACCACTACTCTCCATTCTTCAAGACTTTGTTAGGGTTCCTTGAAGCCTGCTCTGATACCAATTGAAAAACTACTAGAGGGGGGGTGAATAGAGTTTTTGAATTATTTTAACAATTTATTGAATTTAAACAACCACAATTGAAATTGGAAGAAAGAGACAGGTGTTTAGAGTGGTTCCAACTATAGCAAATACTATAGTTGTCAGTCCACTACCCAGTTGCTTACCCAACCGGGATTTGAAAGTATTTATTTTATTACCTCTCGAGGATTTATACAAAATACAATACTTTCCTTTACACCCTTTGAACAGCCTTCACTTGAAGTAGGTGCACCAACTTTGAGGTAGCCTTCTTTGAAGTAACTCCAAGCTCCCCCTTGAAGTAGCCTTCCTCTCTAGAAGTAACCTCCCGTTGCACCAGCCTTCTGAAGTAGCTCAAAGTCTCCTTCTTCACCAAGAAGATCTTCACCCTCTCCAATCCACAGCCTCCAACCTAGGAGTAGCAAGGAGAGTACAAACAATAATAGGGAACAAGAAAGAAAAAGGAAATTACAACTTATCCTTTATAGCCCAAGGCTTGATTTGCCTAGATCAAGCGTATAGATCTCCTAACCAAGTATGTGAACTTGTGATTGCAGTGGGTAGGAGATACTAGCCTATAGGACACGAATTATGAGCTAAGGAATGAAATGGCCAATTGTCACAATGCTCAAATTTCTTACAAACAGATTGCACAAAGTATGCTCAAGGATTTCTCAAGTGTAGCAAGTGTAAACAAGTGAGTTTGAGTGTCCTATGGCTTGTCCTATTTATAGGAATGACCTAAGGATGCTTAAGGACGTTCTAGACAACTTCTAGGGGTTTCTAAGTGCTTAACTAGCCGTTAGGTACAAAGTTGTTGCTTTAACAACAGCTAATTAATTAATTCTGCAGTTGCTGTCAGAGACAATCTCGGTCGAGGAATGGTCGACCGAGACACCTACTCGGTCGAACTTTTGTCGACCGACAGGCACTCTGGAACAAGTGATTTGCAACGTCTTTCTCCAACTACCAACTAACTTGTCTGTTGTGTCTAACGGCTACTTTGGATCTTTCTCGGTCGAGGAGTTTGTCGACCGAGAGTGTCTCGGTCGAGGAGTTTGTCGACCGAGATTGATCCTGTTTCAATGTTTCAATTTAGGCACTAATTATATGTATGAGTGTGCTAATGTGATCTTATTTGAATGGGATGACTTGTCTAACTGTGGTGTTTAGCTAGGGAAAATCTAACGCTTGATTTACATACAATTCTAAGTACTTGTACATTATATTTTTGTACAAGTTTTTACAATAGTGATTACATTGCATGAAAATATAAATATGTAAGCTTGTGGATTTTCCCTTGTTGCTTTGTCATCCTGCACACTCAAGTAGCTCGTTAGATTAATAAGAATGAAATGTTTGTCATAATCAAAACAAAGGGATTTATAGATGTCCATTTAGCCAACACATACGTCATTGAGTACTGTCATTCTCTAGACATTCAATCTATTCTATCACTATCTCATATGACTGAACCAGAAAGAATTGGAAGCTTTCCTTTGATGTTTATCAAATCAATCTTAATGTATCCCACCAATCATCTCATGATTGGCTCTCAGGGCATACATACCAACAGACTCCCACTTGCACTGTGAGCCAATCACCCTTGAATCATATTCATAGTGATCTTCAAACATGTTCCACATGTTACTGTTCTCTAGTGCGAACATAGTGAGTCATGGCAACACCTCGCCAAAGTCAGTATAAATTGCATGTCTCTCATCTTTTCGATGTACGTCACACGTATGAGATGGAGGTGCCGTAATATGCGATCTACTATTCCTTTGCTAACCTTTAGCCACATTGCATGATCAAGGATTCCATACTTGTCATCAATGAGCGGAATATAAGTTCATCTCATGAACTTCCAGATCCATATAGTATCCACTGTTGTTCTCTAACACACGGATACTCGACATTTCCTTTTAAACAGCTTTATTGGAACACTTCCAATTATCAACAAACTTTCACTTTTATATATCCTATATATATTTTGCGATTAATTTTCTGTACTTTCAGAAGTTCGCATCAATGTAACTCTTTACATAGAACTCTTCTTTATCTCCATAGAACTAGTACTTCTCAAGTACTTATCAAGTTCTTATGGTTTCCAGTAACCCTTACTGGAAGTAGACAGCCATCCACTCGTCATGTCCCACATACGAGTTATCAGGATGAGCACATCATATTGTCATGTCCTACATACAAGATGATGAATGCATTTTATTCTTGCCATGTCAATACATGCAAGATAATGGGATGATTACATACATGATAGATCCATATCTATTCTTAGTGTTCCCATTCTTCATAAGAATTAGACACTTGGCCTTGGGATACTAACTCCATGTAACATGGACAAGTTTTCTCCCACTAAATCTGTGTACACTGAACCCTTCAGTATAGATTGCCAATGTATGCTCTGTCTTTTCCAGGTCAAGAGGTTTTCGAGAACTATCTCTATAGATCTCTATTCCTATCACATAGGAAACATCTCTATCTTCCTTAAAGATAATTTCCACTTTTTGGATTTCCATTCTAGAACATTTCCATTTCACATAAACATGTGGAATGTGAACACGCTCCCACTAAATCACAGATCCCTTCTTTATCTTTGACATATCTGTCAAACCCTTTGACTATATCATCAAAGTAAAGATCCAAATCTGAGTTGCTTGTACTCAATCAATCACATTGATTAGTCCATTGTAACTTATAGACTTTATTTACATTAGTGGATTCATAAACCTTATAGGTTGTGTCACATACACATCCTTGTTTTATTCCTCATAGGTATGTGGTTTTAGTATCCATATGCCAAATGTTTTAGTCATTAAGTTGCAATCAACAAACATCATCCTTCTCAAAATGTTATCCATGTGTCTTAACACTTAAGACTTATTTGCACTTATGGATTTCATCCCAATGAGTGCTACCATCAAGGTCATACCTTATGGTTTACATGGAAGTCATTTAGGATGTAATGGTCATCTACCATAACTCAAAATCTGGTTCCTCATATTCATCTGGATAGTTGACTCATCACATGAACAACTCATCACATAGATAATTGAGGTGTATCTGTCAAGGATATAAGAACTCACAACTCCTTGTGATTCTTAATGTCCTTTATTAGTGTGGGGTATTCTTTCTTTAAGAAGAATTCATTTATTTGATAATCATTCTCTAACTCCTTAGAGTATGACTCCCTTTTGATTTAGACATCACTATGCCTTAATCATGAGTTCACTATGATACACTATCATAATCACTCATAAGGATCTCAAACATTTGGTCCAAGTATTTCATTCATTGATCTCATCAAGAATTAACACCTTACCAAATTTGCACTTCATCTATGATAATCTTGAACACTTCAATATATTCATATTGGTATTTCTCTAAACACCATTTGAAGTATTAGCATTTGTTGCAATAGGTATGTAAATACGTCACATGCATTATACCTAATAGGATAATCATTCTCCCACTACCATTAGTGAAGATTGATTAATCATGTTCAAGATATTCATGTCTCTTACCGGTTCTCTAACC
This sequence comes from Alisma plantago-aquatica, assembly GCA_963693085.1. NCBI lineage: Eukaryota > Viridiplantae > Streptophyta > Magnoliopsida > Alismatales > Alismataceae > Alisma > Alisma plantago-aquatica. Next base: position 704,096,437 of record OY856409.1, read on the forward strand.
AAAAGAGTCTAGATGTATCCATCACATGGAAACTAGAAATGAATTTCTCATGATTGATGCTAATTTGACTGTTTGAGTTATCAATAACTTTAAGTATCATTTTATCTTATGCATACCATGTATCACAAGATAAACAAGGCATTGCCACAAAGATCATATCTTTAAGATTGAAATATCAACTTTATTAATTGCCATCATTGTCATACAATATGCAATAATAAAGTGTTTCTATCTATTGGCAATATATGAAATAGCAGTTCTCAACTCTATTTTGTGCCCTTTAGGCTGAAATAAACTGAAAGATACTCCTATCTATGGCAGCAACACTTGCTCCAATGATGGGTACTTCTTTCTTGGTCCTTTCACAAAGGCCATCACTTCTTTGCGGATCTTACATATCATATATGATAGATCCATATCTTGGTATCATATACCTCAGATAAAGAAGCGGTTCATTTCATGATACCTTAGGTGGAGATCTCCATCCCCTCCTTCATCTTCTTTGTTCTTCCAGATATGGAGGGTACTTCCCTCATTCACCCTTTCCCATGTGCCTTTGAGGCTGAAGACGGCTTGGGTTGCTGGCTAGCATCAGAACACTTATTAGCTTTTCCCTTGCCCTTATCCTTAAGACTTACCCTTCATTGATCATATCAAACATTAGGGTTTGTCCTTCTTCATAATTGCCTCTACTGTCCTCAACATGTCCAACAACTTTGTCAACGTTTGTTAAAGTTGTCCATGTCATAGTTCATCATGAACTGTATGATTCTCGCAACATTTCAGTATCATACCAATAACCAACTCTTGGCTCAGAGGGAATCCATCTTAGTCAGGTTTTCCACATACCCAATCACATTGAGTGTGTGAATACCTTACTGGATCTCCTTCTATCATGACACACTAGGACAGTGTCTTGGAGACATCATATGTCTCATGTTGTCTCTGCAACTCATAGTTCAGAGAACACAACATCAAGCATTCCTCATCAATGTCTTCCTCGGTATGCTTCCATAAGCATACTTTCAGCCATTGATGCGGTGGGATTGAGTTCATCTAGTTCTGGTATAACTAGTACTTAGAGCTTTTACTCTACGATTGAGAACACTTCTCAATGTCCTAACCAGTCGTGGAATTATTCCCATTTAATTTGTTGGTCTCGATCGCAAATAAAGTGATTTTTTTATTAACCATTTATTTTAACAAAAGGAAATATATGCAATTTTAGTCCAAAACTCTTTTTGACTTGTTTGATTGATTTGAAAAGTTGACAATAAAATTAGGCATTTAATTAATTATCACTGCCACTATTTTACTTCAAATTGATAGCCCTCACCATCAATTTGGAAGATTGCAGCGTACAACCTTCTAGTGGGCAAGATCTTGAAATCCTCTAAGTCATGGACCAGCTTGGGCTGTCACCCACAACTTAGATCTCTCAGGCAGGCAACACTTGCTAATTCCATCATATGCAACTCTTGATAAGATGTCATATGCAACTCCTTGCCATGAGCATCTCCATGCCTCAAGGTGCTAGATCCTATCTAGGTCACCTTGTTAAGTCCGACCCAAAGCCAACACGATGAATATGCACCCTGCTTGGGCAGACCCACACATTCATCCTTCATGCTTCCATGAGATAGACGGTGCACCACGCTTGGGCGTGCCCACACTTGGTCGATCAAGCTTTTCACGTGTGTCACATTTGGAAGGCATCTAAAACTTAATATTTAATGAGGGATTTGGTTTTATATACATATACATATCCAATCACCACAATACATAGTACGTATCATATACATGCTATATCCCATAGAAAACATGAAAAATGATAAAAGAGATGATAATGGCCATCCTAATGTGATTCCTCGAGCCAAGAGGAATCACGATCATCTAGGTCTACATCACATGCAACATGTACAAGAACTTTGTGCTTTGTCTTCAGAGTAGATCAACTCATCACATGATTGACTTGCTCATTCTGGCCCGGTCGTCTGGGTGCCACCAGCCGATTGGTTGGCTCCTCCAACCGATCGGTTTGCCCGGTCATCGTACATCTTGTCATGGCCACCACCCGCTCGTCTCGCTCCTCGAACTGGTCATCAACTGATCGGCTCACTCCTTGAACCGATCGTCTGGAATGTCAACCGATCGGTTCACGCCTTGAACCGATCGTCTCAGCTGTCGTCAGGATATCCTCTGTTCTTTGACATAACAGGAAATAAAATCTATCCTAATTTAATATTGCTTAAAAGGGAAACCCCGAGTTACATTCGGGGGGAGCAAAGGTAGGAAAGAATCTCAAATTATTTCGAGTTACATCAGGAATAGGAGAGGGAGATGCAAGCAACCACATACAACCATACATAGATAGGGTTTATTGGCCATAACCACGCTATACATACACCACAAAACTCATTTAAGGGCGACACGTATCGATTGCATTAATAATACATATCATATATGTAAATTGGGATTTGTGGATTTAGGATTGGACATGCATAAAGCCAATATTTTTTGCATCGTATGCAATAAATAAAGGCGACAAACCAAAATCGATCATATCGATATTCCTAAAATATAGAGCAGTTGACGTCGCTCTGATACCACTGTTGGGTTTTAGGGGAGGCAGAGAAGGCAGCGGAAACACAAATTTTCTCCCCCAAACCCGAAACAAGGAAACACGTCAACGTCTATACAATAGGAAAGGATGGTTTGTGGAATCATACCTTGTCCCGAGGCTTGCTCGGAGACAATACCTCACGCCTTACGTGGTCTACACCTTCAGTCTTGAACGGTGTCTATACAGCTCCTGGTCGCACCGGGACTGACGACTCCTCCTCTCACCAGGACTGTCGGGGTTGACAGTTGTCCTCCTGAGCGGCAGAAACCTCCCGCCTCTGAAGTAGTCCACACAGACCACCTAGAACTCCACACTCCTTGTCCCATAAGGAGTTGGAAGGAGTCGCACCCTCCTGTTGACGTACTAGTCACCAACACACTCTCCTGCTGCCAGTTGGAACTGCAGTTGTCTTTCCCTTGCTGTGCCTCCCTTTTCGGGTAGCACTTGCTCGGGCTCTCTCGGTTACCAAAACCAGAGAATGACAACTTTGTAGAGCAATTGGTTGCATTGAGTTGTACTTTGAGAAGCCCCCAATACCCCTATATATATAGGAGGGTCATGGGACAAGGTTCTCCATCACGGGCAATGCGGGACTAAAAGCAGGAGTAGAAGGGTTCGAGATTTTCCACAAAACAACCAACTCGCAACCTGAACCGATCGTTTCATTTCTGAAATGGTCGGTTGGGGATCTAAGCTGGTCGGTTGACACTCAACCGATCAGTTGGGACCCATGAGCCGGTCGGTTCACTTTTTGAACCGGTCGGTTCATGGTCCTGACCAGTTTCCGATTGACTTTCCAACTTTTGTTTCTAATTGGTATCAAATACCAATCCTTGTTCCAATCAAATTGGGCAAGTGAAATGAAAGGAAAATTCTCACCAATCCGACTTTCCCAACTTGCTCAGTTGCAACAGTTGAACTGATCATTTCAACACTTGAAGCAATCGTTCACCCTGTCCATGAGCCGATCGACTCACCACTTGAGCTGATCGGTTCACCAAGCTGAGCCGATCGGTTCATCACATGAGCCGATCGGTTGGGAGTGCAGATTCTGCAGAATCAGTCAATTGCGATTTCAATCAATCTGATACTCTAATCAATCTGTCCAACACCTTGAACACTATGATTTTTAGCTATCAATCAATTGAGTGTTTAATTGAACTACTAAACTCCTTTAGTAATCAATCTAAACATTTCTTGTGGACAAAACTCCTCTTCCAGGTTAAATCCTATGTGTGTGACCTTGCAGGTCCATTTCACGTTGGCATTGAAAGTCCATAACACTTATGAATTCACAAGCAAAGAGTGGTGCCTAGTCACACATCAGTGCTACCCAAGTGAAAGTAGAATGTTGGAGAACAACTTTCAATCCAACAATTCGTGAATGGTGTTACAGTGAATGTATAATTCCTTTATCGCTGATATCCCGAATAAACTCGAGGCATGGAACAGTCATCCTGTCAACATTCATTCACTTTCTTGATCTCAGAGTAGATTGAACGAGATATGTATGACATCAATATCACATACTGATTCACACATGTGTGCGCACACATATTTCAATCCTACTCATCAAGTGGCCTTGGATATCAAAATCCCTCAGGAGGGACAAATCCCATATCTATCACTCACCCCTCAAAAGCCCCATGTGTCAAAGCCACCCAATCATAACCTTTATAACAACCCATGTTTCAGGACTGCGTTTGATGATGTCAAAGTGTGCCCAACGACATGTGTTGAGTGTAGTGATTTCAAGTCAAAGAATCACACTCACCACCATCACTGTGAGTACTGACTGTGACTACCATGTCATGGTTCCATGTGTCAAACTCATGGTGGGTCTGTCCGGTATACTTGTTCTCTAACAAGTACCTATGTGTTTGGTTTGATATCTCTATATCATGATTAATGAGATTCTATCATCAACCAACACCACAATCTAGTATTGTGTGTCATTGTTGTCTATCTACCTTCCACAATGACATCCGACTAGGGACATAACAAGAATGTACAAACTCTTAGCATCCGTATGATTTCATCATTTAGGTCCTCAACCTGAAAGCATACGTCATTGAGTATTGTCATTCTCTAGACATTCAATCTGTTCTATCACCATCTCATATGACTGAACCAGAAAGAATTGGAATCTTTCCTTTGATGTTTATTAAATCAATCTTAATGTATCCCACCAATCATCTCATGATTGGCTCTCAGGGCATACATACCAACAGCGGCACAACAAACAAACATGGCACGGTATATTAATTTTTGTTTGTTAGCTTGTTAAAGGGAGAGATAAGATACCACATCGTTTAATTAGAGAGAAAATTCTCAGTTAACGTGTCGTGTAAAATCTTTACGGTAGAAAGTAGGTTTAGCTACCATGGGTGTCTATTTTCCCATTGATCCCTCTAACAGATTCACCACAAATGCGATTATAATTATGTGGAAGGCATAATAGACTTTATACATAAACAAAATAGATAACTTACTTGTGCACCAAACAACGAACATCTTACCATTAGGTCTATTTGTCTTTGTTTTGAACGATGGTTATCTTACATAAAGTTACCATATCATTGGTTAATTTGTCCACGTCAACTAAATTTACCATGATGGTATGCCAAACGCAGCCTTAGTAGCACCTATGTATGTGATCAGATGGCTGGGCATGCATGACTTTCTAATTTTTATATTTGGCTGCCCTTAAAACTGATGAGCACAAAAGAACACACTTTAAATGCATGACTTTTTCTCTTTTGATAGAATGTACACAATTTGGAGCTGGATTGGGTGAGGCACGTTCGTAACCAGGCACAAGTATGGCTACGCCATTGTATGTCATAGAGACCTTAACCTTAATGTACAACCTTATCAAATATATTTTTAAAACTTCTTCCTAGTTAATTACTAATAAGTTGAATTAATATCTTTGATGAATAATACTTGATTATAATATATGCATGATAAGAAAATAGTTTCACTTATTCAAGTCCCACTTTGGTTGAAGTAATACAAGTGTTTGATATGCATGATGAATTTGAGATAAAATAAAAGTACACATATAAATTTATAAAAATATGGAATGAACCAATAATATAAACTAAAATATATAGAACAATAGTTTAGAACATTTCATTTTATCTAATTAAGTTAAATATTTGATTCAATATTCAATTTATTTTTTCCTAGTTGACTGCACAAGTCAACTGACTAATGGGATTAGTTCATTGATTAATCACTAGTAGGGAACTGTGATCATTTGTTGTTGTGAGGGTCACTCCTAGGGATTTCTTATGAGGGTAGGTATCATACTAACCCTAGTCAACTGACCTTTGGATGTTCAGACAAAATTTCTAGTAGCAAAGAGGCATAGTATATCCCTAGATCAAAGTTGGGTCAATGACGATGCAGTAATTAGTTAGATGGCTAAATACAAGTCAAAATAACTAATGACCAGAATTCGAACAAGTAATGAGTTCTCATAGCACATGATGCCAATGATTAGTTGGTCCATTACAAGATCATTTCCATTCTAAGTAATGGCCTAATTAGATGACTATTGGGCAAACAACAAACTTATCTAGCCAATCACAAAAATCTTAAAATTGGGTTTCTATAAATATCTAAGTATACATATAAGAGTAACTTTATACCATTATTATACATGAAAACCAGACCATATTGGTTATAATTTGTCAATTAAGAAGGTAATGTGAAGACCATGCTTCTGCTTAGCTAAGTAACTTATGTTTATGTAGAATGCTAAATGGTTTACTTAATCATTTTAGCAGTATATTTGATGAATAGTTAGTTTATTGGATGGTTATAGCTTGTTAATAAGTGCTATATATTGGAACTAGTTAGTGTTTGACAAGTGGAAACCTGGTTGAGGTTAGAATTAAGAGTTACTGGGTGTTTTTTTTGGAAAACAATGATGATATGGATTTGGATGATGATGAAACTCTAATTTAAAATTGAATGTTACGATGTTGATATGAGGTTAACAAATTAAATTTTATATGTTTACTCTTACCTTGATTATTTGATTCGTGGGTGATCAATTAAAACCTAGATTTTTAGATTTGGGTTTTGGGGAACTCAAAGTGTTTTTATACGATTAATATGTGAAACAAGAATGGATTGCCTAATGCAAGTTGTTGATCTAGAAATTGGTGGTTGCATTCCCTCATCGCTATTATATGATGCTTGTGATGAAATACTTTAAACATGATTGATTACCAAAAAATTGCAGTTCACCACTTATTATGTTTGTTTTAGTGTTGAAACAATGATTAAACATAACAATGTCCTAAGAATAATTTGACACCTAAACATGAGATCATGTGTATACTTAGAGTATTCATTATTATTTTGTCTCTAATCAAATATTTTTGTGGACAATACAGGACAAAAATAATACACAAGATAAGTGTATGTAGACTTATGACTATGGCTACTTAGTCATGATATTGGATATGAATTCAGATACATACTTACTTTCTAGACAACACGTTGAACTGAATGTACCCTCGTTATTAATGAGGGAATTAATGTCATGGCAGTTACAATCATATCTCAATGTGATAATGGTGACTGTAAAACTCCATCTCTGGACAAATTCTTTTTTCTCAACATGATTTAAATCAGAACTTATAGAAAAATCTATGTACATTCATGCTTTACAATTGAGTTTCCCTATAACTTATATGTAAGGACTACAATTTAAAACATACATGAGTCCTTCCTACTCTTCAACACAAGACATATCCTACACATCTCTTGTAGGTCTTCCATAGATAACCAATCCATGTATATATCAAAGGGATAAATCATCCATGAAATAGACCAAAGAGTAAAAAGGGTAGCCATTGGTGGTACTGATTCCTTATTATTGAGATATTTATAATTATGCAGTAATAGGAGATTCAATGCATTTACAAACTTGGTGAGTACTTATTGGTGGACTTAGTTAATAAAGTTAAGAATAATAAGAACCAAGATGACCAAGATTCTAGTTTCAAGATAATTATTCACATGGTTGAACAAAATATAAAATAAGGAAGATTGTTTCATATCTATTTATTCACAATATATCAAGTATTTCAAGATTTGCAATACTATTCAAGAATATCAAGTTTTCCGTATAATTATAATCATCAAATATTTCAATTTTGGAATCTTCATATCATATCTTTTCTAGGACCAAGTGCTTTGTGTTCTCACACTCTATGAGAAAATGGTACTAATACCTTATTGCTATTCCTAAATACTTGGGAACAAATAATCCCTATCCATTGCATAGGGTTGTGGGTACTTGGCCTACACAAGAGAATCAAACATGTACAAGGGGCCAAAACCACCAAGGGAGCCGAAACATTTATAAGATCAATTCCAATGCCTATTTTCAATATTTAGTGTTAAACATTCAAAAACATTCAAGATTCAAAGTAGTTGTGGTGACCTTCAAGAGGGAATATAATGATAAAAAAACTAATTGGGTTCACCGCTCACAGGATTTTATGAGTGTAATTCAATAGGAATAAAATAGCATGATAACTGAAATAGAGAATCCATCACTTAAGGCACCAAATATTGCACTAACAACTCAATTGGTTCCAAGGATTCATGAAGAGATAGCTACAAGTTAAAACATATTGTTACTATTTGTCGTGAAATCAAATGTTATTTGATTTGATTAGTTCGGTCCGACCTGTCCTCCCCGGGGGACCCGAGTTCAAAACCTCATGTTGCACATTGTAATTACCAACCCTTGGGTCATCCAGACTCTGTCACCTGTTTGAGGGAGGGGGGAGACTGAGTCTCCTTCTAATTCAAAAAAAATGTTATTTGATTTGACTAATATAGGATTATGTTTGTTCATGTAGGATTATAATTCCATGTTTCCCCCATCAATATCATTTCTAGATCTCTAATTGGGTTACATATAATCAATGTTATATATTTAGTCACTATATTACCTTTTTTGATATATTATACCAAAATGTTATTCTCTCTTATAATATAACATGATTTCATGTAGTCACTAGACTCAAAGATGTTAATTTACCAATATACCCTTACTTAGACTATCTAAGGTTTATATCCAACATTCCTTAATGCAAAATAGTCATATACACACACTTAGTTTTTAATTATGTATACACGTGCATCACCATATCTATTACTTGTAAATATAAACTCATCCGTACATATATTTGTACAAGAAACTTTATTATGTACATTATATTTCTATTATATTTCCCAACATATGTTTTATAATGTTCATTGACTCCTTGATTAGATTCATATTGGGTAGTGATACTTTAAAAAATATTTCATGTGATTTTAAGTTATAAAATTTAGAGGCTCCATTATATTATTTTCTAAGTAATTTTCATTTAAATAGAGAGTATGTTCATTCGGTTTGCATGAAATTTCCATTACGTTGTCCAAAGTATTATATTTATGCTTCTCTAGGGGTTTATTTTCTCAACAAAGTTTTAAGATATTTCCATTTTGTCATTAGGTTTCATTAGATGAAATTAACAGTCTACCTTTCATGCATAGATGTCATGCCATGATCATACTAATCACATTGATACATAGGACCTGAATTCTTTATTACCATAGTCCAAGTCATATGCATGTATAGTCTTATGAAAATATATCCACTAAATGAGATGAGAGTCCAATCCAACACAGTACTAAAATTATATTTAAAGTCTAATATGTATTCACCAATTGGTTTAATAAAGATTGGAGTTATTAACCTTCTATGCATCAATATTACTATGCCAATAGTCACACCAAATTGATACTAACGGTGTGACATGCTGACAACTATAACTTATCAACATATCAAAATTACATATTTTGTATGCAAATACCTTGAATACAAATTCAACTTCTATCCAATGTTGTTTTTCCCTAATATATTTTGAAAGATATTGCAAACATCAAGTGTATATTACATACATTTTATATTGTATTATCTATACACTAATGTATGTATGCATGCATATTTATATGTAAGCTGGTATAGTTAGTATTAACATGATGATTTCATAGAAATTTCAGACATTAGAAATATTAATAAAAGCATGTAAATTTGGTTCAGGATAATCCCTGTGTTAATCTTGCTTATATACTCTTGGTTGATATACATGAATTCTATTTGATATATAAACATCTATTAATCTATTCATGCAATTAAGAAAGTTTACGTGATGGTATTACTAAACCTACATATCTAGTTGATACATGATCACATGTTTATACTCACGCATAGTGTATATAGGTTGAATGGTTACTCATATAAATACCTAACATGTGTAGCACCCTTGTTAAGATAAGAATAGTAAGGCTTTCTACAATCAGGCTTTTTATTTATTATCCTATTAACATTGAGTAGTAAACTCTAAAAAAAGAGTGGAAGTGGACATGCTAGTGATCTATAGACTACTTTCTATTTTTCTTTAAATTAAGTATGTTGATCAATTTTTTGATGATCATGATCTTCTTATTCTCCCTTTAAAGGAAGATTTGTAGATGAAACCACACGGTTCACATATTTGAGGAGGTTGCACAAACTTTGCAAGTCTTCCACTTATTGATGAGTTCCATGCCTTTTAGAGGCCAATGTCAATGCTTTTGATGTTGGTGGTTGGGTCTAGACATACCGTAGTGACTTTGAAGTCTAGAGAAGGTTGAATCTTAATTGGAGGAGAATAAAACACAGTGACCAAGGTGTCATAAAGTTTGGCATCTGATGGTGATATAGTTGCTTACAAGTTTCCTGGAGTTGTAGACTTCCATCCTGTATTGAGAGTCAAGAGGAAGATTAGATCCTTGTTATATGTTTACTAGGTTTTTTGGTGGATGTATGATTGGTTTTAGAGTTTGAGTTTTTGATGGATGAGTTTAAGTGATAATTGACGATGTTTGATGGACGCGAGGTGGCGTGGTTGTGGGAAGAAGGATTGTAAGTTTAGATTGCTATGAAAACTAGAAAGTTATGAAGTTCAAACATCTGGGTGTTGAGAAAGAAGATTGTAGCTATAGTATATGCATTCATGATTTGAAAGGAAGTTCTATTTTATTAAGGAGACAGGGGCTGGTATTGAAGATGAGTTTCAAAGAAATATGTACATTGGGAAAGGTATAAGACAATGACCATGTTCCTTCAATTGTAGGATGTCGTAGAATCCTATATATAGTATGAGAGGGTGCTAGGGTTTATTGAATGGTGTCTCTTAATCTAAAGCAGAGAGACTGAGGCATACGAAATGTGTTAACGATAGTTGTGAGAACGAGTAAAGTATAAATCATTGGGAATTCATCGCTTATTGTCGTGTTCATTTTTTTTTCTTCTTCCTTTATGGTTAGGATAAAGAGGGATCATTGTAGGGATAAAGGCAAAGTCTTTGGCTTATTCAATCACACCAATTGGGAAACTAATGCACAAGGTATACTATGTACACTAACTACTCCAAGAAGCAACATAATACATAAGGAAAGGGAGTTGTCTCTTTACTCAGCAGGCATAGAATGGTTACAAGGGTGGTCACATTATCTGAATCTATTTCTAGTTTCATATCTAACCTTTTAAACTATGATGTATTCAGTTAATTTTCTTTTCTTTATTTTTCATCACCCAAATTTTATGACATGTAACTCTCATATTACTACGCATTTAATTTAATTATCATCATGAAGACAATCAAATTTTATATGTTTTGATATAACAATATTTTAGATTGACTCCAAAGGTATTAGCTGAGTAACTGAAATTTCTTGATAGCACAAAGTCTGGTCTATATATGTAAACTCCATATCTCAGCTTGTATCAATATGATGTCAAGGGGAACACAAATAATCAAAGTATGGTAAAATAATTGAAATGAAGGACCAAGTTGCAATTATTTCAAGATAGGAGGGTGAAGTCATATAGACCTAATAAACTCAACCAAATAGAAGTTAGTTTCACATAACATGATGATTAATCAAATTAACCAAATGCAACTTTGATGAAGTACTGATTTGTAGTTGGGATCTAGTTAGGGAAAAATTATGAGTTATAACTCATAATAGAATCTACTTTATCAAGTTACCACTGTTCCACCCTTCAAAGAGATTTCATCCTCAAAATCAAATTCTTCTAAAAATCCAAATTCCTACTAGGGCCAGATCTATAAATTTTCCCCCATATTAGTCTTTTCTTGATCAAATAACACCTTCAATTGAAACACACATTTCTGATCCTCGATTAACTAGATAAAACTTTACTCATGGTGACCAAATAAATCATTACTATACAAACATGGAGTTACTAAATTCTATTAGGTTCAAATTTCACTTGGAAAGTGTGTATACGATTGAGTTGGGCACTTAGACTGGTCAATAAGAGATTCCTAGTGTCATGTTAAAGTAGGAAATTGAGGGTCCAGATTGTGAGTCTGAAAACATTCTTATAAAAATTTGAAGTTAGGACATAGAATATTCAGATAAAGTATACTCATTAAGGACTATTTTAAAGTTTATATCTTTTAAAATCAGTATGGATATTATAAATCTTTATATTATATTTTTGTGGGTAAAATATTAAGATATAGTTCATATTTTGTTTTTCTCCATTTTTGAGTGGGGCATCGTTTGTTGTCACTATATTACTTAGTTCAACATCAATTATCCAAATGTTTATATATCTCTAAAATTTGAGAGTTCAAATTTTAAGCTTAGTTCAACATCAATTATCCAAATGATTATATATCAATTTAATAGGTAGATTTTTATTAAAATTATGATTCTTAAGCTTCATCGTGTTCACAATTTGTCTTAGACAATAAATTGGAATTTTTAGTTTGTGAAAATATTTACATGAATTCAAATGATTATATGTCTTATGATGTTTTTTTATATTCCTCAATATGTAATTATTTATCTGTGGCCAAAACTAAATAGAAAATTTAGGGTACTATACCCTTTTGTATATCTAGGGGTAAACTTATATTAGTCCTCATTACAAAACTACACACACATTTCTCATGTATTTTTCAAGAAGACATAACTCCAAGTAAATCCATGCCTAGAGAAAGAGTCAAACAACTACTAGATGAGATGGATATATTGCATATATTTTTTAAGTTAATGTACATATATGACCACCTAAGTTTTTATTTCTAACTTAGGTAGATATGAATAAAAAATAGGGTTGATTATTCACTATTTTCCTAAGTTATAGGTGTACTAACTAACTAATTCGAATTTCCATGAGACATGAATGAATTCAGACTATTTAGAGATCTGACACAATGTTGTAAAAAACTCGATATTTAGAGCAATTTTTTTCTCAACATGATTAAAATCAAAATATATTAATAAATCTCCATACATTAATGCTTTAAATTAGGGTTTCCTGGAAGCTTATACATAACTATAGCTTGAATCATACATGGGTTCTATCTACTCTACAATAGAGGACACATCCTTCATGTCTCTTATAGGTCTTCCATTGGTTCATTGTCCATGTATATCCCAAGGGGATAAATTATCCATGGCATGGAACATAGAGGAAAAAGTTCAACAATTACTGGTAGTAGATCCTTACTATTGAACTATTTAAAATTGTGCAACAAGAGAAGATTCAATGCATAAACAAACTAGGTAAGGATTGTTTGGCGGACTTAACTAATACATTTAAGAACTATAATAATTAAGATGACCAAGATTCAAGTTTCAAGATAACGATTCACAAGGTTGATTAGAACTAAGTAAGATTATTCAACATTCAAGTTTTACTCACATGATATTTCCTCATTCAAGATCTGCAATATAATTAAAAAATATCAAGAGTTCCAAAGATTTCTATACATTAGACATTTCAAGTTTGGCACCTTCATATCATATCTTTTCTATGGCTATCCAGCTATATCGAGGAATAACTAGTCTCTATTCAATGTGAATGGTTGTCAGTACTTGGTACACACAAGTGATCTAAATCTCTATAAGGGGCTATATCCACCATGTGAATCAAAACTTCAAGATATCAATTTCAGTGCCAATTTTCAATATTCAATATTAAACATTCAACAAAATTCATGATTCGAAGTAGTTGTGGTGACCTTTAAGAGGGAAAATAAGATTAGCAAAAAAAATTGGTTTCACCACTTAAAAATGATTTTGAATGCTATTCAAGAGGGATAAAATAACGCAATAATTGAAATAGAGAATCCAGTACCTCAAGTCTCCAAATATTACATGAACAACTCAAGTGGTTCCAAGGATTCATGAAGATATAGCTACAATGTATAACAACATTGTCCCTATTTGACAAGTCACATCTTGTTCAAAACTTACATAGGATTTAGTTAGACCATATAGAATTATGATTAGATATTTTCCCCATCAATATCATTTATATATCTCCAACTAGGTTATATATAGTCAATGCTATATACTCATTTGTTACATTTTATCTAGATCATATCCCAAAATGTTATTCTCTCATATATATTATGAGTGTATTTAGTTACTAGACTTGAACATGTCCATATGCCAATATACCATTACTTAGAATATATAAGGATTTTATGTGAGATTCCTCAATATGTACTTGTTCATATCCCTTTTTTTTCTCACTCAATTAAAATTTATAATTAATGTTGCTCCTCTAGATAATATAGAATCTATTCCGCATCCTGCCCAATTTCCACATATACTTATTTTTTCACCTTTCCACATTTTTCACACATTTTATACATCCTTTTTAACCAGTTGCACCCAATTTGGGCCCTTCTACAAAGAAACCTTTTTTTTAGGCCAAAAGTGAAATTATTCATCAATTTTGCTTTAAATAGGATATTCTCCACAAGTTACCAAGTTGCATTGTCCAAAATTATATATTCCCTTTCCAACTACCTTTTTGAGAATAATACAAGATAATAACCCCAACTTATCTTTCTATGCAAATTTTCCTCAAATTTTGTCAGAATATTCTTGTAATTATTAGGAAAATAGGAGACTTCCTTTCTCCAGTCAGGGATATAGGTGAATCGCAATAATCTTTTGCATGACACATGACATATTATCTCAATCTAGATTCCCTTCTATGGGGCATATCGTGATGATATGCTTCCTTTTCCAAAAGATTTTCTGAGAATCCCAAACCCTAAAATCTACCTATAAAGAGACCCCCATACCCAATATATTTCATACCTCTTTCATCTATCCTAAGCTAGAAAAACAACTACCTATTCCTTTACTTTTCATATTTCCTATGATAATAGGATTTTTCCAATAAAACCACCTTCTCTACTAGATCTGTAGAATGGTCACATGTTCTAACTACTATGCCTAAACTACTACATCTACTAGCTAATTATATCTAAACTATAACTACTGCACCTGACCTGATCTACTACCTCATATGATCTATTATTTGCTATAACTTCTCTACAAATCCTATAGTTGCAATTTCTTACTAGTTCTAAAAAATCAGATCTAGTTATCTAAGCATACTTCTGAAAATCATCTTCTAACATCCTATGCATTGGTCCTGGTCACTAATGACAAATGCTTGCAATGGGAGGTAGTGAGGTGATAAGGAACACAATGCACCTAAAAATAGGACTTTTGGGGCCATAATAGGAAGGCCACAAACATATTCACCCTAGAAAGACCGCCCACAATAAAAATTACTTTTTATCTTTTCTTTAACATATTCATCCTGAAATCAGTCGATTTACTTACAAATTAATAGTGTCTTTATAAAAAGTTAGCAAGCGAGATGGGGGTACTAATCCTTCCCCTCTATAATTATATCATCAGGTTTATCTAGAATGGATAATCACTCATATTACACCTTGTCTTTTGCGATCTACCTCTTTTCCTCATTATTTTTCACAAAACATGATGGTGAATTTGACACTTTCTTTTTCATGCAACATTTTACTACCAAAAAAGGATAGCGATCTATTTCCCGAGAATCTCTATTTCTTTTTTCCTTTTTTGGACATGGTGCAAAATAGTATTCATACACTGATATTCAATTTTCAAAAATGTATGTAAGTATATCAATATATCTATTACTTGACAATATAGAAGTCATCCATACTTATATTTATACTAGAAAACTTAGTATATGTATTATATTTCTATGATATTTCCCAACATAAGCTCCATAAAAGTCTGTGATTCACTTAGTCAATTCATGGTGGGTACCGATTACCTTAGGAAATATTTCATATGATTCTAAGTTATAAGGTATAATGGTTCCACAATATTATTTTTCTAAGTAATGTTATTTAAATAGGATTATGTCCATTTGTATATACATGAAATTTCCATAGAGTTGTCTAAGCCATCCTCTCTCTATATCTCTAGGGTTTTAGTTTCTCAACAAAGTATTATGCTACTTCCATTTTGTCATTAGGTTTTTCTATATGAAATTAGCATTATACCCTCATGCATAGATGCCATAATATATGTCTTTCTTATTGATAAATTCTCATTTTGATCCAATAGATTCATCTTGCAATAATAGTAATGTGATCATACTACTCACATTTATACATAGGACCTACATTCTTTATTACCAAACTCCAAGTCATATGCATGCATATTCTTATGTAAGTATATCCATGCAAGGAGATGAGAGCCCTTTTAAACATAGTATATAAACCAGATTATATGTCTAACATATATATGTTTCCACGAATCGGTCTTATGAAATTAGGAGTTATTAGCCTTCTATGCATTAGTATTATTATACCAATAACCACACTAAAATGATATATTAAAGGTGTGACAAGTCAGTAATACTAACTTATTAAGATATTGAATTACTATGTTGTGTATGCAAATACCTTGAATAGTAACTAAACTTATATCTGATGTTTCATAATATTTTTAGGAAGTTATTGCAAACACCAAAGTTTATATGAAATAAATGTTATCAGTTAGCATCTATACACTAATGTGTTTATTCTTATATATTAATATGTATAATAGTATAAATGGTAATACACAATTGACTCCATAGAAATTCCAAACCTTAGACACTATAGAAGCATGGGAATTGGTTTAGGATAATCTATGCATTAGTGTTACTTATATACTCTTGGTTGATAAACATCAAGCCCTATATGATATCTTATCATCTATTAACATATTCAAGTAATTAAGAAATGTAATGGTGTTACTAAACTTACAGATCCATTTACTATGTGATCATGTAGTTTTACTCATACATAGTGTATATAGGTTGAATCATAACACATATAACTACATGTTATATATAGAACCCCTATTAAGATAAGAATAGTAAGGATTTCCTTAATCGATCTATCTATTTATTATCCTATTAGCATTGATTAGTGAACTCTAAATAATAAGAAAGGAAGTTGATTGGCTATTGATCTATAAACTTGTAAAATCCCTAGAATTTTAGTTTAGAATATATGTGACTAATAATCCAAAGCAAAAAATTTAATTTGTTATAATGATGTGAAACCCTAGACTAAGTCCAACGCCTAACCATTCAAGGTTTCATCACATCCTAGATTGATTTTATAGACAAATTAGACCTAAATATGGAATAACGAATAATGAGAGATTAAATGATAATGAGCCCTATATGTCTATATTATTTTTTTCTTCTTCTAATATTTGTGTATTTCATACTACATTAGGGTTTGTCTCAACATTTTGGTAGTATAGTTACTTATCCATAATTGGTAGTGATAAGTTACCCTAAATGTCAAATCATGTAAAACATGTAATCCATCGGCTCAAATCAATGATTTGAGTCAATTTTTGGAATCAACATGCACAAGATAGAAAACATGCAAAATTTTGCTAGATTGGGATGACCCTAGATAGGTTGATTGGTTGTAAGAGGAAAATAATGCATGATTCATACACTTGGACCCATATATGTAATATGTCATTATTGTCTCCATATAGCTAAGTCCCGATCATTTGGGATCAAAGGCAGAGTCTCACACTGGTGAATTTGTCCCAACATCATTGTGAGAATGTGATCCTAATCCAAGCGGTTAGAACCCCATCTTCAACCTCATGCACAGGGAGCATCATGGAGAAGCAGCCAGAAATAAGTTATGTCCATCTCTCTCTCCTGCTAGACATAATAACTACCCATATTATTGCCACCTTTCGACTTAGGAAGTTTTTAGGAAGATATAGAACCCACACACAAACCCTATCTCCCTCGATTGATAAAACACCCAAAGTACCAATTATCTCCCCTTCTTTCAAGTTGACATTGTGCATCCTCAAAATGGAAAAAATGATAGATATTGATCTCTAGAGAACGTTATGACTCCTAGAAGATTCCCTCCTTTTCCAATTTTAGTTGAGAGTAGTGAAGGATCTGCCACAAGGCCAATGTTTACTTTCAGAGATAATTAATGACCTCGACCCAAGACCTCCAACCATCATTATCAAATTAAGGACCCTGTAAGCATCCTCACTACTTGTAATTTCTTTTACCCATGAACAAGAGTAACGTGTTATTGTCTACATATGCTCCCAAATCACAACCACCTTGCTGGAGAAGAGGATGGTTATCAAGGCTTGTTTTTGTAGTTCAAGTTATAGTTTTGATTCTTGTACCTTTGTTAGATGATTTCAAGTTTAAATATTCCCTTGAATACCACTCTTCATTTCCGTAATGTTGTTTTACATCTTTGAGACCCTTATTCTATTCTATCCTTGGTGGTGACATGGACATAGAGATCTAATGCTCCACAGAGCCTCAAAAAGGCTCTCTATGTTCAGCAAAGATAGGACATCACATCATACATGACTTTTCCGACAAGATCTGGTCAACAAAGAGAGTTTGGATTGGATATTTAGGTCCAGAAAAACTACTTGTTCCATGTCTCAATGAGGAAGAAGCCATGCGAAAATTTTAACTTACTGTCCTTAAATTGAGCATTTAAGCATCATGTAAACATGGGGTTTTCAAGTATTTCATCAATTCATTTCAATACAAATCATGCAACCAATGAAAAGATCTGATTGATTGTTTTAGCCCCTATCATTCATAAGATGGAGACATGAATCATAAGGAACATCTTTCATTCCACCTTATGTATATCACTTATTTTCCAATATCAATTTAATTGAATTGTCTCAAATATGATAGGATGATTATCTGATAGAAAATAATTTATAGATCAAATAGGGTCGAACCATATATGGTTTTGATCAATTTGTTGATATTTTGCTAATGGGATAGGTTTCAAAACCCTTTTTTTGAGTTTTCACAAATATTTATACATTAGAATATCAAGGTTAAAAGATCCTAATCTAGGGTATGGGTATGTGTTACAAGTGGATTAAAGGTTCTAGATAAGAAGTATTGTAGGAACTCTTAGTAGTTATCTAGGTAAGTGGTTTATGACCATGAGTACTTAGTATTTATATTTCTTAACATATTTTCATGTTCCTTGTTATCTTTTAAAATATGCATGATCCATATGAACTTATGTTTTCAAGTTAAGGATAT
Organism: Alisma plantago-aquatica; assembly: GCA_963693085.1. Classification (NCBI taxonomy): domain Eukaryota; kingdom Viridiplantae; phylum Streptophyta; class Magnoliopsida; order Alismatales; family Alismataceae; genus Alisma; species Alisma plantago-aquatica. The sequence goes on from OY856409.1 coordinate 704,115,591, forward strand.
GTCTATAAAGTTTATCAGTAAAGTATATGATCCAGGAATCCAAGAGTTTATGCTAAGATTTTGTATATAATATATCACTAAGATTCAAAGATAAGATTTCAAGATAGTAACCCACTAAGATTGATGCATTAAATCTCAAGTTAAGACAAGATTTAATATGTCACAAGGTCATGGAGTTAGACCTAGGCCCTTAGTGCATGTCAGCTCAAGAGACATGACTCTTGCTCTTAGTACAAATCATGAGGACCAAGCCCTTAGTGTAGGCTAACTCAGATAAGATGACCCAAACACCACTATGTGGGTCACAAAACCAAGGTACTAGAGTACATTCTCTAGCATTAGTTATTTAAAGAGACATGAAATAAGGATTAAGAAAGATAATGTGTTAATGTTTAACTATTCTACACATTTTTATGTTAGTTTATATACATGATCTTGAGAATTACATATGGTCTTTTTCTATTTTCAAAATTTCTTACATTTATAATACTCATTCCACTTACTGATAATTATTTTTGCAATGCATGGAAGGGGATGCAAGTGAGGATCAAGAGTAGATATGGATCTAAGAATCCATAAAATGTAACATAGTTATAGGAGTGCCCTAGTGGGGTGCCATTATCCACATCAGTTTTATTTTATGCAGTACGACTAGTTTGCCATGTTTAGGTTCATGATCTATGTTGGTATTTGTATTAAGGTTTCCATATTATGTAAATGTTTGAGAATTAGAAATTAAAAGTGATCATGTGATGGTCATATTTCAATTATTTCTTATGCATGATATTCAAGAATTGGGATACACAAGTAATATTATGAGTTAGGGATTGATGCTTCCACTCACGTACATGCATACAAACTTCGGGTATTACAACTTGGTACCTGAGCAAATAGGATAATTGTCCACCAAGCTCTCTCATGATTTTCAATTAGTTAGACGTCCTTTTAGGTCCACTAGGTACATATCTCATTATGCATACTATGTTAAAGCAATGAAGCCAAAAGATTAGAGCATACATCTTTATTATATGCGAAATGGTTAAGGGAAGAAAACCCTAGCAAGGGGTATAAGTCACAATGTTTAGGTATGCTCGGATATATTTATTATAGATAGATGTCCATCTAGTTCATATCCTATGTAATAACTCTATTCTAGCTAGTTACATATCCTCTCTTTTCTCTATGGTGTTGTCCAACCAATTGAAATATATAGATGGGATGTAATGTGCATAAGACTTATAGTTTGCTTGTTCCATAATTACTTGACATCATTGTGTATGTGACTGATCAACACACATCTGAGGATGTCATAAAGATGGGTGATGGTAATGACCTATATTAGATAGTCACTTAGACATTTGTTGATGAAAAGAAATTGTCTATGCCAAAATTAGATTTTAAATACATTTATGATTAAGTTATAAGGATCAAGAAAGTTAACAAATTAGTCTTAAGAAAAAATGTTAATTCAATGATTCTTCAAGGTAATTGAACACTTTGGTGCGATGAGCTCTTGGGAGCAATCTGTAGTTTCTTGCAATGAGCACTTTAGTGAAAAGTTATGTGGAGATCTCTCCTTACTTGACCCATTAATTGTGAGTGGTAAGATTATATTAATGGTAATGGTAAGTGAGCACTTTTTTCATGGTAGAAGATGAAGTATAGACTAATTTTCAAGCTTCAATAATAATATATGCATGTGTTATTTTTTTTAATAATGTTAGACATGATTTAGTTATACATGTTAATGCATGTTATGAGCATGTTAGTGCATAATTATGAGTCTTTATGACAAGATCAAGGTGTTACCATGTGCACATTTTGGAAACTGTAAGGTGGGCAGTACTATGTTGGAGCATACAAATTCAAGGAAATTTTTTTGATAAGGTGGGTAGAATTGTAAGGTCCCTATATTTTTAGTTTATAATACATGTAACCAATAATCTAAGTTACAAATTTAATTTATTATAATGATGTAAAATCCTAAAATAAGTCCAACATATGATTATTCAAGGTTTTTTCACATATTAGCTTAATTTTGCTCATAACTTAGCCGTAAATATGCAATAGTGAATAATGGGAGTTTAAATATTCTTCATATGCATATATTATTTTTGCTCTTCTAATATTTATGTAGTTCACACTATATTATGGGTTATCTTAGTATTTTGGTAATCTAGTTCATTTTTAATAATTGGTAGTGATAAGTTACCCTAAATGTCAAACATGTAAAGCCTTAGCTCAAGTGGAAGATTTAATTTGATTTTTGGAATCAACATGTTCAACTTAGAAACCATGCATAATTTTGTTAGATTGGGACGACCCTAGCTATGTTAATTGGTTGTAAGAAGAAAATAATGCATGATTCATACTCGTGGACCTAGATTTGTAACACAGCATAATTGTCTCGACAAACACCTAATTCTCATTCATTTGAGATCTAAGGTAGTGTCACACGTTGGTGGATTTTTATCAACCTCATTGTGAGTCATCAGATCCTATTCAAAAGGCTTAGGACCCCATCTTAAACCTCACCCAAAGGGCACATTGAGGAGAAACAAGTGGCAACCAAAATTTTTGATCTATCTCTTCCACTAGCCTCAACAACTTCCCATTTCCTACCACCTTTTAACACAAGAGGTTGTTATGAAGATAGAGAACCCTTGAACAAGCCCTATCTCCATCTATCAACAAAATGCCTAATATACTATTTCTCTCCACTTCTTCCAATTGACACAGTGCATCCTCCAATCCACTTCATGACTCAACAATGACAAATATTGATATCTAGTGAGCATCATGACTCACCAATTTTAGTTGAGATCAGTAAAGGACCCACCTCAAGTTTGAGATCTAAATTCGATAACAATGACCTTGATACAACACCTCCAACCACCATGGTCAAATTAACGACCCTGTAAGCATCCTCAACACATGTAATTATTTTACCCATGAGTAAAAGAACTATTTTATCATCTAGAGGTGCTCCCAAACCCCAACCACCATGTGAGAGAAGAGGATAATCATCGGGTCTTATTTACATGATTCAGGCTACAATTTTTCTTTTTACACATTTGTTAGGCAATTTTGAATCTAAATCACCCTTTTATAATACTTTTCACTATCATAATGTTTTTTTTCCATATTTGAGTACCTTAATCTAACCTATATTTGGTGAAGGCATGGACTTGGAGTTCAAATACTCTAGGGAGCCTCAATAAAGATTCACCATGTTTGGCAAAGATAGGAGATCATGTCGGAAAAGACTTTCCCAAAAGATTTGGTCCATGGATCAAGTTTGAATTAGATCTTCAAGTCCATACAAACTACTTGCACCATAGCACATGAGGAAGAAGTCACACACCTTAATATCCTTAAATCAAGCATTTATGTGTCATGTAAACATGGATTTTTTAGGTAAATTGTCAATTCATTTCGATATAAATCATGTGCTAGTGAAATGATCCAATTGACTGTTTTAACCCATGTCACTAATAAGGTTTAGAAATGAATCATAGGGAACATCGGTCCTTCTACCCTTCACATAATGTTGATTTTCATGTATTGGTTTAATCGAGTTATCTCGTATCTGATTGACTGATTATTATCTAACCTTCAATAAACTAGGGAAAATAATTTATACATCAGATGAGGTTGAACCATATATGGTTTTAAAATGGTATTTTCAGATATAGAAAATGGGACATGATTTAGAATGCTATTTGATTTGGATTTCCATGAATATGCAGACATAAGAATACTAGGGTTTGAAGATCCTAATCTAGGGTTTGAGTATGTATTATAGGTGGATTAAATGTTTAAGATCAAAAGTGTTTCAGGAACTCTTACAACTAATTTACGTAAGTGATCCATGCCCATGAGTGTTTAATATGTATTTTTATTAGCATAATGACATGTTCCTTATTGTTAATTAAGATATTCATCATTCATATGATCTTATGCATTCAAGTTAAAGACATGTTTGTAAAGTTTATGATCCAAGAATTCAAGAGTTCGTGCTAAGATTTTTTATATAATATTTTTTTAATATTCAAAGATTATATTTCAAGATAAGTACCCACTAAGATAATTGCATTAATTCTCAAGCAAAGATAATACTTAAGATGTCAAAAGTTAGTGGAGTTAGATCCATGCCCTTAGCGTAGATCAACTCAAGAGATATGAACTAGACTCTTAGTGCAAGTCATGAGGCCCATGCCCTAATTATAGGATGACTCAAGAAAGATGACCTAGGAACCTCAATGTAGGTCATGAGACCCAGGTACTAGAGTACAAGTCTTCAACATAAGTTATGTAATGAGATACAAAAGAAGATTTAAGAAAGATCATGTGTTTATCTTTATGTATTCTACATATTTTATGTTAGCTTCTAGCCATAATGTTAAGAATTATGTATAGTATTTCTCATATTCAAAAATTTCTTATAATTATAATTCTCATGCCACTTAGTGATGATTGTTTTTCCAATGCATGTCTAGGGACAAGATGTTCACAGATGAGGAGAAGGAACATATATATAGCTAAAGATATAATAAAAGGACACAATGTTGGAGTGCCCTGGTGGGGTTCCATTATCCACATCAATTTTATTTTATGTACTAAGACTTTTTTGTTATGTTTAAGGGTTTTGGACTATGTCAATATTTGTATTAAGTTTTCCATATTATGTAAACCTTTGAGAATGAGAAATCAAAAGTGATCATGTTATGGTTATATTTCAATTATTTATTATTAATGATATTAAAGAATTGTGATAGCCCAATAATATTATGAGTAGGAATTGATGCTTCTGCTCATGTGCATGTATACATATTTGGGGTGTTATAAGACCAATTTCTATTATTATTTGAAATCAATATGTAGATCAATTACTTGATGATCATGGTCTTCTCCTTCTCCCTTCAAAGGGACAATTAAAGATGAACCCGCATGGTTCACATATTTGAGGAGGTTGCATAGACTTTGCAAGTTTGATGTTCACTGATGAGTTCCATTCATTATGAAGGACAACATCAATGATTTTTGTACTTGTGGGAGGTGAGTGTAGATAGACCATAATAACCTTGATGTCCAAATATGGTTGACACTTACTTCGAGGAGGATAAACTCTAGTGACCAAAGATTCACGAAGTTGGGCTACCATTGGTGATGTAGTTGCTTGCAAATTTTCTCAAGTTGTAGGTTGCTGCCGACATACTGAGGTAAAGAGGAAGATTAGATCCTTGTTCTCTATCTACTAGTTTTGTTGTTCGATGTACAATAATTGTTAGAGTTTGATATTTTTTGATATTAGTTCCAATCATGGTTTGGCTTTTCATGCTTGTGAGGTGGTATGGTGTGTGAAGAAGATGTTCAGGTTGCAAGTTTAGATCACTAGGAATATTGAAAAATTCTAAGGTTTAGACATCTATACACTAAGAAAGAAGGTAGTAGATCCAAGATTCATATTCACATATTTGAGGATGATGCACAAACTTTGTAAGTTTGTTTTTCACTGATGAGTTCCATGCATTATGAAGGACAACATCAATGATTTTTGTACTGGTGGGAGGTGAGTGTTGATAGACCGTAGTAACTGTCGTGAAGGTGACACCCCGTGCCACACAAAGAGATATTACTCAAAACATAACCAAAGAAGAAAGATTAACGAACAAATTACTGGAAAACACTAAAAACTAAAACCATTTTCATAAACTGCCAAATAGCAAGAGCCTTCACTTATAAGTCCTTTCATGCCTCAAAGCATATACAAGGCATGCTATCAACCTGTAACCAAAGAACTATTCCAGAACATATATACATGATTCCACCACATTTGGTATACAAATGGGCACATAAAGAAAGAACATTAGTGAAAAATCTACAAAATTTTCCCAAAGACCCAAGTGTACAAGGATGACTCTAAGACTATATAAACAAAAGACATCCAACAGAACTGCCAACCTCGTCAGCTACTGGTCCTCCTACTTCTCCTCAACCTTTATTGCACGGTCTCTACTTCTTTGTGCTCATCCACCTAAAAAGGGTGTGGGAAACCCATGAGGTGAGATTCCAAATCTTAGCGGGAGATATAACTCACCACCAACTCTATTATTATCATAGATAAGATAAACTAAGCAACAATATAATTACAATTATGTGAAGCAGGTAATGCTATTAACAGGAAGAGCATTTAATGTCTGATTTATGGAACACCTTAATAATTTAAAAGGAATATGAAGAACATGTATATTTCCTACCAACAACATTGTACAAAGATCAAGCAAGGCGTCAACCAATGTTTTTGTATTTTGATCCTACACAATTATTCTACATGACTGATTATGTAATTTTACAATGCCCTGGAGATTTAAGTCGTACCACCCAAATCCCACTGACCACTTGATCAGTCAAAATCGGTGCCATACAAGGTCTAATGGATCCATGACCTCACCACACCTCTTGGTCAACACAAGAGAAAACACCACAGAGAAATATCAGTCAACTGCAATAATGACATATAGTCAAGATTAGGGATTGGCTCAGGCATGGCCATCCACATATATAATCATAACTAGCCCACCTTAGTACAGGTACGACGCTATAAGGACAAGCTCACTCATGGCCATACACACCACAATGAGATAGACTCACACATGGTCATCTCACACATCCTATATTTAAGGATACAAGGAATTACTCAACTTGTACCCCACATATTCAAAAATATGTGATATGAGTTAAACTTGTTTCACCATTCATCAAATTACTGACACTAAATGGGCCTATGGCATAGGGCAAACTACACTATTAGATTTCACTTGGTTTATTTTACCAATTTAAACATCTTTGGCATCAATCAATTTACAACTTATAACCTCTAAAAAAGATGTACATAAACAAGGCATAAATCATCACCAGAACAAAATGAAACATATTAGGAGTGATCTCATCACATCATCACGTTATGCCTGTTATTCATCATATGTCCATTACAAGGACCAATGTCCATCAGAAGGAACAATGTCCATCTCAAGGACCAATGTCCATCACAAGGACTAAATATCTTGGGGTAACAACCATCATCTCATAACTGAGGAGCCCATCATATCATATAAGGCAATAAGCCATTACCAGGTCATAAGACCACTTCCCTCCTCTTTTTGAGTCACAATATCACATGTGCCTCAACACCAATATCTCATAAGATTCATGCCATACATTTCACATCATTATAATTAGGGTTCACTTTACTCGATTATGGTTTACAAGGTTGGATCAACAACCACCCTTAGGTCATCACTTCACTAATCATTATGAGACATGTTATAAGATATAGGTTATAGGAACTTGACCTTTATCATCATACACATGACCACCCCATCGAGTATCACATCCTATCATGTGATCCTAACATCAACATGGTGTATCATAAACACCACCGCAAGTCACTGGTTAGGGTTTCCACATATGGTATCGATTAACCCTAAGTGTGTCAAGCAACCACTCTAAGAGGGTTATCAGTTTAGGGTATACTAATAGAGATACCAAGGTATCGGCCTACCACTTGGGATGGTGTATCGGTTTAGCATCATGGGGTATGGGGCACAACATCTCAAGGGTGATGATTATCTAGGGTTTCATCAACGCCTTAACCGTGATGGGCTGTCAGGGGCATCGCGCATCAACCCACCTCCAAGCCATGATGGTTAGAGCACTGGCGGGCAATGCATAGATATTGGGCAACAAGGGGTATCAACCAACCTCTCCTATTAGCAACCTCAACATAGGTGTGTTGCACATCAGTCGTAACAGGCAGTGCCCTAGTGCATCGACATAGAAAGGTAGTGGTTCTCTTTGGGTTCAGCAATGCTTCAAGCAACGCCTCCATGGCCACAACACCAAGTCATGACAGCCATAGATGCGTTGGGAAGAAACACCCCCAAAGTGTGATGGCCAAGTCCATAACAACCAACACTCCTTTGTATCACGGTCCAACACCACATCAATTCAACAACCCCCAAAAAACCAACACCCTCAACTAACATTGACCCACTCATTCCTAAGGCATGGCAATCTAACAACATCAGAATGAGTCAACCTAGACCTTACCAAGGTTGTAACGACCTGTCACAAAGGGTGATGGCCAGTGGCGTCACAGGCCGTGACAGTCACCCAAACATCTTGGCCTAACCTACGTATTAGCCTCCACAAGCATGTCAGCCCCAAAAGCATGTCGACCACCTCATCTTCAACCTCAAGACGACATTACTAGCAAGGCAAAAGAAAGTGCAACACAAAGAAGCAACTAAATAGAGTTCCTTTCCCAAACATGGCATAAAACTACAAAGAAAAGTTACTAGTATGCTAGAGATAATGAGCCAAGAATAAAGAACAACATAACTAGTAGAGGTGATAATAAAAAAGAGGGTTTAGAGTTAAGTAACCCGCCTCAAGGATCACCACCAAGCTCCAAGCTCCATGAGCTCAAGGTAGAAGAAGATCCTCCAAGCTTGATCACCACAACACTTCCAAGAGAGAAGATGGAACCTTGGTTAAGAGAGCATGAGAGGGAAAAAGATGGTACCACGATCCATGGCTGAGAATAAGAAAGAAGGAGAGAAAGAAGAGCTAAGGATCATGGCTTACTAAGGAAGAAGATGAAAAGAGAACACCACAAGCTTTGGATCGTCCACCAAGCTACAAGGGAGAGTACTCCTCAAGCTCTACCTCCACTGGATGTAACACTGACTTTGTATTTGGATGACACTTCCTCAACATACTGACATGGAACACTAGATGTAACCTATGCAACTCAGGTGGCAACTCCAATCGATAAGTCAACTTCCCAACACGCGCCACAACTAGGTAAGGTCCCATATACCTGGGAGCCAACTTACCCTTCTTCCCAAACCTCTAAACACCCTTCCATGGAGAGACCTTTAGATATACCTTGTGTCCTACTTGGAACTCCAAGGGTCTATGACGGTTATCCACATACAACTTCTGTCTATCCTATACTACTTTCAACAGTTGATGTATCACTCTGATCTTCTCTGCTATCTATTGCACAAGCTCAGGACCGAGAAGTTGATACCCTCATATTTTATACCAATACAATGGAGATCTGCAATGTCTCCTATATAATGCCTCATATAGTGCCATGTCAATACTACTTTGATAACTATTTTTGTAGGTGAACTCTATCAAACTAAGGTTTATATCCAAACTTCCTAGAAACTGAAGAACACATGCCCTCAACAAATCCTCCAAGGTCTGAATGGTCCTTTCAGATTGACCATCTGTTTGTAGGTGGAAAGCATTAATAAACTTCAACTACATACCCAAAGATGTGTGCAGTCTCTCCCAAAAGTGACTTTTAAACTGAGGACCTCTATCAGACACAATAGTAGCTGGAGCACCGTTCAAGCACACTATCTCATCCCCATAGACTTAGGCAAGCTTTTCTGTTGTGAATGTTGCCTTTATAGAAAGGAAATGCACTGACTTGGTCAACCTGTCAAAGATCACCCAAATGGAATCATAACCCTTGGATGTCCTAGGAATATCAACCACAAAGTCAATAGTTACATGATCCCACTTCCACTGAGGTATAGGCAATGGTTGCAACATTCCTACAGGCTTCTAATGCTCAACTGTGACTTGTTGACATACTGCACATCTTGCAATCAACTCAGCTACAACTTTCTTCAAGCCTGACCACCAATACATATCATTCGAATTGTGGTACATCTTGGTACTACATGGGTGCATAGCATACATAGATGAATGAGCCTCTTCCAACATCATCTTCCTTATATTATCAACATCAGGAACCGCTATCCTGTTATGGTAAAAAAGTGTCCCATCATATGATTCATGGAAGCCATCATGCTTCTCACTACTGAACTCTGATCTAATCTGTTGTATTACAGTATTAGTCTATTGTGACTCTCTAATTTGTTGTCTCAGTGTAGGCTTCACTTACAACTGTGCCAACAATCCTTCTAATAAGGAGATTTCCAACTTGGAATTTATCTGACACAAGGAGACCAACATGTCTCGCTTTTGGCACATCAAATAACTCAATTGGCCTTTCTCCATGGATGTGGATGAAGACTTTCTACTCAACGCATATGTTGTGAAATTCGCCTTTCCCAAATGATAATCAATCGTGCAGTCGTAGTCTTTGAGCAACTCCATCCAATGACACTGTCTCATATTCAACTCCCGTTGTGAAAAGATGTACTTTAGGTTCTTGTAATCTGTGAAGATTTCACACTTCTCCCCATACAGATAGTGCCTCCAAATCTTCAAAGCATGGACTACCACTACTAATTCTAGATTGGGGGTTGGGTAATTCTCCTCGTGTTTCTTAAGCTGTCGGGAAGCAAGAGAAACCACTTGCTTGTCTTGCATCAACACACAACCTAGACCATTCTTGGACACATCACAAAATACGATGTATCCCTTTCCTTGCTCAGGAAAAACCATAACTGGTGCACTTGTCAACTTCTCCTTCAACATCTAAAAATCACATTGACATTTGTCATCCCAAATGAACAACACATCCTTCCTCTTCAACTTTGTTAGCGGTAGGGCGATAGCGCTGAAGTCCTTAATGAACCTCTGGTAGTAACCTGCCAAACCTAGAAAATTGCGTACTTCGGTCGGTGTCTTCAACTGTTCCCACTATGTCATAGACTCCACCTTATTAGGGTCCAGGCGCACTCCTTTGGCAGATATGACATGCCATAAGAAAGCTACCTCCCTACACCAGAATTCACACTTGCTAAACTTGGCATAGAGGTGGTGTTGTCTTAACACTGTCAATGCCTATCAAAGATGTTGTTTATGCCGTCGACTATCACGATTATATATCAAGATGTCATCTATAAAGACCACCACAAACTGATCAAGGAATGGTATGAACACTCTATTCATCAAATGCATGACTGTTGTTGGTGCATTGGTCAACCCAAACGACATAGCCATGAACACGTAGTGACCATACCTCATCCTAAAAGATGACTTTGGTATGTCATCCTCCTTGATCCTTAAGTGATGATATCGTGATCGCAGATCTATCTTTGAGAACACAATCACGTCACACAACTGGTCAAACATATCATCTATCCTTGGCAAAGGGTACTTATTCTATATTGTGACCTTGTTCAACTATTTGTAATCTATGCACAACCTCATAGACCCATCCTTCTTCTTCACAAGAAATACTAGAGCACCCCAAGGTGACGTACTCAGCCTGATGAAACCTTTTTCAAGCAGTTCTTGAAACTATCTCTTCAACTCTTCCATCTCTATCAGAGCCATCGTATATAGTGTCTGAGCTATGGGTTGCATACCAGGAGCCAGATTGATCTCAAAATCAATCTCTTGGGGTGGGGGAACACCTAGAAACTCCTTAGGAAACACGTCTACTCTCTAACATCTAGCCCCTCATGAATACTAGGACTCCTTGCCTCAGTATCCATTATGTGTGCCAAAAATGCCTCACAACCTTGTCTCAGAAGCTTCCTTGCTACCGTAGCTGATACAAGACATGTTGGAAGAATCTTCCTATCTCCTTGGAATATCCATGTCCCACTACCATCCACAAATGTTGCTTTCTTGGAACTACAATTCAAGATCACTATATAGTTCTCCAGGGTATCCATTCCAAGGATCACATTGAATTCATGCATGTCAAGTGGTATGAGATCCACTTGAATGTCGTACCCCAAAAAAGAGAAAATACAAGAAGGACACTCATCCTACAACATTATAGAACTGACCAACAAGGTTTTTAGCAACAAACTATTCTTCTTATGACTAACAGGAAAAGGACAAATACTAAGCACTTTAGTGTGATAAAAGAGTGCGTAGCACCTGGGTCAACCAAAATAGATATAAAGTAAGAAGAAGACAAATTAGAATGAAATGGATCCATCTAACATGTCACCACTCGTGGATTGACCACCGCCTCTAGAAAACTCATAGCATAGAATCTAGCCATTTCCTATTGTCACCCCATCCTCTGCTTCCCTGAGCAGATGATATGGCTAGTGATGCTTGACCACGTCCTCATCCTCCTACGCCACTGTTCTGTTGCCTCTACGAGCTCTACTAGCTCTACCTTGGTTGCTGGGTCACTTCAACCTCTTTTAGTGGATAGAACGGTTTGGTATGCCCAACTTGTCCGCATTTATAACACATCTTATTCACATACCAAGGCCTAGGTGGTCCAATCACTGATGCTGACACAACACTCTGGGATCTTGTGGATGGAAAACTATGGCCTCTACCCTTACTTGGTGACCACTGTGTCGAAGAACTAAACATTTATGAAACATGTAGTGTAGAATACCTCAGCTTCTTGAAGCCACCTAACGACTGCCCTTGAAACTATGCATACCATTTTTGTGCACTCATCTCCCACTTCTCCTTCACTAATCATTCTATCCTTCGAATAGATTCCTCAAACACAACAAACCTCTCTCGATTATCCAAAGAAGAAGCTGGGGTAGACAACTCAACATTCAATCCCTTCTCAAAATGACGAATGTTCTCATCATCTGTCGTTTCCATGTGAGTACAGAACCTCAACATATCCATAAACCTTGCCTCATACTTGTTCATCGTCATGGATCCCTATTGAATCCTTTCAATATGGTTGATCTTCTCATCAAGATACATCTGAGGATAGTACTGACTAAAGAACTCATGTCGGAACTCCTCCCGACCAACCACAACATCGGGCCTCTTATCCTCCTCTATGGTCCACCAATGGCCAGCACTCCCTTTTAGAAGGTACACCACATGCTTCACATTATCATATTTAGGGATACTCAGGATGTTAAAGACCATCTCAAGCTCAGTCAACCACATATCTGCATCCGTCAGGTCAATTGTTCCCACATATTCAACTACCCCAACACGGCGAAGCCACTCGAAAGTCTTCCCAGTACTCAAAGATTCAGTATGGGGAACAAGTGCCCTATATTGAGGTGCAGGCATCTTGTCCGCCATATGAGTCTCGTTGCCATAAACTGCCAAAAAAGAGATTGAAAGGTAGGGTTTTCTATCATGGCCAGGTCAAACTGGGGGACTTCAGGTACCCGATCTTTGTGTTCCTGGTTCCTTGAACCACCACCTCATGCTGCAACATAGCTCTCGGAAGCATGTTCTTTGTGTTCTATATACATTTTTAAGTTTTATCTTCTTCTTCTGCATAAGCATAAGTGACTATAAGATAGGCTGGAGGACACTAGAACAGACACAAACCCTAGTCCTAGATCCCTGTAGACTCAGCAAACCTAAAGATTTGATACCAACCTGACATGAAGGTGATGCCTTATGCCAAACAAAGTGATATTACTCAAAACATAACCACAAAAGAAAGATTAACGAACATATTACTGGAAAATACTAAAAATTAAAACCATTTTCATAAAACTACCAAACAACAAGAACCTTCACATATAAATCTTTTCATGCCTCAAAGCATATACAAGGCATGCTGTCAACTTGTAACCAAAGAACTATTCCATATCATATATACATGATTCCACCACATTTGGTATACAAAAGGGCACATAAAGAAAGAACGTTCACAAAAAATCTACAAAATATTCCCGAAGACCCAAGTGTACATGGACGACTCTAAGACTCTATCAACAAAAGACATCCAACAGCACTGCCAACCTCATCAACTACTGGTCCTCCTACTATTCCTCATCCTCTATTGCACGATCTCTACTTACTCATGCTTGTCCACCTAAAAAGCATGCATGAAGCCCATGGGGTGAGATTCCAAATCTCAGCGGAGATATAACTTTCCACCAACTCTATTATTATCACAGATAAGATAAACTAAGCAGCAGTATAATTACAATTATGTGAAGTAGGTAATGATTAGTAACAGGAAGAGCATTTACTGTCTGATTTATGGAACATCTTAATAATTTAAAAGGAATATGAAGAACATGTATATTTGCTATCAACAACATTATACAAAGATCAAAGATCAAGCAATTTCTTAACGAATGTTTTCATATTTTGATCCTACACAATTATACTACACGACTGATTATGTATTTTATTATGCCCCAAGGATTTGAGTCGTACCACCCAAATCCCACCGACCACTTGATAAGTCAAAATTGGTGCCATACAAGGTCTAATGGAAGAGCCAGAATCCACGACCTCACCACACCTCTTGGTCAACACAAGAGAAAACACCATAGCGACATATCGGTCAACTACAACAATGACATATAGTCAAGATTAGGGATTGGCTCACGCATGGTCATCCACATATATAATCATAACTAGCCCACCTTGGTACAGGTACGATATTAGAAGAACATGCTCACTCATGGCCATTCTAATCAAAAGGATTGGCTCATGCAAGGCCATCCACACCACAATGAAATCGACTCATGCATGGTTGTCTCACACATCCTGTATTCAAGGATACAAGGAATTACTTGACTTGTACCCCACATATTAAAAAATATGCACTCCAAGTTAAACTAATTTCACCACTCTGTAAATTACTGACACTGATGGCCCTATGGCACAGGGAAAACTGCACTATTAGATTTCACTTGATTAATTAGACCAATTTAAACATCTTTTCCATCAATCAAGTTACAACATATAACCTCTAAACAAGATCTACATAAACAAGGAATAACTCATCACTAGAACAAAATGAAACATATTAGGTGTGATCTCATCACATCAACATGTTATGCATGTTATTGATCATATGTCAATTACAAGGACCAATGTCCATCACAAGGACTACATATCTTGGGGTAACAACCCCTCATCTCATAACTTAGGAACCTATAATCTCATATAAGGCAATAAGTCATTACCAGGTCATAAGACCACTTCCCTCCTCTTTCTGAGTCTCCATCTCACATGTGCCTCACAAGGCTTATTCAAATAGATCATAACCACAATGGCTCATACCTGGCTATGTACATCGACTGATGTTTCCTGCATGGTTAGAAACTGATAACAAGAAATCAATACATCATCAACACCAATATCTCATAAGATTAAAGACATACATTTCACATCATTACAATTAGGGTTCACTTTACTCAATTAGTGTTTACAAGGTTGGATCAACAACCACCCTTAGGTCATCAGTTCCCTTGTCATTGTGAGACATGTTATTAGATAAAGGCTATAGGAACATGACCCTTATCATCATACACAAGATCACCCCATAGAGTATCACATCCTATCATATGACCCTAAAATCAACATGGTGTATCATAAACACCACCACAAGGCACTGATTAGGGTTTCCACATATGGTATCAGTTAACCCTATGTGTGTTGAGCAACCACTCCAAGAGGGTTATCAGTTTAGGGTATACTAAGAGAGTAACCAAGGTATCAGCCTACCACTTGGGAGGGTGTATCGGTTTAACATCATGGGGTATCAGGCAAAACATCTCAAGGGTGATGATTATCTAGGGTTTTACCAATGCCTTAATCGTGATGGGATGTCAGGGGCATCAAGCATCAACCCTCCTCCAAGTCGTGACAGTTAGAGCACTGACAAGCAACACACAAATATCGGGCAACAAGGGGTATTGGCCAAACACTCCTATTAGCAACGTCAACACAGGTGTGACGGGAATCAGGGGTAACAGGAAGTACCCTAGTGTATCGACATAGTAAGGTGGCTGTTCTCTTTGGGCTCAGTAATGCTTCAAGCAACACGTCCATGGCCACAATGCCAAGTCGTGATGACCACGGGTGTGTTGGGCAGCAACACCCTTAAAGTGTGATGGCCAAGGCCATAATGACCATCGCTCCTTCGTATCACGGTCTAACACCACATCGGTTCAGCAACCACCAACAAACCAACACCCTTAGTTAACATCGACCCAATCATTCCTAAGGCATGACGATCTAACAACATCAGAATGAGTCGATATAGACCTAACCAAGCTCATAACGACCTGTCACAAAGGGTGATAGTCAGTGGCATCATAGGTCGTGACGGCCACCCAAACATCTCTGCCTAACCTACCTATCAGCCTCTACAAGCATGTCGGCCACAAAAGCATATCGACCATCTCATCTTCAACCTCAAGATAATGTTACTAGCAAGGTAAAAGAAAGTGCAACACAAAACAACAACTAAACAAAGTTCCTTTCCCAAACAAAATGCAAATCTACCAAGAAACTTTACTAGTATGCTAGAGATAACGAGCCAAGAATAAAGAACAACATAACCAGTAGAGGTGATAATAACAAAGAGGGTTTAGAGTTATATAACCCCCCTCAAGGATCACCACTAAGCTCCATGATCCACGAGCTCAAGGTAGAAGAAGATCCCCCAAGCTTGATCACCACAACACCTCCAAGAGAGAAGATGGAACCATGGTTAAGAGAGATGAGAGGGAAAAAGAAGGTACCAAGGCCCATGTCCAAGAAGAAGAAAGAAGGGGAGAAAGAAGATATAAGGATCATGTCTTACCAAGGAAGAAGGTGAAAAGAGAACACCACAAGCTTAGGCTCGTCCACCAAGATCCAAGGGAGAGTGCTTCTCAATCTCAAGATTGGCCACCAAGGAGAGAATGCAAAGATAACAAAAAGGTTTCTCTTACATGGAGTGAAAGAAATATATATCCAAGAGAGAGGAAAGAAAGGGAAAGGGGAAGGTGTCACCACCTTAGAACTCTAGGTGAGACATGCCCACAATGAAAGGCCACATGCAACACCATGCAACAAGGTTATAAGAACTATGCCTCACCCACCAGGTCACCTTCCTAGGTCATTGCCGATATGCACACCCACTCCCATCACAAACCGATAGGGATGAAACCCTAGAGCCACAAAATGATACAAGGCCTCTCCAAGGCTCTCAAGGTCAAGACAACACCTCTAGGTGTAAGATACACCTCAAACATGGGCTCAAAACACCATCAAGGATGTCACCAGTCATCCAAGGCTCAAAAAAGATGTCCATCTCTTTCTCTTTCCTTTAGATGATCTCAAGAGAGAGAAGGAACACTCTATTGGATCCTAGAAGGGTGATTAGATGCTCTAGAGGGGGGGTGAATAGAGATGAATGCACTTAAATAAAATTCATTAGACCTTCAAGATATATCACAAGATAAGGTTGCTAAATAGGAAATTTGTGTGCAACTATAACATACATAGAAAGGGAGAGAGAGATTGAGAAAACACAAGAAGACAAGCTATTTATAGTGGTTCCACACTTCAAACTAGAAGTATGTCAGTCCACTTACCTAGAGAGGTCAACCTCTAGGATTTCCTAACCATTGCATTCTTATATTCATTCATAAGACTTACAATACATGACCAAACAAATGACTTACCTATCCAATAAAAAGAGTCTTCAACCTTACCAAGGACTTACCCACTTTGCAAGGAGTCTTCTGCCTTCTTCTAAGGACTTACCTACTCTTACACAAGTCTTCAACCTTGCAGGGATTACCCACTCTTCGTGGATCTTCCGCCTTTGACTTCACCTTCACTCGGAGAAGCTTCCACCAAGGACTTACCCACTTGAGCAAGGAGTCTTTTGCCTTCACCAAGGGCTTACCCACTCTAGCTCCAAGTCTTCAGTCTTGATCTACACCAAGGGATGCCTTCCCTTGTTCTTCTTCACTTCTCTTAGCTAAGAGAGAGAACCTTCATCTTCATGATTGAAGTGAGAGAAAGGGAGGTGGTGGAAGTGAGAGCCTCACAAGATATACATGTAGGACTAGCTCTCTCATAGATTTCCTACTCACTCTAATGGATGTATCAAGTGATTAAGCTTAGAGAGAGAGAGAGAGGAGGCTGTAGGAAGCACTCAACTATAGAATAGGAACCTCACATAGAGTTTGCATTGAATGCTCAACCTTGGAATGAAGCCCAAGGAGTCCTATTTATAGTTGGGGATGCCTCTTAGCCTTTGGGAACTCTTGAGAATGAAAACTAGCTGTTTTATGGCTTGCAGCAGATATATTTTCACTTGTTGCAACTCCACAATGGCTAGAAACACTTTTATGAATTTTTTCATACAGTGCAATCGGTCGAGTTTCTATAAGGGTAACTTGACCGATAGAGTAAAACACAAAGCCAATATTCAGACCATCGGTCGAGTTTGTCCTGGGGAAACTTGACCGTCCAATGAAAATCGAATTGGTCAGTTACTCCATCGGTTGAGTTCTGTGTAGTGGAAACTCGACTGATCAAAAGTAATTTTTGAGATCCAATCAAGATCGGTCGAGTTTGCACCTCACAGAACTCGACCAGTGAACAATAGGGTTGTCAATGGGGAGGGTAAGGTCTTACCCTTACCCTTACCCACCAAGTATGGCGGGTAAGGGTATGGGTAATTCCCCACTCCACCAATATCCTTACCCTCCCCTTACCCTTACCCTCTTACCCACAGGGTAAATGAGGAGGGTAAGGGTTAAGTGGGGAATTTATATGTCATCTTCAAATTTGTGGTAATATTAACAATAATGATCTAGCTAGTACATTCATTTATTTGAGTGAAATATCAAGATGTTCCATAATGGATTTTAAATATCCAAAATGTTTGTAAGTAATATTCTATAATTGTTGTATTGAATGCATGTACAAATGGTAGTACCCTAACATTGGTGTGGGAAAAAATAAATTATTCCTAGTAGATTAAGACTTTTACGTTAAAATGATATTAAAAAACAATATGTCATAGAGAGTTATTCTTAGAAACATGCATATCTTATACCCTCTAAAATGTTGTAGCATCCAAAAAAATAAAGCACAAATAAAATAGATAACACTACCTCACATATGTATTAAATGATACATTAAAGATTAAATCTTGTTATTATATTCATGTTTGCCTTACACCACAAATAATTTAATGGAACATAGACTACATATATACATATATCTTGCACCTCCAAAACTATGTTGCATACACAACCAAGTTAACTATATAAGAAGTAGAAAAGAATATCATGTATTATTTAAAATGATGACCCAATAAAATTAAATATTACATAGATTCAAACAACATATGACCATACATTCAATATATTATACATAAATATTGGTGGGTAGGGGGTTAGAGGGTATGGGTAATGGCTTACCCTTACCCTTACCCACTAAGGTGGCGGGTTAGAGGGTAGCGGGTAGGTGGGTAAAGGGTAAGAAAATCCTTTACCCTTACCCTTCCCCTATAGGGTATGGGTAAAGGGTAAACGGGTTTACCCTTACCCATTGACAGCCCTAGTGAACAACCTGATGTGAATTTTGTAAAATGGCTTTTGAGTGCTTAAACATTCGATCTAAGTGCTCCTGATTTTTTCTAAGATTAATTACAAGTCATACAATCATTACAAGTGATTTACAACATGATTCTAATGGATTTACATCATATTACAAAAACGTCCACTTGTATTGACTTTGACTTGTCTATTCTCCAATTTGAGATGCACAAGTTAGGGCAATTGGAGTGTGTCTATGCCTAATCTGAAATCACTCAAGTAGAGACATTAGACACCAATATGTGGAATGGTTAGTCATCATCAAAACACGGGTTTAGTCAATTTAGACGTGAGTCAACATTGACCTAATTGACCTTGAGTCAACACACTCTAGAGGTGGAAAACTTGCACATCAACCCCTATCCTGGGTAAATTACAATTTACCCCAAACCTCTCTACAAAACACAAGCATGAAGCTAAAATAAGGAACTCAAGCTCCCAACTTGCCCTAATTACTTCTCAGATGTTTAGAGCAAGGAGCTAAGCAACATACTTAAGTAAAACAAATAGGGTTATCCCAAAACATTGTTCAGGGTCCTTACAGTAACCTAGATGTCCAAAGATGGTTGACTCTTACATGGAGGAGGATAAAATGTCTTGACCAAGGATTCACAAAGTTGGGCTGCCATGGGTGATGTAGTTGCTTGCAAATTTTCTAAAGTTGTAAGTTGCTACCCACATACTGAGGAAAAGAGGAAGATTAGATCCTTGTTCTCTATCTACTAGTTCTGTTATTGGATGTACGATTATTGTTAGAGTTTGAGTTTTCTCTATATTAGCTCCAATCATGGTTTGATTTTTCATGACTTTGAGTTTGTATGGTGTGCGAAGAAGGTGTTTGAGGTTGCAAGTTTAGATCACTAGAAATATTGAAAGATTATAAGGTTTAGACATCTATACACTAAGAAAGAAGCTAGTAGATCTATGATTCCTATTTATTATTTCAAAGGAAGTTTTATTATAGAGATAGGTGGTGGTACTAAAGATATGTTTTAAATATCTAATGAAAATTGGAGAATGTAGAAGATAGTGGCCTTGTTGCATCAATTGCAAGTTGTTGTAAAGTCCTATATATAGTATAAGAGCAAACTAGGGTTTGTTGGTTGCTGTCTCTTTACCTAAAGGACATAGAGCAGGGCATACTCAATGTGTTGATGATGACTTTGAGAAGGAGCAATATACAATGTACTTGTAATTCATCACCTAATTCTATCGTTATTATTATTATTCTTCTTCCTTTATGGTTAGGATTAGGAGCAATCATTGCAGGGGGAAATGTGAAGGCTTGTGATTATTCGATCGTACCAATTAAGATACTGTAGCACAAGGTATACCTTATATACTAGATATTCAGGGAAGCAACATAGTACACAAGAAATGGGATTTGTCTTTATCAACAAAAGGAGAACGGTTACAAGAAAGGTCAAGTTACATGAATTTATTTCTAGTTTCATATTTAGCATTTTGCATGTTTGATTTATTCAAAATATTTTCTTTTATTTATTTCTAATATCCAAACTTATAAAAATATTTAACTCTCATATTACTGGTATCCCAACTTAATTATCATCATAACATAGTCAAAATTTTCTATGTTTTGATACAAATAATGTTTAGATTGACTCCAAAGGCATTAGTTGAGCAATTGAAATTTCTTGACGGTACAAGGCTGATCAGTACATCTAAACTAAAAATGTCAACTTGTATCTAAAAGATGCCAAGGGGTTTAAAATACTCAAATTTGAAAAAAAGATTTGGAGTGAGGGACCTATTTGCAAATATTTCTCAGCAGAGGAAGGTGAACTCATTTACACTAAAAAAACTCTAGCATAATGATTGCTAAAAAAAACTAAATGAGACATTCAATGTAGGACCAATTTGTAATTGGGATCAAGTAAGGTAAAGCTTATGAGCTATAACTCAAAATTGAATTTAATGTCTATAATTCAATATAGTACAACTCATCCTCTAAATAAAATTCTTATAAACAACCATATCCCTACCCAGGGTTGATTTGTAAAGTTTCCACCATACTAGTCTTTGTTTGCTAAAGTGTCATCTTCAATTGAAACTCACATTTCTAATTCTCCTTCATCTAGATTAAAATTTGTTCAAGGTGACCAAACAAATCTCTTACTACGCACATGGAGTTACTAAATTGATTTTTTTTTTGGAAAAACAATCAGGTATTACTGAACAAAATTACTTTTGAAATAGATTTGAGTTATATTAGATCATACACCAAAACTCATAGTAGTAAACCAAAATTTCATAGATCATTTTAATGATTCTATTCACCATATCATAAATAAAAACAAATGTCCTAATACACTCTAAGACTGGGGTTTCTCTTTCTTATCCTTAAAAAGAGCCAACAGAGAAACACCAGAAACCTTCACAACCTTGAACCGCACACTAGGAATATCTACCACACCATGACCGTTATGACCAAATCCAATAATAAAAACTTCATCATTTTCCTCTATGTAGTTCAAACAACCATCATTCGACACAAATGCAGCAATTTTCTACCCATTCTTAATCAGTTGGACCCGAGCACACTTTCTGATGGCATAATTCGACTGCTTAGCTTCAATACCAATTTTCTTGAGAAAAATGCCCTTGCCATGGGAGGATCCAGAAAAATGCTTCTTCGATTCATTACCAAGATGGATTTTCTTATAAGACTTGTCAGTCCACCTTTTGTTCCTCCTATGAGTCTTCAGCTTCCGCCCAACTCCCATACCATGTGCCTTACCCATCTTGTCTTGTTAGAGTGGATCACTTGTTACCTGTTCTTCACTACCTCTATCATGGAAGAACAAAGAGAGGGGGAAGAACTCGATGATGCCGGAGTTACTAAATTGATTTTGGTTAAAATATCAATTGGAAAGTGTTTTTAATATTGAGTTGATTGGTCCTTACAAGATCTCTACTGTCATGTTTGTATACAAATATTGGGGGTCCACATTGTGGGTCTAGAAACAACATTACCTAATTTTTAACCTAGGCCAAAAAATCATTTGATAAATATACTCATTAATCTCAAGATTAAAATTTTATCTCTTTTAAAATCAATACTGTAATCATAAATCTTTATGTGATCTTATTTTGGGTAAAGGATTAAGATATACTTCATACTTTATTTATCTTCATTTTTGGGTGGGGTAGGGTTTAACATCAATATTGTGGTTATTTCAACATAAATTATCTAATGTTTTATATATCTCTGAAAGTTGTCAGTTCAAAATCTAGAGTTCCTAATATAAATCATGTTCACCATTTAATTATTTTAGTGTGCATTCACATGAAATTTTATGTCACACTTTATTTTATTGAAACTTGCATTTATATGGTTCTGATGCTAGACCACTGACATTTATTTTTCTATGAAGTTTCTCAAAAGTAGAAATTACATCTTTAGAAGGTGACATATTGTTTATCTCTCAGACTGACAAATTCCCATTTGGTCCATTCTATGGGTTATTTTTTCCTTGAAGTTATTGTGAGTGATACATATCTCAGTAGAATCTAGCTCATAATTGGTTATATATATGTATATATATATATATGTGTGTGTGTGTGTGTTTGTGTGTGTATGTGTCTATGTGTATAATTGAAATATTCTTTTTATGGAAGTATTTTCCTTTATGTCTTAAACATAATATAGTTTCTTTTATTTCTACTAAGATTAGTTATGTGTGCACATATTTTTGACATATTTGTTTGAGTTGGTGACTTTTTTCATAATTTATAATTTCCCAAGTAGTAAAAGATGCTTTGCCTAGGTCAGTATGTAAAGTGAGGAAACCCCACCACCACATAAGTGGACTGGGAGTAATTATGCAAGGACATTTAGTAAACATCCTTCCTTGGATGCATCAACTCATTCCACTTACATGGTGATGGTTATTTCCTCATATTTCATTCATTAGGTAGGTTTTGGTAAAATTATCTTTTCTAAAGCTTCATTGTGCTCACAATGGTATTTAATTTTCAAATTGGAATTTATCATATGTGACAATATTTACATGAATTCAAATGATTATAATCTTATTCTATTTATTCATTCTATATTCCTCTATCATTTCTTATGTCTACCCAAAACTAAATAGAAAATCTATCATACTCTACCCTTTTGTATATCTAGGTGTAAAAGTGGTGTCATACTAGTCCTCATTACAGACGTAAACACAGACTCTCAAGTATTTTTTCCATCAACAATGACTCCAACTAAGTCCATGCTTAGAGAAAGAGTGGAACATCTACTGGATGAGAGCAATATATTGATGCACTGGATGATTGTCATTCTCATAAGCTATTTATTATTGATTTATGTGCACTAATTGTTTATTTTCATATTAAATTGTGCATTATTTATTATCATTAGCTTGTGATACTTAATTGAATCAAGTAAATGTAATTATAATGTTCCTAAATGATTTAATATTATTCAAGAGCTTATGTTCGATTTTTGTGTATTTCAGGTGAATCTATACAAATCTACACAACTCAATACTACCGACTTTGTCATCGGTGGTACTGACACTTGCTTAGTATGGAACATAAGGAAACCTAGAAGACTCAGTAGTAATGACCAAGAAGCCGATACTAATGACGACCTTATAGAAAAGATTCAAAATTTCGCAAAGAAATATCGATACTACTGATATCATCTTGGTAGTACTGATGATTGCACAGATGACCACAATGATTGGAGGCATCTATAGTATCGACACCTAATAGATAATACCGACACGTCAGGATCAGGATGACGAAAATTGTGTTTAATCCGACAATTGGCCATTAATGACACCCTTAGTCACTTCTATGACTTGGGGGGACTTCGGCCAAACCTAGGTACCTCATTCTATTTTGTTGTACGACAGCCAAGAGCAAGGAGAGGAGAAAATAGAGAAGAAAGGCATGTTTTAGGAGATTTAGGCACTTCCAATGGATATATTTAGATACAAAAGGTAGAAAATTGTCACATTCGTTAGAAGGGATCATCTAGATCATCTTATTTAGGGGTTCTTTTAGTTCCATAATATTCTCCACATTTTCTTCTTCTCTCTTATGTATTTGATAATGGAAATCATGTAGGGCTAAACCCCTTATTCCTTAGGACCCTAGAGTAGTCGGGTTATGCATTATTATTGAATTTTATGCATTCATCTACACATTTATCTTAGTTTCTGGACATAAAATTGAAAATATAACTAACTATCCAAGCTTGATCACCATAGGTAGTTAATTACACCATTTATTGCTTCAGAAGAGGAATTAGGGGTTGGAAAATCATTGAACTACACATTTTATATCGCCCTTTGAAAATTAGGCTAAGAATGTGATGAGATTACCCAGAGTTTTTCGTAGAATACCTAACTAATTACACAATCATTACGAGAGTGGGATTGATATCAGATTAGGTAGTGAATTACACTATGAGAGTAGGTAATTCTTACTACAAGTATCGTAGTCCAGGGTTAGGAGAGATCATTATTAATGTTATGATGTTAATTGTAATGTTAGTGTAGTGAGACGATAATACTAAGGAATTCACTCCATTTGAGATAAAAAAACAAAAGTAATCTAAGTTTTATTTTCTACATCTTATATAATTAACCTTCAATCAAGGTTTTCATCAGCCTAGTTGATTGCATTATAATTATTAGTAGTTTCTTGAGAATGTTTCCCTAATTTCGACATCTGGGCCTCTTGAGGCCTATATTACATTGATATGTATACTTGTCTTTAATGTGTGGTTTGCTTGTATCAAGTTTTTTGCGTTGTTGTTGGGGATACGACAACTCTAGCACTACAAGTGATGTGATCGGCCATTCTAGGGAACAACCTTTATTTTCTACTATTCTTTCTAAGGTGAAATTTAAAATATCATTTTTTTCAATCATTAGTATCCATTCTCATATCGTTGTTAAGTTTCAGATACTAGTGCATGCTTCACACTTGAATCGCAAATTATAGAGAGTCTACTCAATCCATTGCAAATCAGGAGGAAATTTTTCGTAAGGCGTGAGAGTTAGGAGCTTTAACTAAGAAGCTCATCCCAACTCCACCATCTCTAGAAACACAACCAGAGAAACTAGAGATGGGTGATGCAGAAGATGAAGAGAACACCATTTGGGAAAAGATCAAGGCTTCATCTACAGTTGCTCAATTGGGACCGACAAAGAGGTAGGCTATAAATGTGGGAAGCTACAAGATGGATCTGGTCTTGGTGATAGTAGTAAAGTCACATGCATTTCATGGACACAACATTGAGGACCCAATGATGCATATCAACAATTTTGTAGAGAGTTGCGACATGGTGAATATAGATAGAGTGCCAACAACAATCATCTATTTGAAATTTTTTTCATCTTCATTAATAAATAATACAGAGTCTTGATTTCTTATCCTTCCACCTAAGTCACTAGAAACATGGGAGGGGATGATAGATGTTTTTTTTAGAATTACTTTCCACCCTAGAAGACAAATGAGTTGATTAGGAAGATCTAGAATTCTAAGTAGTAGGTGGAAGAGTCAAATTCAGAAGCATGGGAAAGGTTCCAGAATATGTCGAGGAAAGTCCTCATTATGGAATTAATCTTTACGACCAAGAAAAGAGCTTCTAATACAGGCTGCACAAAGGAGAAAGAACTTCACTGGATAGCATAGGGTCAAGATTTTTCCTCAACAATAAGCCATCCAGGTGTCATGAGATTCTGAAGAGCATGGACAAAAATCAGTGATGGGGTGAGGAAAGAGAGGTCCTAGCATTAGTTAAAAACATCAGGGAGTCTAAAGTCATAATGACATTGAAGGAGAAGTTGGACTTGATTGCCAAGAAACTAGAACAAAAATCTAATACCTCATATGGAGGTGAAGAGGAGGATTGCATGTACCTAGAATGGCAATATCAGTAGGAAAGGGGTCCCAATAAGAGTGACAAAATTGAAGATATGATAAGCAAGCTAGTGAATCAAAATGAGACCTTACTAGACCATACAAAACATGTGCATCAAAATCATGAGGCGCAGATCCAGAGAATCCAAAATCAAATTTCTCAGCTAGAAGAAGAGGTGTCCTCCTTAAAGAAGCCCATTCAACAAGAATTTCCTGGGAATGCAGAGACAACTCATCATCATCACCAAGTGAAATTTATCTCTGTGGTTAAGGAGACAGAACATCATACTGAAGAGCCACCCAGGAAACACACAATAGAGACAATTTGCTATATGTGTCAAAAGTTCCATATCCCCATAGTCTACATGGAAGACCAGGAGGATGTTGAACGCTAGTGTTCTATGCTCACACAAGCATGTTAGTGAATACAGAGTCAACAACAAGTGATAATGATAGCACATCTACACCATTGTTGCAAGATAATGGACTTCAAGCTTCCACCATTGCCATGACAAAGCCTCTAGTTCCTGAAAAGGCATTGATGCAAGAAGAGCAGGTGAAGGTGATACTTTATAGGGAAACAATCACAGTTAATAAGGAGGCATCCAAAATGTATAAGGAGCATCCACATGCCATTCCATCTATAGGAGACGTTCCAAATTTTTCCATAGAAGGTAGCGTTGAAGCAAGCTTACTGTAGGAGATCCCTAATGAGCTATTTGTTCCTCCACATGAGTGTGAAGAAAACCCAGATGTTCCATTCTCATATAGTTTGAAGCCGAGAAAAAGATACATGAATTTTAAGAAGTTCCTAGACATCTTCTAAATGCTCCACATCAACATCCCACTTGTGGAGGTAATAGAAAACATTCCTACAAATGGAAGATTCTTGAAGGATATCATCAACAAGTAAATAAGGATCAAATATACAAATGTCATGTGTGTTGATGAAGTGGTGAGTTCCATAATCCAGGGAAGGCTTTCGAGAAAGATAAAAGACCCAGGATGTTTCTACATCCCTTGTTCTATAGACAATCAACATTTCCAACAAGCACAATGTGATTCTAGGGTGAATATAAATCTCATGGCCCTTGCTACCTTTCAGACGTTGGGTTTGAAGGAACCAACGAAGACATATATGAAAATTGAATTGGTAGATGGATCTATTGTTAGTCTGTATGGGATGTACGAGGATGTTCTAGTCAAAGTCAACAAATTCATCTTTCATATTGATTTTGTGGTCATTGACATGCCCAAGATCCTAGGATCAGACATGATGTTAAAAAGGTTATTCCAAGCTATGACCGACGTGATCATTGCCATTGGTAGAGGCAACTTGACACTCAAGATATACAATTATAGAGTGCAGTTCAGACTGCCAGATGACTATTCACCACCATCCCAAGACAAACTAATCTAAAGAAAACTCATATTGTCAAGCCTAGGACATTAAACAAGGGCGCTTGTTAGGAGGCAACCCAACCATCATTTTTGTTCTTTTCATTCAATTTTATATTGCCTAAATTTAGTTTGCATTTTATTAATGTAAAAAAGGTACCTTGATTAATTTTGTGTGGTGTGCAGGTATAGCATCAATCAATACTATTGAACAAAAATTTGGTAGTACAAACGACATCATAGGGATGCAAGGTCGAGCTTCAAAACAAATCGGTACTATCCACCACACAGTCAGTAGTATAGACAAAATCATAGGGTGGCGAATAAAAATCCAAAGGAACTCAGTACCACCGTACACAATCTTAGTAGCAACAACGTTTTGTAGAATAAGAGCCGATTTAACTGATAAATACTTGTTAAAACTGACATGAAGTCGGTAGTATCAATGAAAATGCAAGCTCCATGTTTGAAACATTGAGATCATGCTCACAAGTATCGAGAAAATTCAGACTTGGTACTACCAACACCAAGTCAGTAGTATCGAGACCTAAAGACACATAAATATAGCAACAACCCCTGTCATTTCAAGAAACGTTCTACCTGCACGATCCTACCATGCCACAACCTGCACCACCACCCTTTTGATCAGTTCCACTGTTCCACCTCTTAAGTTGGATTTTGACTATGCGTACATAGTCAAGTTCAAGCTTGGGGGTGCTGGAACAACTCTATCCTTTAGTTTTTATTTTTCTTTTGGTCTTTATTTGCTTTAGCTTTTATTTTTCCAATTTGTAGGATCCACAATCTATCTAGTGTAATAGTTGATCTTAATTCATGATTCCTACCATTGTGATGTGCTTTTGAGTGTTTGAAATGGAATCTAAAATGAAAAAATTGGCTTAACACCACCTACATGAAGTGTATGGGTTAGTCATCTTAAGGATATATGGTATGAATCGACATCTTAATTATTCATGTAATGTGGACGGAGACAGGATTTGTGCCTAAATTGATCAAACAATTAGCGAGATCTTAAATTGAAATTTGAGAAAGAAATCCTAAGGTTACCCTGTACACAGGTCCTTAGAGAGGTACATATCATAGTCCATGAAAGGTATTGTCTATTAATTATGTGATACCATCCATTTTCCTTTCATTTTGACCTACCACCTTAAGATGATCAAGTAATCTAACTTATTTCCTCTTGTTTGCATTTGATGGTATAATAGGTGACATGATAGTTAGTTTTTCTTTGATTGCATTAGTTACAAAATTTTATTATTCATAAACAATTTTTGTGTATACCATCTAGTTGCATAACAATTACATGTAGATAGCACGCATTTTTCATCATTATTTTTATATCATGTGGTTAAATTCTTTTCCTATGAAATAAGAGTACAAAGATAGACATCCATACCCTCAGGAAAAAAGAGCTAGAAAAAAATTAAAAAAAATGTGTTAATGAAGCCCAAGCATAACTTTCCATCATGCTAAAATAGTGGACCAATAAAAGAAAAGGAAATTAATGTGTTGAAATAAAGAGGGAGAAATGATGTCCCAAAGCACTTCACAAAAGAGATGGGAACTTTCACATGATGTATTGTCTTCTTTACTTTATTCTCATCCATTTGATGAGGTTTTCATTACATGTATCATTTCACCCATAATATTAGGTATTAGGATTCATGAATTTCTCATTATCTTTACCATATATGTTCATAATATTTTAATTTTGCATAAAGAATTCAGATGCTACATGTGATTCTTCATTAACCACCTATTTCATTCCACCCATTTCAATTATTGGTATGCTACTTTAATGATTATTCTCCTCATTCATGTTTAGAAGGAGGACCGCTTCCAAGTAGTTGGTAGTTAGGAAAGAGCAATCTAGATAGGGAATCACATGATACACAAAGTGAATGCATGATTGACTATGATATTAATTGCTCTACTGATAGTGTTTCATTGATGTAAGGGTCGACAACTTTTATGGATATTTTTGGTCACTTGAGAGTAGTTGATTGTTCAGTGGTCAGCAATGACCGGAATGGGACCGCCAAGTGGTGATATTTGAGAAATGAAATTCATATTTTAGGTCCTTTTTCTGACTTGTCTCAAACTGATCTGAGGGTGTGTTTCTCAAGGGCGAGCAACATTTAAGCTTAGGGGGCTTTGATGCACCAGATAATTTGTCATTCTCGCAAGCTATTTATTATTGATTTTTGTGCACTTATTGTTCATTTTTATATTAATTTGTGAATTACTTACAATCATTATCATGTGATACTACATTGCATCAAATAAATTTAATTTTAATGTTCTGAAATGATTTAATATTATTCAAGAACTTATGTTTAGTTTTTTTGTATTTCAGGTGTATCTACACAAATATACGCAGTTCAATACTACCAAGTTTGTCATCAGTGGTATCAAAACTTGCTCAATATGGAACATATGGAAACTGAGAAGACTCGGTAGTACCAACCAAGAAGTCTATACAACTAAAAACCTTACAACAATGATTCATAATTTCTCAAAGAAGTCTGAGTACTATCGTCATCATCTCGGTAGTAACAATAATTGCATAGGCGACTACAACTATTGAAGTCATAAGTAGTACTGACACCCAGTCAGTAGTACCAACATGGTAGGATCAACATATCTAAAAATTTTGTTTAATCTGATGGTTGGCAGTTAATGACGCCTTATGTCACTTCTATGACTTAAGGGAATTTTACGCAAACCTAGGTATCTTATTCTATTTCGTTGGACGACAGTTGTGAGCAAGCAAAGTAGAAAGCGGAGAAGAAAGCCACATTCCAGGAGTCTCTGAAACTTCAAGTGGACGAATTTGCAGCCGGAAGCTAGCAAATCATCATGTTCATCAGTGAGGATCATCCAGACTATCTTCTTCATGGGTTCTTTTAGTTCTCTAATTTTCCCCACGTTTTTCTTCTTCTCTCTTGTATATATGACAATGGAAATCATGCAAGGCTAAACCCCTTGTTCCTTAAGACCTGGGAATAGCCCGGTTATGCATTGTAATTGACTTTTATGCATTTATCTATTTGTTTCTCTTAATTTATAGACATAATTTAATGAAAATATAACAAACTATCCATGCTTGATCACCAATATAGTTAGTTAGATTGTTAATTTCTTTGGAAGAAGAATTAGGAGTTGGAAAATCATAGAATCACATGTTTTATATCGCCCTTTGAGAAAGGAGGCTTACAAATGTGAGGAGATTATCTAGAGTTTTTAGTAAAGAACCTAACTAATAACACAATTGTTATGAGAGTGGG
Organism: Alisma plantago-aquatica; assembly: GCA_963693085.1. NCBI lineage: Eukaryota > Viridiplantae > Streptophyta > Magnoliopsida > Alismatales > Alismataceae > Alisma > Alisma plantago-aquatica. The sequence goes on from OY856409.1 coordinate 704,146,510, forward strand.
ATTGGAATTAGATTAAGTAGTGAATTACACTATGAGAGTGGGTAATTCTTGCTACATGTCTTTTTGTCCAGGGTTAGGAGAGATAATTATTAATGTTATGATGTTAATTGCAATGTTAGCCATGGTGAAACCATAATCCTAAGGAATTTTCACTCCATTTGAGATATAAAAAAATCAGTACTCTTAGTTTTATTTTCTACATGTTAGATAATTAACCTTCAATCAAAGTTTTCATCAGCTTGTTGATCACATTACAGTTAGTAATAGTTTCTAGAGAATGTTTCCTTGAGTTTGACATTCATGCCTCTTGAGGCCTATATTACATTGATACATATACTTGCATTTAACATGTGGTTTGTGCTATCATATATTCCACTTATTTTCTAAGGTAAGATGCATATATGACTAGCTATGTTTCTATTTCTATCTTAGGTAGACATGGATAGCTAAACTTGGGATGGTTTTTAACTATTTGACTAAGGTCTAGGTGTTCTAACTAATTAATTCTAATTTTCCTAAGACATGTATAAGTTCCCTCATACAAGGAGGAGGAGGCCCTTCTTCATTCCCATCAAGTCATGGCATACGTGTCTAGTAGGGATCTTCACAAAGGATTGCAGCCAAACAAGCATATGAGGTTGAGATTGTGTCCCACCATCTTTGAGGGACTTGTAAGCATCCTTATTGTCGGGTTGACGTCATGGATTCCATGAGAAGTGAATATCGTCTCTATTGCCTTCCTCCATATCATGTTTGATCTTTTGAATATCTAGTTCTATAGCCTACTACTGCAAAACTTGTTGCCCAAGCATTGGCTCATTTTGCATCTATGCTAAAAGTGCTCCTTTCTTTGCCATACTCAACTACATATTCATCCCTCTTAAACATACCAACATATCTCTTATTTTATTAAGAAAGTTAGTATAATATAGAATGAGGCTCTTATGCCTTCCTCTTAGCAAGTGTTTTGATGGCTCCACTGCCCACATAAAGGTCCTTCAAATTGGTTTGAGATGGGGAAAATTTGTCACAATTGACTCTCACCAACATTTTGACATGACATACACAAGACATGGATGAGATGTGTGAATGCGTACAACCAAGTGTAGTGCAATGTAGCTGTAGGCATTGTCTTGAACCATTCCTATCCCCTGTCGTCATAATCTTTTATCAAGTTGATCCACTTACATTATTTTAGGTCCAAATGATTCTGATCAAAGATATGTTTTTAAAATTCATGATCACACAAACTAGGCACAATTCTCCAAAGAGGTGGTGTCTCCAAATATTAAGATCTGATACAAGTACAACTATTCTAAGTTGTGTTTTGGATAATTTCCCTTATACATTTTCAACTTTGTACAAGTATTGCCAATAAAATTACATCCTGCATAAGCACACACCCCAAATATTTCTCTCGCACATCACAATATATAACTAAACCTTTTCAACTATTAGTCAAAGACTACACAAGTGGTTGGTAACATATCCTTTGTTACTAGAAAGCACTTTTCACACATTTATATGAAAACGAAAAGTGTTTGTTTCCTTATTAACCTAGTTAATGACTTAGCAATGATACTAAAGCCTTGAATGAAACACCTATAATAGCATGCTAGTCCAAAAAATGCAGAACGATGTCAACGTCTTAGGTTGTTACCACTGCAACATTGTATCAAACTTATTGACATCCACACAATTCCTATCTCCCAATATGACATGGACTAATAAAGCCACTTATGGAAGCTAAAACTGACACATTCATAGCTTATCATACTAAAGATGTTGAATAAAGTTCAATGTTGTATGAAAATGATGCTTATGCAATTCAACATCTGCTAAATATCTTGGCATACCATACATTAACAAAACCATAGACTAATCTAATAACTATTGGAACAGTTTGTTCATTAAGTCCATAAAAGACGTTAGCAGTGTTTCACACCCAAACAACAAAGAAAGGAAGTTGTAATGGTTGTATGTTGTGCAAATAGTTGTCTTTGATAAATCATCATGCTTAATCCTTTCTTGATGATAGCCTAACCTTAAGTGATTCTTTGAAAAATCACGCCCCATATCTGATCAAGTAAGTCTTCAATCCCTAGCAAATTATACTTTTTTATTGTAATGCTATTAAGAAGTTTATAGTCAATGTACATAGGGGTGTCAAAAAATTGGGTTAGGGTTGGTTCTAGAATTGAAATCCAACCCCATGTTTGACTGTCAAACTTGGACCCAAACACTGATATTCATACCTCTCAACCCGAAACCAAATGGGATTGAGAAATCTAGTAGTGTAACTAAACTGAGACCTAGGTTTGAAGATGGATTATAGAACTTCCCACACGATTACAAACTTTTTTTGTTATATAAAATGAAACTCCAAAAGTGTCAATAACTATGTAATATTACACAACTACAATATTATTTCTCCTTTTCTTTTAGTAGAGAGCATTAATACCAATGGTAAAACTTCAATATCATCTAAACAAAAGGAAATAGCGACACCTATTATTTCACATACATCATACTATAGCAACACATATACCACACCAAAATATATTGCAATACCACTTGTACCATACAAAACATCATGTATATCATATCAAAATATAGCCTATCAAACCAACATACCAAATCAACATTTACATCTCATCATAACAACATATATAACAAAAGACATCATTTTTGTTGCCTAACACATAAGTAAATGCTAAATAAACATGAATTTCACTATACCATTAAAACACAAGACATATATCACAATAAATAACTAAAATATGATGCAACTTCACATCTATTATACCAAAATAACACATACATTTAGGCTACTTCCCATAAATATATTTATATAAATACGAACTATAAACTCTTTCCTATATGATTTCTAAACCAAAAATTGACTCAGTTTGGATTCATACATGTAATATTAAACCTGTGACTAACATGGAACATCACAATTGAGATCTAAACCTGATTTCTCCAGGCACAATTAGATTCATAAGTTCATGTAGACTTTGGCATCCTAAATGCAAAACCACAATTTCAAATCATTCTTATTCACAAAATACCAATGGTCCTGTCATGGACGTACTGGCTTAGAAAAACCTTTATGTAAGACTTCTTCAAATATGTCTTTATCTTTTTCAGACTTTCTAATGCCATGTGGTGTGAGAGTAAGCATACATATCACTTACCAACTTTCACGGTGATACCCAAATCAACCTTTCTAGGCGGCAAAAGACTAGATAACTCATTAAGAATTAGATAAGAAGATACTTTAATATAACTACCACTAACAAACTAGGATTCAATCCTCTAGTATTATTCATGTGTGCTAGGTACCCTGAGAAACTCTTTCTCAACATTTTCTCACATGTCATTACAAAAACTAAGCACGCGAGAAGGAACTTTCTACCCCCAACAAAGATTCATGTCCTATCATCATAATAAGGCTCAACTTCTTTGGTAAATTAATCTAATATGGAATTATTCTATGCTAACGAGTTAATGGATAGGATGCATTGAATTCATGTATCTAAAGTTGCAAAAGATCCACTTAAATATTATAGCTCCCTTAATATAAAACACATCTCGTGTATCTTATCCATTAATAGTATCTGTTGTAGGTTCTTATAGAACTAAATCATATAGTAGGTTCATTATTAAAAATATGACTCTTGTCTATAAAATCACTCATACCAAAAAAATGTGTATATCTTGGATCTATTTAAAATCTAAAAAGTAATGAAATTAGTGAATAACTACACCTAACCTATCACCAGTTGTGGGTATACCACATCTTCTTGTTTGTTCATCACATAGACTTGACTAGTCACTATTTCCTTTTCTTTAAATCTAAAACACTATTTTTTGGTGAGCTCCCTACACAATAGAACCTATTGGGATCCTACCTCTCTATCTTGAACTTTTGTGTATACTGAAACAACCCACTTGAACTATTCCTTGACTGTTGTTGTTGTTCCTTCTATGGACACTCTCTAGAGTAGTTTCCAAGTAGTCCACATGTATAACAATTGGGGTTTAAGACCTTGACGTTGAGACCTATGGAAATATCCCCATGTCATACATTGTGGCATTGCAAAAACATAATTGGGTTCCTCAGACCATTGGAAACTCATAAAAATGTATAGATTTGCATTTCTCCCCTTTGAGCATAATATCCTATTCATGTTCCATCTTTCCTCGACCTCTTTCTTTGTCTAGACGGTATACTAAACAAATAACCTAACTTTCTATGTGGAGGCAATCTACTTGTCCTTGGCTGACTACTAGGTCCAAGTTTGGACATCTCTATGTGTGACCTCTTATGCCCCTCAACTTCTCTCCTATTTTGGTTAGATCCATCTACCCTTCTAGAAACATAAATAAAATGGCCACACTTTCTTGCATCTGAGTTTATCCCACTTTCAAACCTTCAAACCTTGTCCTCATCAATCACACAATGATATGGATCAAACCTCATCAATCTAGGAATAAGAACACATTCTCTATCACTGACATTGTACCTTGCTTTAGTGTCTTAAACTTCTTGATCTTATCATGTACATAAGTATCATGATGATATCTCAACTTAAAATGTCTCTAAAATTTATCCCATGTAATTACATCACCGATGTCGTGCTTCCATTCTAAAGCCCATCTAGTGGCTAGAAATACCCTTCAAAAGAATACTACATGCTCAAATTGCTATTCTTCCAAAGACAACCATAACAAATTGTGCCATCACTAAGATCTTAGGAGTAAATTGGATGATGGGTACATGGGATTGTGATGGAGTTCTTGCTTCTTCCTCTTCATCAGATATACACTAATCAAGTTGAACTAACATGGCTTTAATTGTGGGAGGGGGAGGATCTTGAACATTCTCATCTTGTCTTCTTAGAGCTATCTTGGCATCACCAAGACCAAGGTTTAAGTCCAAAGTCTAGTATTCACTACCATACATCATAATTGTATGGAATATATAGGTATTATGGTTATGGCAGAAGGACAAGACAATCAACATAACCTAAGTTCTTATACAACCTAAACTCTTATACAAAGCTTTTAGGAAATGATTTAAAAAAAAACCACACTTGATTAGTATATAAGGATCCAAGTTCTAGGGCAACACTAAACCTAAAAATCTCTAATCATGTAAGACAAAAAAATTATGAAGAAATAAGACTTAACACTTTTTAGCTGATCTAAATAAACATCCTTAATTGGTCTAGCACTTTGCAAAAATTCATTCACAAAGCATGATCCACTATATACTGGTAAGAATCTAATACAAAATATCAATACCATGTAGTATCATCATTAGGTAGAAGAAATAATGAATTGGATTACCATTTAATTAATTCATTATCAATTATTGGTTTGTACCGATCCAAGTAAATATTGTCATGACAAACTCATGTTCATTGCTCATCATTATGTCTCAGAGTTTATCTAACAATGCTAAGACAACATATAAAGTGTAGATACACTATAGGGCTATGTAGGATCCTAAAACTTCTACCTTACAATACTACATTGGTATTAGGCTAGTTTTTAGTATACATATCAAATAAAATCATACTCAAGCTTTCAAATTATAAAACATCATATGGTCTAGATTGAGGCTCATCCCCTGCTCCTCATATGTCAACATAAGAATGAGTGTTGGGATCTCTCATCCATCTACATGAACTTCTCCTTGCAAATATGCAAATTCCCTCATGGTCTAATCTACTATGTGCGATCTCTACATGTCTTCAAATAATGTGAGAGAGACCCAATTTTCCACCCTAGTATGGATGTCGGGGGAGGCTAACAATGTTCATTTCACCTAACTATATGAACTAAAATTTGTCTCTTTTTACATATTTTACTCATCGTTAGATCTTAATACATAGTTAATAGTTTAGTATGTGATACAACAAACCAAAGTAGAGCTCCCAATTTACCAAACAACACATAGTAGCAATATAGGCTAAGTAATTGAATCAATATAATAGTGTTGACTTTCTTAATGATTTCACATATTTAAAATTCCTCAAGAATGATAACCATAGAATAAATCATTCACAACCTTATCAGTAATGCTATGAACTTTAGTTTCAGTCTTTATTGGATAGGGGGTATCTTAGAGCCTATCTTATAATGCAAATACAATGCTATATCTTGCATTTGTCATTTCATAAAGGTTCCCCAATCATGAAAAAGGCTAGATTATTTCACAATCAACATGAGTTCACATGCTTGAAGCCCCATTATCATACATAGGAATGAACATAGCATATGATAATATTATTAAGTTTTTCTTGTGTAAACTGAACATAAATAAACATACAGATCAAGGCAATAATCTCTTTTCTCCAAAATACAAGCATGTTCATGATTTAAACCAATATCATTCATATATTGAACTCAAGCTACCATATACAACATGGAGAATGTAGGATATATGGTTTCCATTAATGAGCATGAAAAGAATAAGCTAGAACGAGATACCCCATATCAAATTTCATATGCCAAGAGTGAGATTTTTGTAGATAAATTTGTATGACAGGGTTTTAGGATGACACTATTTTTTGAAGGAAGAAAAGTTTATGCAAATATCTATATGTATATCTACTCATCTCAGGACAAGGGAAATAGAACGGAAAACCCGTATCTCAAGAAAAAAATCCATTGAAAAGTTTAATTTAAAGTACATGAAGCTAGAAATAACTTTGATTCAGCCTACTATGCCAAGAAAATCATTTGGAGGGAAGGAAAAAGAAGAGTGAACCTTAGAAAAATGTTCTCATACCAAGAGCAATATATAGAGAAGGATGAAGAAGAGAAACAAAATAAAATTATGATCAACAAGAAACTATATGTAGATTTGCAAAGAGAAATAAGAAGCACATGCATTTACTAAGAATACATAAGTAAAGGCCAATGTTTTTTCTTTCTTTCCCAGGATGGCCCCAAATAGCCTCTCTAGAGATCTAGTGATGGCAAATAAAAAAATTATATGAGATAAAGATAATATACAATGTACATGTTCACTTATATATATGTTAGGTTAAATCTCAATTTAGCTAGAGTTAGGAATCCAACTCTTACTCATAGCTTGATTCCCCCAATAGAGAAAAAATAAAACTGAATATGACATTGAAAAATTCAGAGTCCTAGACTCATGAATTTATACATTTTTATTTTTAATCTAAAGAGGATTAAAGTCCATCACATGAAAACTTCATCGTTAATGAAAGTCATAATTAGGAAAATTGGAAAATCAACTAGGGAGAAAACTCACAGATGAACCAAACCAAGTTAGATTTGATTCCAGATGAACCAAACCTGACCTATTCCATTCAGGCCCAAAACCACATAACACCCATACTATTTTGGCCTAGATTTAGGCTCGACTCAAACCACACTCCAATAATCAACTTGACCAATATTTTCTCTAGTCCTATCCAGATTTTAGTTTGCCCAAATTGAACCCATCACAACAATATTCATACACTTCTAATTTACAAGATCTTCATGTCTAATATATAAGTATACTCAACCCATTTAATTTTTTATAGTTACATCACATACATAAATAATAAGTTATCAATTAATCAATGCATCAAGACTTTTAATAATATGTCACATATAATACATATTATCTCTTCTTGAATAAAAATAAGATTACACATCCTCAAGTTAAGTATGTATTCATAGCATTCATCAAGCATATAAATTTACAACTATCTCACTATAATAATTACTATATTTAATCATATAAACTAGAAAAATAGTAGATTTCACAATTCAATTCACATTCATTCAATGATTTGCAGCCAAACTAGGGTTTTAAAACTATCTATTACATTCATATCATATTAATCATTCAATTAGAATTAATCATTATATCTTGAATTGATTATGATGTTATGGTCTTAGATTTACTCAAATGAGAAGTGATTCATCTAAGTAATACAATCAAACAAGGGTTTAAGATTAAGCTGAGTTTGGGTTGTTACAAGTAGTAGGAATTCAAACAATGTGAGTGGAATTTCTCAAATCAACTGAGATTTTTAAAAAATCAATCATGATGTAAAGAACTAGATTGTGCCATTGTCTACCTTGTACTACTATATTAACTTCCTAATGTTTAAATTGATATATCTAAGCATATGATCAATTTATACAATAAAATGGTGATAGATGATGGTTTTTTTACAAATTGGGGGTGATTATGTTCTAAATTCATGTTTATTCAAGATCCTTAAATTTTGGGGCACCGATATATCCTAGTTTTCATGAATTCTAGAATACTATAATTTACATGAAAAATCATTAATATGTTGCTTGTTTATTTCTATGTGTGGTTTCAAGTTAAGAATATGTAGACCATCCATGTGTTTTCATATTTCTCAACTTTACTCAATAAAACTACATTTTGAGTACGCAGATGAAATTTACTAAGCTAAGTATAGATCTATGCATAGAAATTTAGAGTAGTGGGACAAACTGTGAAATAATTTTTTTACTATAAATGATATAATCGTTATAGAATGTGCATATGATTGGAAAGGTCCAAGACAATGGTAGATAAGGTATATTCAACGGGTATGTAATAATAAGTCTAGTGTAGGAAATCTCCTTGTTATTGCTCGGTACACCAAATGAACATGATATCTTAGTGATGCCTCATTTACATCTAGTTCAAGTAGACCCATTTCTATTGAGAGAGTCAATGGTTATGGAACCAATGATGTAGATATTTTAAGGAAAATGATTTGAATCCCAGCCTTTATACAAAGGTTTAGGGGAGGACCCAATTTTGTCTAGCCATGTGATAGAATATCCAAGGTCAATTTTGATGAGCCTTGTTGCATACTAGGTACCCGTTATAGTTGGGGAATAAAGTCCTAGGTCTACCCTAAGATTTGTATGATGAGTTTGTAGAAATCTGAGATAGTTACACATTTTGTGGAAAATCTAGTCTAGAGCATGAAAATAAAATTATTGACTAATACATATGAGTAGCATCTTATTTTTTGCAATTGTGTCGATAAATTTCTATATTTTAAAAGTTGCTAGATTTTAGTAGTTGACTTTAATATTCAATTATCATGATTATGGGATATTTATATATGTTATTATCTATTTGTCTTGATAATCATATCTAGATAGAGAGTTCCAAACATAGAGCTAGTATCTCAAACCCTACTAAACCATTGTTTTGGTACATGTATATATCAATAAGAGGATGTATAACATAGAAACTAGTGCGAAAAAGAGAGAATTGGTTTCTATAAGGTAGTTTATTGGGTTAGACGATCTCTTACTATTCCTATGGTCTTAGGTGTGGGAGTGGCATGATGTAGTTTTAACAACTAAACTAGGAAATGTAGTTTAATAGTTGATTTACTTTATCCTTCCAAGATGTGTATTGGAATTCATCTCATATGAAAGTATCCCTTTAAGTTTTACATTTTCTTATCAATCATAGTTTCATGGTTTACCATACTTACATAAAATAGAGAAGTTTAAGGATGATTTTATTTAGTATAAAATAAAAGACTGGCTTTATATCACCCTCGATGTGGGCCTAATCCTTGGTTAGTGGGTTTTGTCACATAATTTAGTCATTGCATATGTAAGTTGATAATTTTATATACATGAAACTTTACAAGTGGTAATGTAGGAGGTTTATATGGTCCAATACTGAAGTAATGGATCAAGAGAGACACAAGGGTTTAGAAAAACTTTAGACAAGGAAAGCTTGTTGGAAAGTATAAAATGATCCGAATCGAGTACAATATTATCCTTTATATTGATAAGGTCTAGTCTCAAGTTGATATTATCTAGTATATCAAACTAAAAGGAAGGCCCATAATTATTTCATGATTTCTTTGATTTATGCTAGGATACTTGGAATAAATATATATAAGTGTTGTAATTTGAGACCAGGAAATAAATTCTAGTTTTGTATTGTTTACATTTTAAAAAAGTAAATAAGAATGCATTAAAGATAATAGTGAAAGTACACACAACCAAAAGCATACATTAAATCTGGAATGAATGTACTCATTAATGCAAAAACTATATTATTTAAGAGAATAAAGATTTAACTTTATCATTAAAATAACTTCCTAGTGTGTAGTGGGACACAATATACATAATGCATCCATATAGTCACGTCGTGCATGCAGCATTAATAAGTGGACACACTTCTTTTTGCATACATTACTTTACTTAGTTTACTTTGAATAATCACATTAACTTTAAATTTGCATATCCATGTCTTATATTTTGGTTTTTCTTAGCAGATTAAGGATAACATGTAACTAGAAATTGTTCCTCTGTGATGTGGTATACAAATTATATGTCACTATACGAATATCAATATATACATTATATATGAAATGTTATTGTGGTAGTAGACTAAACCACTAAGACTTACTCTAGAGAGTTTCAATACTAGACCAAGCCACATAACCTCATCAAAACATACAAGTCTAGTCAGTTAGATTTGTTCCAGATCATACTGATAGTTTAGTATGCTATTAGGCTCCCCCTAAGAGATAAATCTTATAGGGATTGATTTTTAACCATATATTTAGTATAAAATGAAATTAATTCTATTATATTTTGTTACTAAATATGGTTAATAGAGTTGACAGTTAGTTAGGTGGAATCCATGTAGTTAGAATGGGGAAGTGGTAGATGTAAAATATGTTGACCTAGATAACCTAGTAAATAATAGCTCTGGATACCCTCTATGATGACATTTTTCTAGGCTATCATACCTATACTTGGTTGTACATTGATTGAGAGCTGGTATTCTACTATATAATTCACCAAGAAATGTGGTCTTACAAAGTAGTATATGATTGTCTATTTGCACCAACTAGGAGGGTAGTTCCATAGTGGGTAAAATTATAATGGATTTTAGTATGTTTGTTGTTTCTTAAACTATTGAAAAATATATACATCATTTTACAAATATCGGTAGTGGCTTGAATATTATTTTAGACAATACAAAAAGGTAGAGGAAATTGTAGGAGCACTATAAAGTGTGAGGCAATTAGTGATACACTTGTAGACAAGAATTTGGATTTCTCATTTTAATAATGTTGGTGGTAGGTCATATATTGTGGATATTGGTTGTATCTACTATGCTATCTTAGTGGACTACTCCATTTATGATTTTTTTGATTAAGAGGATTCCCTTTTCTTAAGAGGCACATTCAATGCCCAACAAGTATGGGAAGGGTACTAGGTATGTATATAGAGGGTGTAGGAGAGGATGCCTAGGGATTAAAAAATGGTGTTTTTATTAGTAATGGCAAATGACTATATCTACACGATCTCAGTATAAAGGATTTCATCCACACAATCTTGGGTCTTCTAAATGAATATATGTGTTTTTTTTCTGAAGATGAAAATTATAAGCTAGAACCTAATATCCTGTATATGAATTGTTTGAACATCCCTCTTGAGTTACAAAATGCTATTTATTGGTAAAAGTCCATAGAACTGGACCCCTATAAATATGCAAAAGATATATTCGCGACCATATTTTATTGAAATAATGATGAAGTAGCATGGGAATTTTTTTTCTATTTTCTATAAAATTTTAGAATTTACTACAACTATATAAGCTTAAATATATTGACATATCAACAATATTTAATATTCTAACAGCTAAATCATTCCCATTTCAAATTTGTAAAATAAAATTAAATATTATTAGTCATATAATGCTAATTTTACATCAACTTACATGTAAAAAATATGAAGAAACCTATTTTACAATAACACAAGCAAAGAGTGAGTACATGTTAAAATCCACTGTAAGTGATTATCTTTCTCAATATGTCATATGATGATGTATCTTCCAGAGGATGTAATATGTAAGAACATTGACAAATCCAAATTAGACGAACATTGAGCCCCAATGAGTAAAAGAACAAACTCTATCTAAGTAAACATGTATCAACACTATGTTTAGGATACTCAAACCCAAAACAAATTTAGGTGTTGGTTGAGACGTGCAACATATTATTATAATATCAAATGTTACAAAAACTATAAGAACTAATCACTTAATTAGAAAAATGATTGTCTAGTTTGCCATTTTCATATGTATTCTTCATTATTATATCTATTAACATAGAAGAAATTATCAAACATTTTCCATCACAGTAATTTCATAAGGCATGTAATAGAACTGAATACTACAAACTGTAACACTAACACCATCGTGTCAGATAATATTAATGCCTTGTGACTTCTCACTATATAGACTAGAAACATACCCTAACATATGATAATAGAAAAGAGATGAGCACCAAAATAATTATTCTTACAAAAAATGTAATTCCAACATATCCAGAAGTAGACAACGACTTCCATCGCTATTAATATATCAACTATAACTTATAGTCTACTAACAACATTCAGATGATAAGAAAAAAAATGAGACACCATAAATTATCCTATTAAAACATAAGAAATAGTTTGTACATACATAAAATGTGTTAAATCACAATAGAGTGATCAATACATAGTAAATTGAACACTACACAATCATTTCATTGTGTATTCAAATTGTTCTCTTTTATCTATTGTCCTTTAAAAAGACTTGTCTAGTAGATGATTAAGTAGAATTCACTGCATATGATTCTCATACCAGTGAATCACGACAATTATATTAAGGTTTGTCCTACTACTATAAGATTGTACAATGAGTATTTGATATGAGAATTAGGCACACCATCTCATACTTGTTCAGGTACATGAGGAGTAGTTTTGAGGAACATAGATATTGGAGGACAAGCTAAACATATAGTGAAATGGTTTATTAGCTATAATAGATCATGATCCATCACATGGTTAGAGGATAAGGTAGGGCACATGATCTGACAACCAACATGTTCTCATTGAGACTTAATGTGATGGGTACAAGAAAATAGAATATCACATCTCAGAACACATCCCATTTCAAAATTTTAATTTCCCAATAGTATATTCCTTATCGGCCCATATGTTAGAAAGAAGGAATCAAACTTGGGCCACTAAACATGTGCCACATTCTAAATGTTCATTGTACAACCTTCAAGGTTTATAAGGATAGTATGGAAGTCATTCTATCCTCTAATTACTCAAGGAAATGTATTTCACTTCCTCAATATGGACCTCTGGGAAAGACACAATGTTCACAAAACCTAACTAGATGAATTAATCATTTCCATTTATTTAATCCTCTTTTCCTACTTTAAGAGAATTGGATTAAATATTTTCCATTTGCGTATATACTAACCCAACATGTAAATATTAGTGTGTAATAATTATTACAAGCATCATTTCTATATAAATTATATACAACACCCTCTAAATAACTAACTTTGATTTCATTTCAATTATCTTATCATATCTAACACATCATCACCACTGAACCATTTTTTTCTAAAAAAACCATTCTCAGGCATGTATTGAATATTTTTCGACGTTTAGTCATTATATTTGGTACAAACTCTTATGCCCCAATTAATTTCCTTCATAACTTCACCTTGTCCATGCTTCATTCAAGTTACCTAATTTCCACTAAATTACCAATAACTATATGGAAGTCATATTATGTCTCATTTCCATACATGTAGTCATAAATCATTGTTATAACTCAATATACCTTTACCATTCCTTTTTGTTCCCTTAGATCCTCATATCCCAAGTGTACACCCTTTACTAACACTTTCCTAATTAAATGCATGATATCCCACTTCTGATATAAATATTATTTGGTATCTAGAGTAAGTTATAATTACCTCCACTAAAATTACATTGATTATTATTATTTAATGCATCATTATTATTACATAGACTTAATATTACCATAGAAGTGCGGCACTAGGACAAAATACCAAAATGCACACATACTACCTACTAGTTAAATAATAGGGCATTAACAAGACTATTTCCTTTTTACATGACCCTATACTCTTTTAGGGTTTACTTCTTAGTTCCATTGAAAAAGCAGATTCTAGGGTTTCATGTAATAGGCTAAGCTCGCAAAATGTTATCCTCACAAGTCCATATATTATCTCATTGAACGTTAAACTCATTATAGTTCACTAGAATTTAGGTAAAGTTTTTTTTTTCAACACTTGGAAACCCTAAAGTTTAGATCATGAAGTTCATTGATTAGTTGTATGCTTAATCATTGAATTAAACCATTATCCTAAAATAAGTAATATCCTTTTTTGGCCATCATATAACCTATTATACAACCATATTTACATTATAACAAGTTTGAGTTAAGTTATATTTAATTTTGTTTTCTAAATATAAATCAAATTTCATGCAAGTATACAAAGTTTCCTAGAGTCTGGTTCATTTATGCGATTGTCAATAGTAGCATAATAAGTGGTATTTCTTCAAATGTTACTTAGAATAGATCTCAAGACAAATATAATGTATAAAAACATGTATAGTTCATCAAAGAAGGAATTATAACATAAGGTTTACAATTCACCAATAGTTCCCACAGTCACATACCCAACAACCAAGAAAATCAAGTTATTTAGCTCATAAAAGATTAATATCATATGATTAGGTAACAAATTATTTTAAATATTTGAAAATGAATTAAAAACTCAAGAATTTATTAAAATATATCTTGGAAATAATCCTACTTTCTAATATATAATAACCTCAACAAATTTCATCAACAACTTCATCTTCCTCTTCTACATCATCTAGGATAGAATTCATTAAAGGCAAAGAAAACTACAAATTTTTAGGGTTTAAAAGAGAGATACTAGAATAAACTTCGATTTGTTTATAGTAATTAAAAATAAAATATCATGCAATGAGTCATTTACTTTCCTCTTGAAGTCATTAACCATCAATAACTAGTGGAAAATCCAAAACATTAAGAATTCCATCTATTTCTATCCAAATCATACACTATCTTTTCTCCCATTAAATCCTGAGATCTAATGGATGTCATGAATATTTGAGGTTTTTTTTCAAGTTAGGTTTTGTAATTAACTATAAGAGCTTTGAGAAGTGATATCTGTGTCCATTGATAAATTTGTAACAACAACTTCCATGTCTTAATTTTTCATGTAGAAAATAATCCAACCACATGTTTCTAGGGACCATATTGGTCAGCTAATTTTAGTTTAGAAATAAATTATACAAGAAAAAGGGCTGTCAAAATGTTTTTTGTTTGATTATACCTAGAATAAATACATCCATCCCTAATGGGTGTTTGAAGTCATGTTTTCCTATTTAAGACCTATCTTGGAGTGAATTATTCTGATTCAAGAACCATCTTACTTCAGGACAACGTGGTTTCTGTTTACATACTTTAAATATGTTATGAAACTGACTTCTAATAGTCATATTATTATTTTCAGGTTTTGTCATATATATAACTTAAATTTTAACAAAATATCTTCAAATTCCTACAGAAGTGATATTTGGAAAACTAGGGTTGTACAACCCCCCTAGTCTAGTTCTCTAAAAGTATTACTTAAACATATAAAATATAATTCAAATGTATGATTAACATATACATTTTAAGTTACGTATAGTATTTCATTATTTTTAGCATCCATTGATTCAACTAGGTACATTCATTGTTAAATATAATGAACCCAAACTGGGGTTTAAATTCTCTAAACTCATATTAGCGTTAAGAGCAATGTATATATGACATCATAAAAACACCTACAAATTCTAATAAATATATAATCCATTAACCAATATTCAAAAAATATTAACAAGTAAAGTATACAATTAGGCAAGAAATACCTAGTTACATAGTTAAGCTAACAGTTCAAGTATAGATTTTTCCCTTATTTAAGATTTTTATCAAAAATTCAAGAAAAACATGGGAGGAGGCCGTCATATCTAATCACATAGATAACATCGATTCTTTGTGTTTCTCTTGGTTTTATTCCTTTTTATCAATATAACTTCATTTATTCTTGATTCTTAGATTTTTTTACCAAATGTTTCTAGACTTACTAATATAGGATTTTTTTTCAAATATTTGCATCATCATATTCATTTAAATATAAACGAAAGCATTTTCAAATTTTGTTCATGCATAATTTCCTAATTCCTCTTTTTGTTGCATATTTTGTCAAGTTGATTTCAATACTCTTGTATTAGGGTGTAACTTCTTTCTTTGTCTATAATAGGTTTTAGTGTCATTATTGGCATCCAACTAGGATGTTGCATTATTTAGGTATTATTCTTGATGTTCCTTATATTCTTCATATACATGCACATATTTGTATCCATTATATGATTTACATTCTTTTGTGGATTATCCCTCACAATATTTGTTAAGAATGTCTTGTGTCTCTATTTTATATGTCTTTATTAATTTATGCTAGGTTTAAACCTTCTATCTAAATAATTTTGGTTATTATATTCCTAGATTTCCTTCATATTTGCACTTGGTTAGGGAAGAACAACAAGTATATCCATATGGTTCCATACCAAATTTCACAATACTTTGATACTTGAACAAGGTACTAAAATGTGGAATCAATCTAGTATACACTGGGATATATTATAAGCCTATATAATATTGTCAATGCATACTAATATAACCTAAGATCTAATACCATGTTGCTTGGGCCTCCATTTTAAACTAACACTAATGCTAATATTTACAGATAATATTAAAACTAAACCCCAACTTCGAAGTCAAGCAACACATTTGTCATAGTGATGATTGAAATGATTAACATAAACCATGGAAAATTTCACATTTTCAATGAAACTTGTAACAGAATATCAAATAATATAAAATGCTATAAATTGATTCATGAACAATCATTAACATTCCATTGAAATAAATCATTTCCATCTCAAATCAACAAATATAAATTGAATCCTTTTAGTCATACACAATTTAGTTTACACAATATCACATATACAAAAAGGAAACAAATTAAATACCCAACACAATGGGGAAAGCAAATGTATAAGAAAAAATATAGTTTAATTGATTGTTATTTATATGTTCCATATCATGACTATATATTGCATGGAATTATACCTAAGAACATTAACACAAAACACAACACTCATTTTGATCCCAAATACATGGAAAACTTTATCTCGGACTAGGAAAATATGTATTATAAGCATGTTGGACACACACTTTGGGGGATAAAAAAAACATATTGGACTAAAAAACAATTGGAAAGCATATCCTTTATAAGTTTAACAAATTACTATAACTTTTTATGTTATAAAGTAATGATATAAGATTACATTATAATAATAGTTACCATTCAGATCAATTCCAACCTTCATATTAATTCGACATATATATAAGTAACATAAATACATAACTATTAATTTCTTTGATTGTAGTCTTTTCACAAGGTATATAATGAAATGAAATACTACAAAATCTAAGTCCATTTTATTATTATTAATAATAATGTTAATGCAATGCTTGTGGATACATGACAACTACATAGGGAAAACATATACATCCCTAAAGGTGAGAAAAATAAAAGAAATCACCACCAATCTAAACTATTCTCACGACAACCGTTACTTCAACATATCTGGAAGAATAAAATAACTATCAACACAATACATACATTACAATTAATATATAGTCGAGCATTATCCATGCTTTTTGTTCTAAGAAGATAATTGAGATACATTGGTTTGTCATGTAAAGCCAAACTAACCTATTTGATCATATAAGAAATATATTCAATCACAACAAGGTGATCAACTTCTGGTAGATAAAATATAAAATAATCATTTATTATCAACTCGACCACTTCATTTTTTCTCCCTCATTCTGGTCTAAGATGTGAAGACACTAGATCCCTCATGAAACCATAATGGTGGATGTTGGTGGATAATTTGGGGAAAAAAATGAGTCAATGCCATATTTATATGGGGAAAATGAGAAAATTACAAAAAGCTTCACAACATGAATAGATAAGGAAAATAAAATGATGATTAAGTAAGGCATCAAGTTACATATGGGGAAGGTGTTTGGAACTCCATGATGCCCTTTGGGTATCATAAATCAAGATGAGGTCAAGTATGCTTTTTTTAAGAATAGAGATTATATGTGAAAGAAAACATCTTTAGAAACCACTTGCAAATTGAAAGATATATATAAAAAATATGTAAGAGTGATATGTACCTCAAGAGCTCATATCCTCACACTAGTGGAGGTTCTTAGGAGGGAAGAGAAAGAGAGGGTGAAAGTATATTAAGGTAATCATTAAAAGAATGATTAGAGATAACTACATAATATCAAAGATCATCAACCATGGGTGCTCATATCATCATACCATTGGTAGGTTGGGGGGAAAAACTATATCGTTTTTAGGCCCACACTAACTTGCTATGACATGGAGGGGGTAGAAGTGTAAATATTTAGCCTTTGGAACAACTTTTCTGAATAGGACGCATGGGTTTCTTCTTTCTTTGACTCGACAATCATTTATCTACATAGACAATTTTTTTGTGTATGAGGTCATGGAAAAGAGTCTCCATGGCTTGCTGATAAGTTGAATCTACATTCTTTAGTCTGAATAACATAACTTTATAATAGTAAATGCCCCATTCTATGCTAAAGACTATTTTTTGCATGTTTGATAACACCATCTTGTGCATGAGGTCATGGAAAAGAGCCACCATGGCTCGTTGATAAGTTGTATCTAATTCTTGAGTCTAAATAACATAATTTTATAGCAATAAATGCTCCACTCCATGGTAAAGGCTATTTTCTCCATGTCAAACTATACCATCTTGATTTTTATTATCCTAAAAAGTTGTTCATGAAGATGAGGAGTTCATGTCTGACTATATTGTCCATGAGAACATCAATGTGTGATAGTGGAAAGTCATGTTTAGGATGGCTTCATTAATAAATGTATTGGACATACTTGCAGACATGTCTATATTTCATTGAGACTATCAAGGTGTTCGACAACCACATCAGACATGACTTGGGGTGTATGACTCACGTTTCATATTTTTTCTACTTCTTTATGTATTTTCATCCCTCAATTTGGTTTGATCCTTCTTTGAGTCTACTTAACGGGATGCACCCCCAATGTTATCAAGAGTCAATCTATGAAGGTTGAATAGTGAAGACCTAGCATGATGATGTATATTCATGAGAAGATGTCTATGTATTGATAGAAGAGGGTAATCATATCTGATTTCACTAATGCTTTTAGGGAGCCACACACTTACATGGGAAGGGGAGTGAACATGTGTTGATGTTGATTGGCATTGTCTCATCCACAATGTGGAACATACAATGTTAAATAATCACTCTCATCCACAATGTGGAACATATGATGTTAAATAATCATGTATTCATAAATGACTATGTTCTCTGAAGGCTCGATGATGAGGAAGATCTACACATTATATACTAGGTGCATGTGATGGAAGATTGCCAAATTTGTGTTGATGGGATTGTCAAAGAGGTTTTTCCAATGAGGATGGTAGGCCTAGTGTGGGATCAAAGGGGGATTCTAGCAAAAGAGACAATATGGGATCATCTCATATGCCATTACATAGTTTTTGAAAATCAAGTTGTCAGTGAGCAATTCATGGCTTACACTTTCACATGGTACTTTTGATGATTTCATCATGCTTCATCTTACTGATGGTAGTAATGCACTCTTGGGGCCCATCATCATGATTTCTTTGGGATCGTCTCACTTCTCTGTGACTATATGGGGTTGACCCTAATGGTCTCCTCCAAAAGCATTATGAAAGAAGTGTGTGTACCCCTATTGTTACAGTGTTCAATAGACATTTTGGGGATGTCCCATTATCTAATTTTATTTTATAAGTCCAAACATTCTTGGGTTATCCATACTACATATGCTTTTTATTATGTATATTTGTAGTTGTTATGACATTTATTCTGACATAGAGGTCCCATGTATTTGAGTCCTGACACATCATGTTTGTGGGGACAAATACACTTTCAATGATGCCTTACTACAGATTGCTCAGGCCTCAGACCAATTCTAGGCCCATGTTATTGAATGCCTTCATGTAGCATCCAAGATCATACTGGATAGTGACAACCAACTAGAATTGCTTGGTATATAGTTCTCATTTCATCTTGACATGAATGGAAGTATAGGTCTAAATCTACAGACCTGATGTTAGATACTATTAAGGTAGAAGGTCCACAAAAGCAATCATGGATGCATTGTTGTGCCTAAATTTTAGCTCAAATACAGAATAGAAGGTATGACCTTGTTCTTGTGTTTGCATGTGCATTCCAAAAAGAGCTTCAAGGAGGGATTGATATCCTTTACAATGGATGTCTTCATGCATATCTTCAGTCCAACTTATATATATAGATGAACATTGCCCATGGCTTCCTACAAGGATGCATGAAAAGATTCCACATTGGTGCTCTGAGCCTGAATTTTTATGGCTTCAATGTCGAGCATGATGAATTCCTTCAATGGGTAGATGTTGAGACCAACACCAATGTCAATGTGGAAGAAAAGAACCTTTATGTCATTTGTCTTGTTCTTGAATTATAGTGACTGAATGGAATTAAGACATAATGAATCTTGTACTTTGAAAAGGTGATCATATTTGAATAGACAATTATAGAGATGGTGTTAGTTATATTTTCGATATCGATATCTATTGCCATAAAGGAACCATCTCAGGTCTTTAGGATAGTATATTAATATCTTAGTGAGCTCAGGTTCAAATCCTACATGGAGATGTTTATATGTGTCAACTTCATGCATCCTACTATGTTGAAAGATGGGTTGATCGAGGTATATGACAGACTGGTATAATGATGTACCCTTAATTAATGATGTGGGAGAATAAACATTTAGGTGGTGATGGAACTTTATTGACCTTTAATGCCCTAGTAACTTGATGGGATTAATATGCATTATTACTAGCGTACGTTGTTCAGTTGAATCAGATGTAAGTGTTGAATTTATTCCTACATAGAAGGTCACCTTTGTCTTCCTCTTGTTCACCATTGATTTTACATATAGCAGGGCACTAGATGAATGGGTCACTGCGTTGGAGATTTTAAGAAAGTCTCAGTTTTTCCTAGCTATGCATCCTTCTCAAAGAGGGTTGAAATCTATCTTATGGGTGTCATATCTTGGATGTAAATCAATGGAAAAGTACATGGTTGGAAATCATGTCAAGACAGGAGGTTTGAATGCTTGTATCTTCATGGATGCGACCTAAATATGAATATTAGTAGAATCCTTCTATGGTGTACTTGTGGTTGTCACTAAACTTTTGATGTGCACTGAGGGAGGAAACCCTATCATAAGTATTAGTGTTATCTTTAGCGTTGTTGATGATAATCTTCTTAGATTGGGTACTTTAATGCATACGATGAAGGTAGGTATCTTTGAAAGGATGAACTTATCTAAATAATGGAACACATATCAATTGTCTTCCCTATATCAAATGAGAACCCTTGTAGGGCATTGCACTCGTTAGTATCATGATTTTCAAATATGCAAAAGAGGCAAAAGATATGCAGAATATGCCTCTAAAATTGGTAAGTTGGAGGACCCTTTTATCCTAGATACTATAATTTTTATAGTTCTATGAGAAGCTTTGTTTGGGAGGTTTTCAATCCTTTGACTTGTGTTAGTACTGCATATTTTTGATGAATCGTTGACTAATACTAGGCCCTAAGACTTGATGTACGTTTTGGGTTGGAGGAGACCATCACTCAAGGGGAGGTTCCACATATAATTCACTCATTGTTTCTCTGCATACTTGACATCTTGCATCTATTAAATGTAGGGAGTGAGGTATAGTGGGCCACTTAAATCTATTATTTTGATAATTTGAATCATGATCTAAGGTCTCCTTTATATGAGTAGGTCCATCCCTACCATCATACATATCAAACATATGTTTAGAAGAGAGGGACCCCACTTTTCCCCATTTGAACATACGGACCATGGGTACTCTGATTATTCAAAGGACATGAAGATAATGTTGTTGGGTAGGCATTAGGGAGCTCTTTTCAAATCGGTAAAGACTGATGAATGTATATTCATCCTAGTTTTAATGGGCTTTTTAGTCCAGTATAGCACTCAAATGTATTAGTCTTCATTAGAAATAGCCTTGTTTCAATCTACTTTGGTTTTTATGCTAATTAATAGAAATTTGATATTTTCTTGACTCTTGTTGCATGTTATGAGTCTTATCTATTTAGGTTTTAATCCAAAATAGATTTTGAGGACTTTTTGGAAGGAATATCTATCAATAGATTTTTCTCAAGACCATAATTTTCAAGGTAGTTGATCTCAAAAAGTGGTGCCTTCATATCAAGAAACAATCCATCGATGCGCCGATTGATCAACCTTCACAAAAATTTTTTGAGATGACATCGACCTCCAAGATCTATGGTCCAAAAGATCAATAGTCTTAAAGATCAATGACTCGATGGATCAATGATCAAGATTAAACTACAGACCCATCGACCTTCCAAGTCAATGGACACCATCTTGACACTCCAGATCGACAACTAGAGTGCTACATTTCTTCATATCAAGCATTCAAGACCATCGACCTCGTCAAAAATACATCTACCCTATTGACCTCTATCCATTTTTCTTAGCCACAAAGCAACCAATATCAACCATCCATGTGGAGAAAATATGAGTACTAAAACCTAGGTATAGAGGCCTATAAATACCCATCACACAACCCCAGAAATTATCTCTCAGGCTTCATGTTGTTCAAAGGGAGAAAGTGCTACAGCTCCAAGTCATTCTAGTTTGAAGGACCTGGTCATATATAGAACAATCGACCTCCAGGTTCATAGTAGAATCGACCTCCATAGTTAAGAGCCATTGATCATCCTGCTACTTCTTGGTGCCATTGACCTCTCCAGTAAAAGAACCATTAACATCCAAGTCAATAGTAGTGACCCATCGACTGTTTCCTTCAAAAATTCAACATCCATCAACCTCCCTATCTAGGGCCATTGACCACTTCATTGAGATGTTGTCTATCCATATACTCCACTGCTAGTCAGGGTTGATACATGGAAGAGAGTGAATGAATGAAGTCTACCGTCACACAACACATCGAGCTACGTGTGCTATAGTCAAGACTATGTTTCTGTCCCTTTCCTCTATCAGTGATATGGATCTCTCCATGTCAAGGGAGTAGTCCTTTCACTAGGGTATGGGGACTATTCCCACTCCCTGCTTCTTGCAATTTTATATTCTTGTATGATCTTATTTAGTTCATTGTCAATTGTTTATCACAAGCCTTGTATGTTGATCACCCGCTTTATGTGATTTATTATAATCTTATGATGTGATAACTTTGATGTTTAAGATTTGATATCGATTAGATTTGTTTGATGCCCCAAGGAAAACTTTTGATGGGAAGTCTTCGGAGTAGTAGACACATGATCTATAAGTAACAAGACATCAAGCTTATGGGGATATCCACTCATGCAAGTTTCTAACACTAAAATGGGAAACTTGAATAACTCTAATTATCTTTACATACATGTTTGTATTTGAATGAATACACATATTTGGATAGTGATGGTGAAAATTCCACCCTTGTGTTTCCATCCATTGATATCTAGAACTTTAATCTAGCTCTTTTCATTCTTGTGACCTTAGCTAATTAAACCAATTAAAACTTGTGATAAATACTAGTCTTTCTTGGTCACCTTGATCAGTTAAATCTTAAATATGTTATCATTTGGGATTGATCCTGAATTGTACAACAATGACATCCATCAACTTGTGGGTGGTGACTATTGCACTAGTCTAGGTAAACTCTAGGGATTTCATCACTTGTGAATTTTCCTGTGCAATATCACGCACATCAAAAGACCTATCAAATTACACCCTCAAGGGAGTCCTCAGATCTTCTATTGCCACTTGATTGGAAACTATTAGATTCAGGAGTAGAGACACAATGGCCAATGATATTAGTTTTGTGTTGTTGACTAGAGAAAATAAGACATGCTAACCACAATAGTAGTTTGCAGGGGTATTATCATCCTTTTTGTGACATCATTGATGACTACTATTGTTGGGACAATTTTTCCAGTGTGAGAGGTCACTACAATAGTTGTAATTTATTAAATTTTCTTGCTTCTTGCAGATGATCTTACGATAGAAATGGGACCAAATGGTTGAACCAAAGGGTTTAACTCATAGTTTACTACTAGTCTTGGTAGTAGTACTGAGGGTGATCCTAATGTTCATGTAAACTACTTTAGTAATTGCAGTCTGTATGTTAGTAATGGCTTGGATGAGACCAACACAAGACTTGTATGACTAGAATGTCAACATGATCAACCTTCTACAGAGGCTAATTTGGTGATCATGCTTATGTCTTGCTTTTTAGTCGGCTTATTGTTAGCATGTGCCTCTAACTCTCTTCATCTTCTAGCATAACATATAAAGGTTCCTGGATGCTTCGAACTTACACTAGTGTTGGATACAAGGATTGTTACGACCCCACCTTCCGGTAACCCCCAATTAAGGGAGACCGAGAGGTCGAAGCCGTACCCATAATTTTTGGATCAAAGGTTCGGTATTTAACCAAGAACAATTATTAAATTTCAACAGACTATACTGGAAAGTTGTAAGAAAAATAAACTTTTGCTTACCTTTTGAAAATTTGGATCTCTAAACTTCTATCCACATATGAATTTCTACTCTACTAATCCTCCTTGTATTTCAATTTATGTATTTCTGAATATGACGATTTACTGTTTGTCCTTTTGGCTTTGTACCTAAAACGACGACAAACAAAACGTCGGTCAGTAAAAGTTGGTATGTGGGGGAAACAATAATCGTACAATTATCTGTAACAATGTATTGCAGCCAATTACCATTTAACAAACAATTTTATAGTTTAAATATAACTGTGCGATCCATGTATATCCTATCCCCCATTATACCCCTCGTGATCCCACCTAATAGGTGAATTAGTTTCTAGGGTCGAGTCACATGGCACTACCCGTAGGTAGCCCACTCCTTAACTCATGGCATGCTAAGAGTCTCATGGCACTACACATGTGTAGCCCAGTTTCTAACTCATGATAGCCTAGACCTTGCTCTAGGTTATCTATTTTTGCCTTTGCATAGCCACAGGGTGGACCCGGATCTAAGCCAGTTATATGTATACATTTATAGTGATAGTCATAGTCACTCTATAGTTGCATGAAATAAAAGCATCCAATAGTTAATTTCAAGCAACTGATAAAACCTCAACAAACCCTCGTAAAACTATCTCAGAATATTCATAAGTGTAACCACATACATGTTCAGTAGATTTGAGACAGAATTAACCAGAATAGAGAAATCCCAATCAAGCAACCAATTATGCACAGAATCCTGAAATAAATATACCAATTTCCTTTTATTAATATTTATCCAATATCATCATATTCCTTAGGATTTGTATTCCAATTTTAGGGTTCCCTTGGAAATTAGAGTTTCACTTCATTTACTATTTTAAACCCTAATTCTATACAATTACTTACAAACCCTAATTTCATATTAAAGGCACACTTAAACATTAATTAAGCCCATTATGCCTCTTATATATTAAAACTACCATTTTTATCCTTTTAATCCATGGCAAGATCATTATGCTTATTTATCCTCAATTCATAGTTCATTATGGTCTAATTCACAAATGAACTCTATATATCATTAAATCCACCTTTTATTCATTAGAAAACCCTAATTTCTATATTAAGGGTATTTATCGATAATTAGGAACTTTAATGTTCAAAATAGATTAGAACCATCATATAATAACATATTTTCCCATTTTTCAAATTAAATATGATCTTATCCTCTTTGACCCTAAATTAGGGTTTCTAAATACTTAATCATTGTCATATGGGGTAAAAACCCTAAATCATGCAATTTTACATCTAGATTAGGTTTGAATCTAACATTATCATTCAACAGGTTATTAATACTTCAATTAACCCATTAAGCATTCTACATTCAACCTTTAATCACAAATAGGGTTTTTAACTTAACTTTAATGCACTTTTCATCAACTTATTGTACTTTTGCAATTAGGAACGGAATTAATACTTAATATCATTTTTCTTGGATTTCGTTCATTCTCCTGATCAAAATTTATATATTACTTATCCTAATCGGAGTTACCAACATTTAATTACGAATTTAGCAATATTTCACTTACTTGGGCCAATTAAAGCGTGCCACGTCGTTCATCTTCCATGCAACGTTGTTGTTTTGAAATTATAACCAAATTACAAGTATGCCCTCGGCGCGACTACTTATTTCTTTACATCTCGGAGGGTAGAAACGTCCAATGACCAAGGGGTCATCTTCTTCCTTGGGCCGACGGCCTGTTGCTGCCCTAGACACGGTTGGGCACCACTTCTCTCCTTCCTTGGACCCCGACGGTGACCGGGAGTCCCCTCTTTTGCTCTGTAGGTCTCCGACTCCCCCGCAGGTTCTCCAAGCCACTGTTGAGGTGGCAGGATTTGAAGCAGACAGACATGCAACTCTGCTGCCACCTTCAGCCGTGCTGCTGTAGCCGTACTCAACTGGGGTGAGGGGTTGTTCACCCAGGCACATCACGAGGTCTTGGAAGTGACAAGCCAACATCACAGCTTCTCCTCATCCCCCTGCACGCTCCAGGGTTGCTCCACCCTCTTGGTTAGGGTTTTGCCAAAGAAGATGAAAAAGGAGGGAGAAAGAAGAGAAGGTTACGTGGGATCCTCATGAACTCGACCCTGGGCTCTAACCCATTATATAGGGGTGGAAAATGAAGCCCTAGGTCGGCTATCCACAAGATCTAAGTCTCTCTCCTACTAGGAAAGTATATTCCTTCATGAATAAGCAATTTTCTCTCTCTTGCTTATCTCCTTAATATTCCTTTGATATTCTTTATCCTTGAGATATTAGAATTTCGAAAATCTCTTCTTTTATCTGCTTAGTACTTTCCCTTTATTCTAATGGAATGAAATTCTATTTTCATTTAATAGAAAATACTTCCTATTTAGCAATACCACATAATTCATTAATAATGCATCACATTATCCTCTTATTTTGCAATTTTGGTATTTTCTCTTTCTTCTTTCTTCATTGGGACTCCTTGGATCCCAAGGCACTCTATTATTTTGAAATCCTTTTTATTGGATACTCATTATCCTTCTAGAAGCATCTATATGCCTTATTTCTCATTATCATGTTTATTTCTTATTAAAATATTTTCTTTTGAGGATTTCTCTTTATTTCTGTTTTATTTTCCTCATTGGTATTCCTTTTATCATTAGGAATCCTTGGGATATGAAATTCCACCAAGGATAACCCAATTATACCTTTTTCCACTTATTTCCAGCATTTTAACATTATTTTCAATTTCTTTCTCACTACAGAAATACTTAATTAATCCTTTCTTTTCTTATTGCTTTCTTTTTGCAACTTTGGACTGCTTGGAACCCAAGGAACCCAAGAGGCACGAAATCCCTTTTTTGATTTTCCTTCTAGAGGTTTCCATCTCATTCTTTTCTCAAAAACTCAATTATTCATTTACTAATTGAATTTCCTTATTATCAGGCCCAATATCCAATAAAGCCCATAACACAATCAGCAAGTCTATTGTAAACAAAATCCATTTATTCAAAACAAATCATATCTTTATTTGTTCAAAAATTGTTAATATGAGAAATTACATTTCTCACCAAATGAACCCAAAAATTGGGGTTGTAACATCCTTCCCCTCTTATAGGAATTTTGTCCTCAAAATTCTATCAAGCAAGCAAACAATTCAGGATAAGACTTTTCCATGTCCATCATTGGCCCCTATGTGGATTTACCGTACTCATGGCACTTCCAAACAACCTTTATCATCACATATTCTTTTCTCTTAGTTCTTTCACTCTGGCATCTATAAACTGCATAGGTGACTCAGGTCATTTCAGCCTCCCTTGGCTCACTAGGTTCATTGCTCAGCATATGGTCTGGGTACCTCACATAGTGCTTCTAAATTGGACACATG
The DNA here is from genome assembly GCA_963693085.1 of Alisma plantago-aquatica. Lineage (NCBI taxonomy): Eukaryota > Viridiplantae > Streptophyta > Magnoliopsida > Alismatales > Alismataceae > Alisma > Alisma plantago-aquatica. The sequence goes on from OY856409.1 coordinate 704,174,560, forward strand.
GAACTCATCACACATTAATTTATCCTTAAAAGGTAAGGTTAACCTTCTCCACCAATCCATCTCAATGGACCCATGTATCGGGGACTCATCTTTCTTAACTATAGCTCAGAGGGGTCGGATTTTCATGTCACATATTTCCCACAGTGAACTGCATGTCAGTCTACTTTGCATCGACTCATGACTAACGTCGTCTCTAGGCTCCTTTCAGCCATTGCACGATCAAAGCGACTTCATCTACACGCATTGTGGTCCTTTTTTAACCATCACATGGTCCTTTCACCAACATCACCTTACTGAAGTGGTGACCGATACAACCTCCCTTATAGAGCTTCTTTAAAACACGATACTGGCTATGGTGGTCATCATCACATCTTTCATAGGACAAGAACTATCTCTGGATATCACCCTAAACGAGCACACATGCTCTCATCAGACCCTTTAGTCTGGATTATACCAACCATTAGTTAGGGGGGATGAACTATACTAACATTGAGTCCTTCATGTACCTTGTCCCACCTTTTAGAAGGGACCCTTTAGGTCAAACTCAAGAACCTTTGAACTCGCATCATGGTGTAACTGAACCATCTCTCTCATGGGTAGTTCAACCAAATCTGTCCCTTGACAGAACTCTTTCTTTCTTATATCATCTAGGTAATGCGATCTACCATAACCCACATTGCATCTTGACCTTCCTTGGTCTAGGGGAGACCTATCACCACATCCATAGTGATGAACTCCCATTCCCACTCGGGAACTCTTTATCCTCTATATCAATGCACTGGGTTACCGATTTTCATCCTTCACCTTCGGTCATGCATGGCAACATACCACATGCAACCTCATCTCCAACATCCATAGTACAACTACCGCTCATTATCTAAGTAGTACTATGGTGTATGGTGATTTTAAAATCACGTTTTCCTATATATCATGATTCCTCAAGATCGATTCCTCGAAACCCTAAACCAATCTCATCAGGGTTTCTTTACCTTCCTATCCAAAGAAATGTATCTGAGGTCCTACCACCATCCTTTTATTATATCAAGGACTAGGTTGGCTAACCAAACAACCATTAACTTGTTCAACAAATCACATTACCTCAGAGTATTAGCCAAACATATTTCCTTTCCATACTTAGGGTTAGCCTAACAACCTCTTTTATCTTCTAGCCAGACTAGTCAGATATATCTCAACCAGAGCATCCCTTACCACTTCACATCCTTAGGTATTAGGTAACATTGAATACATACACTTCTATGTATTTCACTTATCATCTCAAACTCGAACTCTAAGTCTATCTTTATTGAGAACACTTTTGAGCTCATCTTCTTGGTGATCAACTCAACCTTGTATGACTCATATCTCAAAACATCCTCATGAGGTGACTACCTCATTCCTTTTAGTTTTTGCAAACCATCCATGGATCATTCACATTTACCAGGGTATGTTATCTTCTCTGTCCCCATATCTCGTGACAACGTTCCAATCCACATCATCTTTATCCTTAGTGTATGGCATGCGTACTGTCCTAACTCTTTCTCCCATAACAAGAGGAAATAAGCATTTGGATGCAGTACAAATATAGAGTTCTTCATGTTCCAAGAGTAGAGATGGTACATCCCACCTTGCCAGTACACCTTTAAATCTAAGCTGAAATGTGTCATTTATGCCTCTATATTACAATCATCTTGCTATCAAAGATACCTCCATGGGAAACTGGTTTCGAACCTACTTGGGTCACCACACAATCCTTGGTCATTTCCTCTAGGTCTATCGGGTGCTGACACTTTTGGGGTCATCCCTCTTCCCTTATGCATTCAAAGAGTTCCCTACTCATCTACCCTTTGGGTCACATGAGTTCATGAAGGTGATCAATCTCCTAACCCATGGCCCTCAGACAATGATAGATGTTACCTCCTGACCCTATGGTCATGTGCAACTAGGGAATTAGGCAACTCCTACTTTCATCGCTCTTCTCCCTACCTGGCCCTGGGATAGACTTAGGATTGTGTTATAGTACATGTCCAACTTATAACCTTACCCAAGCCTTCATCATCTCTCTTTCTGCATTCAAGGGTTGACTTTTATCCTGTCATAGGGGTCATGGTGACCTGTCTACCTTGGTCAGAGCACAAACTATAGTTGTCAAGTTTCTATAATTCCCATCTACAAGAATAAAGGAGTGCAAAAACTACAAAACTATCAAGTTGATGAGTCACATAATCCTTAGGAGATTATTATTGAACAAAGTTAACATCAATAATGCAGAGATCAGACAACCAAATTGGTTTCAAACCTAGAAGATCAACAACATAAGCTATTTTTCTATTAAGGAGGCTTACAGAGAAGTATACAGAAAGAAAATAGATCTTCGTATGGTTTTTATCTATTTGGAGGAGGCTTATGATCGAGTACCTAGGGATGCATCATGGAAGGTTTTGGATAAAATGGGTGTTCTGGTCCAATATATTGACTTGGTTAAAGACATGTATGATATCTCAATTGCAAGTGTGAGGACTCCTAGAGGAGAGACCCTGACATTTCCTATTATCATTAGGGTACATTAAGGATCAACACTTGGACCATATTTATTTGTTCTTGTTATGAATGAGTTAGTGTAACACCCAGATTTTCATAAGACATGAGCGGAAGCTATATATATATATATATATATATATATATATATATATATATATATATATATATATATATATATATTCTTTTCTGGGAGTGTTACAAACATGATAACTATTGAAATAAAAGTAAATGAAACACTTTACAAAACTATAAAATTGATCCGTACATAGCTTTTTGTCAACATAAAACTACATCATGTTTATGCATAAGTTCATAATAATCAATACTCAGGATCATCTAGGTAGATGTCACCCCACTAGGCAAGCTTGGAAATCTCCTAGACCTTTACTTGTTCCTTTAATCCTCAGCTGCTCCAAAACCTACGACCATCACGTCCCCAACCATGCATTGGGAAAATAACAGTCGTTAGAGTAAGTGGCATGGGTATTATGAAATGTACATTGCTAAAGAGCTGAAATTAGGTATTATAAACATGAACTAACATCAAACTGTGAGTAAACTGAAACATAAAATATCTTATTTCTCAATCTGAATCTTTATTTTTCTACCTTATCTTATTCTAGAGACATGTACCCTGGTACATGGATCTCAAGACCTACACCAAAGTGCTTGGGTCATATTTATCTTATTTGATTCCCTCTCATCATACTCATGGATGAGATTATGAGAATGTCTAAACTAAGGTATCTTTTACTTATAAGTTTTATCTTATTGTAACCACCATTATACAATAAGTCCTCCTCTATTGACACTGAAGTGTCCTCTATGGTGCAACGCACCCTCTGTTGACACCGAAGTGTCCTCTATTGTGCAACGCACCCTCTGTTGGCACAATGTGCCCTCTGAAATGGAGTAAACACTCCTCTGAATTGGCAACAGATGCCTCTGAATTGTCCTGGGACTCTCTGGATGAGGACTTATCATATAATGTATTATGAGAAGGTTTTGAATTAATTATCTTAAGTCTAACTTTACTAAACTATGAATCTGAACTTCTCTGAAACTGAGTACTAAACATGTACTTAGTTTTGAATCCAAAATCTGAATCTGAATCTGAATCTAAATCTGAATCTTTACTCTTTCAAATCTGAACTAATTCTATTATGGAATTTGAATATGTATTTCAAATTACAACATAATTGAGATTGGGTCTATAATCCATATCATGTACCTTTATTCAAAATCTGGCTACTCACATGGTGAGTAGTCTAAGTCTGAATCTAAATCTCATATTCTTAAATTCTAAACTGAATTCATTGCTAGATTTGAACATGTATCTCATTATCTAGGTAAACCTTATTCTAAAACTCTTATTTTTCATTATACTAATTATATCATAAATGAGTCTAATGTCTTATGAGAAAGGATCTGACATGAATATAGAAATACTAAGTATACAAAGTATCTTAAGTCAAGCTTATGAAAGTATCATAACTACAACATATCTAAAAATATCAATTCTGACAAGATGGTTTAATCCTTCTTATAAAATATGATGTTACCCTGAAACTTTGCATATGAACTTACATATTAAAACTTACATATCAAAATAGAAATCTTATAAAATATTGTATTACAACCTAATCATAACTTAATGTGTCATTATCTTATAATGCCATCATGAACTCATTTTTACAATACATTGTGATCCCAGAAGTACCTTTATTTCTAAAAAAATAGACCATGTCTTAATATTCTGAAATTCATATTCTTATATTGTAATTAAATTCTAGATATTATTCATTCTATGGAATCTAGTTGTTATATCTATACATATGCATGAAATCTTTATGGCATGTTTTTACTTGAAATCATAATACATAGTTATGCCTATAAATATGAGAAATCATTAATTTCGAACATTTCCAAGAAATCTTGTAGGAACATGATTCTTTAACTTTCTCATGGACTTGGTCCATGGCTCACAACTATTTTGAGAAACATGTCTTTATTTGAGATTTTGGATATCTAAACTTACATAATGATAGAGATATGAGAATATTCTTATTTGCATTAATATCTTAGAACATTGAGCCATATAAATTATAAAAGTCTTATCAGGAGACATAAACATACTAAACTTAAAACATGAGTACTCATGGGCATGCACCACTTACCTCTTATACAGATGGCATCAATAAGGAAGTCTCGATTCTAAGTTCCATAACTTTAATAACCTGGATATCATCATAGTTTTATCAGTCCAAGCCTATATTCCCTCTTTCTATTTCTAAATCTCAAAACCCCATCTTCCTAACTACATATACCAACTTAGGGTTCTCATAACTTTAATCTAAAATCACCATAAAATCTTAGTGTTGAAATAAAATAAAACTCATACTATACAATTAGTATTATCTTTATACTCAAATAAGACATAAATCGTCTTATGCACTAATATGAACATATACTTCATATAATGAGAATAATTCTCAAAAATAGTCACATATTGTAAACTTACTGACTCAATCAGGTAATGAATGTAGAATACCAACACATTACTAATATCAGGCCTAATTGGCCATACATATATCACTTATAGTGTCAGGATAATCATTTATTATTCTTTCATAATGGCTACTCATCTAAAACTAACAACTAATATAATAGCACAAGAAACTTCATACAATCACCATATAAGTATTCATATAATGTAGGAATAATCATGTATTAAAATATCTAGTCATTTAAAAATCATATCATGGGTGAAATTCCCAAAATACCCTTATTAGGGTTTATATCAAAAACATCAATAAAACTTCATATAATAGAGATCAGGCTTTGAAATCATATTAAGTATATCATAATACATATTTAGTAGAATTTACATGAATTTCTAAGTTCGTTTTCTATTTTTAATGGACAAAACATCAAAATCATATAGTTTTGAATACACTATTTTTAATAAATACCAGATATCAAAATTGTAATATGCAAGTATTTTTATACGATAGTACTCATCATGAGCTTTCTGTAGGTATCTTGTTTGTCCCAAACTTAGCTCTACATCTCAAGATATGAATTTTGAATATACCTAAAGTTGAATTGATCCCAGCCGTTGGTTTGCAAATCTAAGGACAGTGGCGAGCGGCCCCTATTTCCCTTGCTTCCTGGGTCACAGACACAGAAAGGGGATTGTGCCTCCCCTATTTCTCATCAAAAACAAGGCACCTGCGAGTAGAGCTCCTCAGACGATCGCAAGGCAGCTAGACGGGCCACTGGTTCGCGATCTGGGGCCTCCTCCTAGTCCGGCACAGACTCCATGGCATGGGCGGCACCATCGTTGATCACGAGCAGACCAAAATAGGAAACCCTTACCCTCCATTGTACTATCACCTCCATAGCTCCCCTTTCCCTTATCTTCCTTGATCTCCTTCTCTATCCCTCTGTTTCCAGTCGAATCTTAGTCATAGCTTCGGCTAACCCTAGGCTTTCCAGATCCATGGTTAATATAGAAAACTAGAGTCCGGAACGTGTGGAGGATCATCTCCTTGGTGGACTCTATTCAGGTTTTTTCTAACGGAGGCGGCACTCTCCAGTCCGTGTTGGCTGGAGTCGCCCCTTTTTTATTTTGTTTTTTTTTCTGTTTCTTTTGCATAAAAGTCCAAATTAGATAAATATTTATAAACTACATATTTGAGCTCTGTTTGATCCCAAATTTTGGGAGAAATACTCCATGATTATCACTTATATATGAACAAGATATCAAGTCAAAGCTTACTGGATAAGCACTTCAAACTTGTCTTTTAAATAAAAACATTATAATTACTAATTTAATTACCTAGGCCACTATATACATCAAAATCATCTAAACTTTATCCCACCATCTTATATTCTAATTATTATTCTACTAAAAAGATTTTGAGCATTCATTATGACCACAAAATACTTAATTCTCAATTTGTACTCCAAGGACCTATTTATAGAACTTAATTGGTCTAATAGGGCTGGAATTGGGCTCTAGGGAACATGGCCCATCCCTTAGTATTTCAAAGGGTCCATGAGCTTAATTGTATTCCATATCATGAAAATATATCTTCAATCAATATAATTTCTCAATTGAAGCTCATGTATGACATATGTGATCAATATTTCTTTAGTTACATAACATGAAGACCTAAGCTAGGTCTAAGGCTCAAGCCATGAACTGGAGTCATCAAAATATATATTCGTCACATTATTGTACATAGGAATAATTCATTTATATTCATATACAACCGACTACAATCATACACATTTAAGTCATTATGTGTGTATTGGTTGACCAGATGACTTGTATCACAAATTTTGTAAACTTAATGACATACCTAGCCATGTTAGGTTCATTAGGTCCCTTGGCATACACTTACTAGAAAACCCCACATTAAAGGCTTACATTAGCTATGAAATTGAGGATGTTACAATTATACCCACCTTGAAATAAATTTTATCCTCGAAATTTCTCTTGGCTACTACCCACCTTAGGGTTCTGCTTACCTCTTAATTTATTGTAAGACATACTTATGTTCAAACTTTTGCATGAAAAGAGATATGTAATGTGTTTTACTAAATGATTATGTGTGCATTATTTGCTACCTTGATCTACTACTCAACTCATACTTATGGTCTATGAAGCTAAACTGGTCTCTACACTTAGGGCATCTGACTCAACCTTGTCATGAATTTCAAACATTAGGTGTAGTTGACCATCTAATCTTAGGTCTTCCAGGTACCTCCTACATTTTTAGATATGTGGTGATCAAGGACATACCTACAGATGTGAGATCTTGACATGCTATCCCTCACTAACCCACTAACACATGTGTCCCATACCACATGGGCTAGGAAGAAAGGAGAGATGCATAAAAGTCTAGCGCTTATGAAATTCCTTTTTAATTCTCAATTGGCTGGCCATAACCACTGAGAATGGAGAAGAAACCTCATTAGCTAGGTTTAGGTTGCTAATTTAGATCTAAACAAGGATGACTTCTACCTCTAAGATATCTATCTATTTTAAGGTTAAGACCCATAATCACTCTAGGTTATGGTATTCTTCTAATGGAATCTATCCCTAAACCCTAATCTTACCTCTTCACTCTAGGGTGACTATGAGAATCATGTTTGCCTAGTGGACATTTACCAAATTGGTCTGATACCATATTGTAACACCCAGATTTTCATAACGCATGAGCAGAAGCTATATATTTTTTTTTTCTGGGAGTGTCACAAACATGATAACCATTGCAATAAAAGTAAATGAAACACTTTTCAAAACTGTAAAATTGATTCGTACATAGCTTTTTGTCAACATAAAACTACATCATGTTTATGCATAAGTTCATAATAATCAATACTCAGGACCATCTAGGTAGATGGCACCCCACTAGGCAAGCTTGGAAATCTCCTAGACCTTTACTTGTAGTTCCTTTAATCCTCAGCTGCTCCAAAACCTACGGACATCACGTCCCCAGCCATGCATTGGGAAAAATAACAGTCGTTAGAGTAAGTGGCATGAGTATTCTGAAATGTACATTGCTAAAGAGCTGAAATTGGGTATTATAAACATGAACTAACATCAAACTGTGAGTAAACTAAAACATAAAATATCTTATTTCTCAATCTGAATCTTTATTTTTCTACCTTATCTTATTCTAGAGACATGTACCCTGGTACATGGATCTCAAGACCTACACCAACGTGCTTGGGTCATACTTATCTTATCTGATTCCCTCTCATCATACTCATGGATGAGATTATGAGCATGCTCTAAACTAAGGTATCTTTTACTTACAAGTTTTATCTAATTGTGGCCACCATTATATAATAAGTCCTCCTCTGTTGACACCGAAGTGTCCTCTATGGCGCAATGCACCCTCTGTTGGCACTACGTGCCCTCTGTTGACACCAAAGTGTCCTCTATGGTGAAATGCACCCTCTGTTGGCACAACGTGCCCTCTAAAATGGAGTAAACACTCCTCTGAATTGGCAATAGATGCCTCTGAATCGTCCCGAGACTCTCTAGATGAGGACTTATCATATAATGTATTATGTGAAGATTTTGAATAATTATCTTAAGTTTATCTTTACTAAACTCTGAATCTGAACTTCTCTGAAACTGAGTACTAAATATGTACTTAGTTTTGAATCTGAATCTGAATCTAAATCTAAATCTGAGTCTTTACTCTTTCAAATCTGAACTAAATATGTTATGGAATTTGAATATGTATTTCAAATTACAACATAATTGAGATTGGGTCTATAACCCATATCATGTACCTTTATTCAAAATCTGGCTACTCACATGGTGAGTAGTCTAAGTCTGAATCTAAATCTCTTATTCTTAAATTCTAAACTGAATTCATTGCTAGATTTGAACATGTATCTCATTATCTAGGTAAACCTTATTCTAAAACTCTTATTTGGTAACATTACTTCATTATACCAATTATATCATGAATGAGTCTAATGTCTTATGAGAAAGGATCTGACATGAATATAGAAATACTAAGTATACAAAGTATCTTAAGTCAATCTTATGAAAGTATCATAAGTACAACATATATAAAAATATCAATTCTGACAAGATGGTTCAATCCTTCTTATAAAATATGATGTTACCCTGAAACTTTGCATATGAACTTACATATTAAACCTTACATATCAAAATAGAAATCTTATAAAATATTGTATTGCAGCCTAATCTTAACTTAATGTGTCATTATCTTATAATGCCATCATGAACTCATTTTTACAATACATTGTGATCCCAAAAGTACCTGTATTTCTAAAAAAATAGACCATGTCTTAATATTCTGAAATTCATAGTATTATATTGTAATTAAATTCTAGATATTATTCATTCTAAGGAATCTAGTTGTTATATCTATACATATGCATGAAATCTTTATGGCATGTTTTTACTTCAAATCGTAATACATAGTTATGCCTATAAATATGAGAAATCCTGACGACATATGTGGACTTAAATTCTAAATACAAAACTTTCCCAAATCACCAACTAAGTATGTCTACATTACTTGCATATCTTATCTTACAATCTTATTCATTAATTTCGAACATTTCTAAGAAATCTTGTAGGAACATGATTCTTTAACTTTCTCATGGACTTGGTTCATGGGTCACAACTATTTTGAGCAACATGTCTTTATTTGAGATTTTGGATATCTAAACTTACATAATGATAGAGATATGAGAATATTCTTGTTTGCATTAAAATCTTAGAACATTGAGCCATATAAATTATAAAAGTCTTCTCAGGAGACATATAAACATACTGAACTTAAAACATGAGTACTCATGGGCATGGACCACTTACCTCTTGTATAGATGGCATCGATAAGGAAGTCTTGATTCTAAGTTCCATAACTTTAATAACCTGGATATCATCATAGTTTTATTAGTCCAAGCCTATATTCCCTCTTTCTATTTCTAAATCTCAAAACCCCATCTTCCTAACTACATATACCAACTTAGGGTTCTCATAACTTTAATCTAAAATCACCATAAAATCTTAGCATTGAAATAAAATAAAACTCATACTATACAATTAGTATTATCTTAATACTCAAATAAGACATAAATCGTCTTATGCACTAATATGAACATATAATTCATATAACGAGAATAATTATCAAAAATAGTCACATATTGTAAACTTACTGAATAAACAGGTAGTCAAAGTAGAATACCATCACATTACTAATATCAGGCCTAATTGCCCATACATATATCACTTATAGTGTCAGGATAATCATTTATTATTCTTTCATAATGGCTACTCATCTAAAACTAACAACTAATATAATAGCACAAGAAACTTCATCAAATCATCATAAAAGTATTCATATAATGTAGGAATAATCAGGTATTAAAATATCAGGTCATTTAAAAATCATATCATGGGTGAAATACCCAAAATATCCTTATTAGGGTTTATATAAAAAACCTCAATAAAACTTCATATAATAGAGATCAGGCTTTTAAATCATGTTAAGAATATCATAATACACAGTTACTAAAATTTTCATGAATTTCTAAGTTCGTTTGCTATTTTTAATTGAAAAAACATCAAAATCATATAGTTTTGAATACACTATTTTTAATAAATATCAGATATCAAAATTGTAATCTAGAAGTATTTTCATACGATAGTACTCATCATGAGATTTCTGTAGGTATCTTGTTTGTCCCAAACTGAGCTCTACATCTCAAGATAAGAATTTTTGAATATACCTAAAGTTGAATTGATCCCAGCCGTTGGTTTGCAAATCTAAGGACCGTGGCGAGCGGCCCCTATTTCCCTTGCTTTCTGGGTCACAGACAGAAAGGGGATTGTGCCTCCCCTGTTTCTCATCAAAATCATGGCACCTCTGAGTAGAGCTCCTCAGATGACCGTAAGGCAGCTAGACGGGCCACTGGTTCGTGATCTGGGGCCTCCTAGTTCGGCACAGACTCCATGGCATGGGCGGCGCCATCGTTGATCACGAGCAGACAAAAATAGGAAACCCTTAGCCTCCATTGTACTGCTACCGCCATGGCTCCCCTTTGTCTTATCTTCCTTGATCTCCTTCTCTATCCCTCCGATTCCAGTCGAATCTTAGCCATAGCTTCGGCTAACCCTAGGCTTTCCAGATCCATGGTTAATATAGAAAACTAGAGTCTGGATCATGTGGGGGATCATCTCCTTGGTGGACTCTATTTGGGTCTTATCTAACAAAGGCGACGCTCTCCAGTCCGTGTTGGTTGGAGTCGCCCCTTTTTTATTTTGTTTTTTTTTCTTTTTCTTTTGCATAAAAGTCCAGATTAGATAAATATTTATAAACTCTATATTTGAGCTCTGTTTGATCCCAAATTTTGGGAGAAACACTCCATGGTTATCACTTATATATGAACAAGATATCAAGTCAAAACTTTCTGGATAAACACTTCAAACTTGTCTTTTAAATAAAAACATTATAATTACTAATTTAATTACCTAGGCCACTATATACATCAAAATCATCTAAAATTTATCCCACCATCTTATATTCTAATTATTATTCTACTAAAAATATTTTGAGCATTCATTATGACCACGAAATACTTAATTCTCAATTTTTACTCCAAGGACCTATTTGTAGAACTTAATTGGTCCAATAGGGTTGGAATTGGGCTCTAGGTCACATGGCCCATCCCTTAGTATTTCAAAGGGTCCATGAGCTTAATTATATTCCAAATCATGAAAATATATCTTCAATCAATATAATTTCTCAATTGAAGCTCATGTATGAAATATGTGATCGATATTTCTTTAGTTACATAACATGAAGACCTAATCTAGGTCTAAGGCTCAAGCCATGAACTGGAGTCATCACAATATATATTTGTCACATTATTGTACATAAGAATAATTCATTTATATTCATATACAACCGACTACAATCATACACATTTAAGTCATTGTGTGTGTATTGGTTGACCAGATGACTTGTATCACAAATTTTGTAAACTTAATGACATACCTAGCCATGTTAGGTTCATTAGGTCCCTTGGCATACATTTACTAGAAAACCCCACATTAAAGGCTTACATTAGCTATGAAATTGAGGATGTTACAGTTAGTAAAGTCCTTGTTCATGTTACTTGTAGATGGTATTGTGTTGATTAATGAAACTAAAGATGAATTGAATGATAAAAATTGAATGCTAGATAAATGCATTGAAATCAAATGGATTGATACTTAGTAGTAGAAAACTTGAGTATATGCATCACAATTTAAGACCATCTAGAATTATGAATGGTGGAACCAAGTTGGACGTAATGGATGTACCAAAATGTGATATATTTCATTACTTTAGTTTTATTATTCACAACAATTGGGATGTTCAAGATGTTGTTTGTCACAAGATCATTGTTGGATGGTTGAAATGGAGGAGTACAAATGGAGAGTATGTGACTGGAAGTTCTCTCTCAGATTTTAAAGTAATGTATATTGAATATCTTTACGGACAGTGACGCTCTATGTGTGAGTGAATATTGGGTGGTGAAGAAACAAGGTCTCAACAAGATAAATATAGCTGAAATGTGTATGATGAGATGGATGTGTGGGAAGACAAGAAAGGATTTCTTAAGAAATGAATATATCAAGAATAATGTGGGTTTCTGAGAATTGAGGACAAGTTACACGATGGCCAACTGAGATGGTATGGACATGTGCTTCATAGATCAACTAACCTATCTATATGAAGCAATGCTAGTTAATGCCTACATTAACCTAGGAAGAACTTTCAAAGAGATATTTTGCATATTTACAACTTTATCATAATATGACCCACATTAGAATTGATTGGAAAAGAAGGATCCATGTAGATGGCCTGAAAATGGTTCCAATGGAGGCTTAGATGATGATATTGTTGTTGATGATGATGATGATTGTAAATGGGCTATATATATTATGTTTCTTCAGCATTTTTCATTATTTTACACTATGAAACGTTTCTTTATAGTGATTGATATCTTCTATGGATATTTTGGTGAAGAAAGGCAATTTGGGAAGCAAATAAAACTTTTCTTGGGGATTACAGCTCATGACCTCTTTATTTTTTTTTAGCATTTGTTTATGGCTTGTTATCTCCATATGTCTCCAATTTATTCTTCTATTAAAAATGAGATTTTGACTCATATTTTTTACAAAGATAAGCAAAGTTGAGCCTATATCTAGCAAAGCTTGGATTTTTGATAGACTTTTTGTTGGAGCTCTAGAAAGCTATGATTTTCTTTCCTTCTTGTTGATATTAGTAAGTAGATGGTGCACAATTAGATAAATATGTGATATTTCACTTTCTTTGATTCCTACCCAAAAGGTAAGCATCCCTAATGACCAAATGGATAAAGTGTGGCATTTTAAATATAAAATATGATATGTAATGTTATTGTTTTTCTTGCTTAAGGCTATGGAAACGATATAAATTCTCAAGAGCATACTCTATTATACGATGGCCATTTTCTCTAGAATGATGGATTAAAGATGGTTTGGGTTAGCGAGAAATTTTCATGTTGTGACTTTAAATTAGAACATGTGCATAGTTAATAGTTTTTAGGATGTACTAGAAATTTATATTATTGTGTCAAAATTTTATATGTGGAAAAACTACTTATTCTTTTGGTTAGGGAGGATACGCTCAATTTCCTATGAATGACAACTTTCCATGAACTTGATTGTGATATTTAAGAGTAAATCTATAAAGGAGAGAAAGATACTTAATAACAGAAGTGAATCTTAGCTTACTTCTAATAGATACAATGAACATTATGGACCTTCCAAGATGCCCGTGTTGGAAGGTGAATGGGTATACAGTAGAATTAAATTATATCCTTGACAAGTTTGACCTGGAGTATATCAGCTCTTGAGGACTAAACGATGAAGGATTAGGTAAACCCATAAAAGTGAACGTGGGACTTCAACTCGATTTCTAAGTTTGAGAAGTGATGATTAGGGAATAGAGACCCAAAATTTTGTTTTGATATGAGAATAATGTGGTGTAAAAATACAAATGTGGCATATTTTATATATTGAGGTGTGTCCCAACCTTGTACCTGGGTGTGGGAATGAGAGATAGTGATGTTATAGACTCCTATCTAGCCATGTGGTGGAATGAGGATGTTTTGTCTATCTTAGATCCACTAAACCTTAAAGTGTGGATGGTGAGTCATGTAAGTGAGCACACTATGAAGACTTTTGAGTAGGTACAAGTCAAGTAGAGTTTTTGTAAAATAACATAATTCAGAACGGCAATTTTATGATATTATTTTGGTAATATTATTATTGCACCTTCATGCTCTATTTCAACCATTGCTAATAATATGTTACAATTACATCTCATGCATGCTTTAGGAATAATTGAGCAACTTTCTTGATATAAAAAAGAGGAAAATATTGTATTTATTTAATCTTATTTTGATCTTCTCACATATATAATGTCTACTGAACTAATGAATAAATGTTTAGCACTAGAATCCATGTCATAAACCTATGAACTTGAGCATAGAGTCAAGCAACTTTTTAGTCAGATGAATTTTAGATGTGTTGTAGTGTTTAGTTTTCCCTATGTAGGGTGTCTCTAGGATACATATTATGGGTGTGTGTTTTGATGAAGGAATGAACCTTGTAAATAAAATCTCTCTTGCATTTAAAAAAACTTAGCAAGTTTCGTTTAACAGAAAACTATGTAAATGACTTATTTGAATTCTTAATTAACTTTAATTGTGAATGAATGTTGATATTTAATATAAATTATGGTAATTTTATCAAATTTTATAAGCCCGATGTTCCTACTTTTTAATCAAGATAAATGAGGTTTTGGGATTGGTGATTTACTAGATCTTGAGACTACCTGTAATAATCATGTTAGGGTTGGTAATTAGGAGTGACATCCAACAGCTTAGTATCAAATCTTGGGTTAATGCCAATCAAGGAACATAGGATGTGTAGTCTCCTTCAATCTTACATAGCCCCATAATATCTTTATCCTCTATATAAAAAGGGCCCCTATAAGATAAGGACAAACTGAGAACTAGGGCCCTAGTCCTGGTGGATCTCAGGTTGCTCCCTAACAACAAGTTGAACTCCAACCTAACCCACCTCCTTACCCTCCAATAGTGAGAGTACAAACATTTCAAGGGGATGCATACATACTTGATGAAGAATAAGTAGTAGCACCTCCACCCAAATCTCATGTTTTGATTGTATAGTTGATTCCTTTTATGAAGACAATGACTAGAAGTTAGATGTTGCTACCACACTAATCACAAGAGGCTTGAGAATACATGCACCTTAGGTGATCCAGTAAAGTATATGAGTAGGTCATATGAGAAGCTTAAGTAGACAAGAGACTTGGACTTCTTAGGTAGATCTGACCTTGATGAAACTAATGCCTAGTTGTTTGGGATAGATAAGATCTATGTTTCCTATGGAGAATAAGGTAGAGCATGCATTGTACCTTTTGAAGGGTAGTGACAGTGTCTAGTGGGATTCACTACAAAAAAAGGAAGGTTTTCATGAAGACCAATCATGAGGAAAGAGATGCCTTCAAATTAATATCCATTAATGAAGGATTGGTGGCAAGGTTCTTTCCGTCAACCAAACCTTTGACAAAATAAAAAGTTATTAATGGCAATACGTCCTTCATAAATATAAGAAAAGGGATAAAAGTCCCTCATAACAATTTATGAGAGTTGTCCCTCCATTACTCACACAATTCCCCCCAAACACGCTAAACATATTAGTCTATTTTTTAAAACAATGATGATTTTCAAATTCAACCACCTGTGGGTGTGTGCATTTGGGGATTGAGATGGCCTAGGGGTCAAACAATGTGTCTTCTTGGGAGAGTGGGCCGGCAATCCTCTGCCTAGGCATCATCCTTGGTCAACACAATGGGAGTGGGGTGTGTCCTTACTACTGTCTGATGTGTTGTTCCCTCTTCTCTATGCTTGTCCTTTCCTGTCTGTGTTGTAGCTCTATGCTATGGCTGGGAGCCGTCAAATTTTGGCTTGACAGATCATGGCAACAATGTGGGCTTTAAGGATAGGTCTTTTTCTCTGCTGTGAGATATTCCCTACAGATTGTGGTTATAGGAAGTTGTTATACTTCAATCTCACAATGGATCAGTCATAAAGCTAGCAATGAGGTTAAGATCATCATGTTTTCCTCTTTGTGCCTTTTTCCTTTTGTTAAGCAAATCTACATACAATCATATTATGTAAAAAAATTTCAAGACTTCGGTGATTCCCCTACAATTAGGTTTACTTTCAGATTGTCTATAAGAGAGAGGCCACAAGGTATACCAATTTAACAATTATTTTCATTTCTTAGCACTAAGTAATTAAAAGAATTTTCATTGATAAGTATTTTTTTTTGCGTCTTTACGATGTGGTTTTAACATTGTACATGAATCCAAAAAATAATTGCATGTGTTCATTAGGATATCAAAATATATAATCATTTTATTACTTATTTTTTAATGGTACGAATGTCACACAACAACTTGATGAAATGACATACTAAGACAAGAGTTGGACGCTAATTTTCAACGTTACTTGAGGTAGGCTATGAAGCAAGGATGCTCCAAGATAGGTGTTGTACCCGTACTGGATACCAATACTTTGTGGATACTCAAGACCCATACTGGATACTCTTAAGCCATATCCATGTCTTATCCAGGTCGTGTCTAGTTGGTAAAAACTTAAATAAAAATTTGGTTTGGTCTTGTTCAATTAGCACCTGACACCAGCTCTTCTCTCAACCCTCTCTACTACGTAACAGCTAGCATCAAGGTTGTCACAGTTTCTCCCTTGAAGTCACTTCGAGGTAAGTCACGGTTCTCCTTGCCAAATGTTATCTTCCTTCTTCTCTTTGTTTTTTTCTACCTCATTTGTTATGTTGAGATTTCTCTTTCAAAACAAAGTTCCATGTCTAGTTGTGGATTTTTACTTGTTCTCTATTGCAAACCAATTCATTCACAACTTGTGGATGCTTTGCTTTTTGAGGTATAAGTTTTATGCATGTTGATATTATTCACATTTTCTAAAAGCATTCAATTTAGTATCGTCAGTTAACATGCCTCTTATTTTCATGACTAAATACATTGTAGTTTATCCAGGAATTCTATCTATACAACATTTATTTTATCTTCTTTAAAGGTAGACATTGCATCCTAGTATTTTGTCTCCCCCTATGAAGCATCAATACTTTAAAATAAGTGTTCTATCAGTAGCAAATACATATCTGATATCAGTACTCCCTAGATACTCTCTAATACATATTATATTCTTATTAAGCCATATCTAATATTTTTTATTAGTAGGATACGACTTTAATACATCCCAGATTGAGCCAAACCATTTACCAGCCAAGGTAGAACCCCCACTCACATGATCGCTCAAACTCCCAAAAGCATGTGACTCCTTAACTGTAGACTACACTTGATGGACTGTGATTTAATAAGGAAATTGGACTGTTTTAATTTTAAAAAAAAATTGGTATATTTTTTGTTTAAATTTTTATATAAACATTAAAAAATCACCTATACCCACCCCAACCCTATCCAATATTTTCAAAATTTCTCATATCCTCATATTGTACACGTATCGGTATCCATGCTTCATATATGGTAGGTGTTGTGAAAAAATTGTATGAATAAAAGAACTAGCTATAGTCAAATGATACAATCAACATTTTTAAGTACATTAAATCTTAATTTGATTAAATAGCCTATTCTAATTTGTTTTTCTGGGTTTAATAAGGTGTAGGTTTATGACGCATTTCTTATTCTTTCATGGGTTGGTGTTCATACACAATTTTATATATGTATCCATGTGCTCCTTCCAATACTCAAGGTAGTACACATGGAGAAAATGCTAGTACATATCATACACAAGGTCATGCTAATCAGATTTTATAGCTTTTGATTAAAAGAATATAAAAAGCATTAACCATTTATGCTTTTGCTAATTTTTGTATACTTCTTTACATTTTTCAAGGTGCAGAGTAATCGTTCTTCACCTAGTATACATCATTATGATGATGGTCAGTAATTATAAAATGAAAAGTATGACCAACTCAATATACCGTGGTTGTGATTGTTGGAAAATATGAGCATAGAGTAAGTAGCGGAAACAAAGATTTATCTATCTATATTCCCCAGAACAGCAAGATTGTGTCAACAATTATGTAATGGTAAGGATGGTTTAACGAGTTCACGCCTTGTCCTTGAGCAAGTCCAGCGACTATAACTCATTGTAGTATTCATGCAACTATCTTCTAGTTACTTCTTGGATGGCACCTCTATAGCTTCTGGTCTCGCCACAGTCTGCATACTCGAATAATGTCTACAATAGCTCATGGTCTCACATGGTGTGTAGGCTAATATTATCCTCCTAACGATAGACAACATCCTCCTCGCCTCTAGAGAAGCCCACACGGACCACCTAGAACTCTTGTCGTTCTAGTAGAATAGATAGGAAGGAGTTGTCCATCCCATTGTTGTACTAGTCATCAACTTGCTCTCTCATAATTGTTTCTCCCTTGCTATCCCTCCCTTTAGTGGGTAGGACTCACTTTGGCTCTCTATTTGTTGCTACAACCCGAGAGGACAATATTTATCAAAGGCAATTGAGTTATGTTATGGGAAGCCCCTAGTATCTCTCTATTTATAGGAGGGTTAGAGTATGAGTTCCTAGTCTGTGTGGGAGTGGAAGGAACCAGAAGATCATGAATTTTTGCAATGTGTGAGCGTCGAACCGATCGGTTTGCAACCGAACCGGTAGGTTTACATACAAGATTATCGATTCGCACCCCAAACCTGTCATTTCACCATATTTCCTAATTTTATATGAATTAATTCCTTATACCAATCCAATTGAACAAGTGAAATGATCAACTATGCTCACGAATTGAGAAAATCACCAAAATCTTAGGTTGACATGACCGAGCTGATCGGTTCACTTGGTGAACTGATCATCTCACCAAACCTGAGTCAAGTGGTTCACCCAGTGAGTCAATCATTTGGTGCCCTGACTCATGTAGAGTTCAACCAATTCAATTTCTAATCAACAAGACACTCCAAACAGTCATTTCATCACATGTGTAGATCGGTTGGGAGATCAGTCAGTTGATTTGTTGCTTGAATTGAGTACCTAAACACTTTAGTAATCAATCCAATCATCATTCATGATTAAACTCCTCTTCTAGATGAGTTCCTATGTGTGTGACCCTATAGGTTCCATATCACATTGGTAGTGAATGTCCATAACTAGTTTATGACATCACAAGCAAAGAGTGGTGCCTACTCACACATCAGTGCTGCCCAAGTGAATGGAAAGTTAAAGAACAACTTCAACCTAAAATCTATGTAAGGTGTTGTAGTGATTGTATAATTATTTTGTCTCTAATATCCAAAATGAACTCGAGGCATGGAATCCTCTCAATCTTCAATCTATGTTCCTTGAACCTAGAGCAGACTGTTTGAGATATATGTGACCTCAATATCATATATTGATTCACATGTGTATGTGCAGCATTTCTCAATATCTCTTATTAAGTAGCTAAGACATAAAACTCTAGTAGGATGGACAAATCCCATCTACATCACTCACAGTCAATCCCCATGTGTCACAGCTACCCAATCATCACCTTTTATGGAAATTCTTATTCATGGTTACTTTTGATGTTGTCAAAGTATATCGAATGACATGTGATCAGTGTAGTGACTTTGTGTCTAAGAACCACAATCACCACCTTCACTATGAAAAATGACTATGACCACCAAGTATGGTTTCCACATGTCACTTTCAAGATGGGACTGTCTAATACACTATTCTCTAACAAGCATTTGTGTACTTGGTTTTATATCACATATCATGACCAGTGATACTCTGTCATCAACCAAAACACACACTAGTCTTTAGTGTTACCATTGTCTATCTTCCTTTCACAGTAACATCTGACTAGGGACATAACCAGAATGTACATACTCTTAACATCCATATGATGTCATTATTCAAGTCACGTGCTTGAAGACATATGTCATTGAGTATTGACATTCTTTAGAAAATTTTCTTATTTCCTCATTATTTCATAACTGATGAAACATAATGAATTGGAATCTACCCTTAATTATTATTATTAATCAAATCCTTTATGTTATATGTAATGGCAACCTTCATATGATTGGCTCTCTGGTCATTCCATACCAACATAATCCCACTTACACTTAGAGACAATCACCCACGAATCATATTCTTAGTGATCTGAACATGTCAACCATGTTTCTACTGTGCAAGTGCTAATCCAGGGGGTTAGCAACATTTTTATAGTTGGTATACTGCATGTTTCCCAACTCTTCACTGTACGATTTCTCATATGAGAGAGGACTTCTATAATATGGTATTTGTATTCGTTGCCTAACAAGTAGCTCCATTGTTGTCATAGTATTTCTAGTGAGTCATTAATGGTTGGAACATCTTTAAGTTCATCCATATGAACTTCTAGATCTATATAGTATTCTCTTCAGTGTTCATAAAACTAAGATACTCGGCTTCTATTGTAGAATATAATTAATGGTCTATAGTTCGGAACCCTTCCAATTTATAACTCTTTTCTTTCAAATTTAAACATATTTTATTTTGCGATCACTTTTTTCATTTTGGAATATTGCATTGGTGTAACCCTTTACACCCAACTCCTCCTTATCATTTTAATCTAGCAACCAATCCTTTTGTACTTCTCAAGTACTAATGGATTTTTCAATGACATTCCAATGGCCTTAATTGGAAATTATTATCATATTGTCATGTCTAATACATATAATATTGTGGGATGAGTTCATTTATATAGCATACATGATAGATCTAATTTCTAGTGCATATGGCATATTACTCACATTTTTCCATTCTTCAAAATAATTGGAACTTTAGGGTTCACGAGAGACTAATTTGAATTCTCTCTCATTGAATCCTTTATGTTGAACTCTTTCAACATCTTGCTATTGTATGTGCTCAATTTGGGTTATGAAACTTTTAAGAACTATCTCTATAGATCTCAATTCCTATCACATAGGATGTTTCACCTAATCCTTCATTGTCGAAGGTGTTTTACATGTCGTGTCTCAATATTCAGAATATTGTGATGTTATTCCCCATCAATATATAGAATATTTAAATATGCTCCCACTAAATCTTTTGTAATCACAGATTTCATCTTTTATCTTAATTCAAGTCAAACTCTTTGACTATCTTGTCAAGTCAAAATATCCTATCCCTGAGATGCTTGTTTCAATCCCTATATTGAACCTTGTAGATCATAGACATTTATGAAGTTATAAAACCGTTAGACTTTGTCACGTACACATCCTCTTAAATATTCCTCTTAAGGAATCCAATTTTAACCTTCATATGAAAAATCTGATAGTCTATTCTAGTTGCAACAACAAGCATGACAATTGGTAAAGGAATTTCTTCATGTTTAACAACTTGAACTAATTTGAAAACCTTTGCAACCAATTTGTCCCTCAATGTTGGTCTTCTAATGAAAACCCAAATTCACCTTATGGGTTTTACCCCTTTTAGATGGAACTACCAAGGTCATACCTTACTAGTATACATGGACTCCATAACGGCTTTAGGCAATTTCTCATATTATGTTTCTCAATAGCTTTTAGTTGATCTGTTGGCTCATCATCTTATGACCAACCCATATGTATTGTTGGATTCACATTCTTTCCATCTCAGATGTGTTCTACTAGAACTATGGGGTTCTGTGTTACATAAGGAATTTGAGATTGTACAACAACTTGTGATTCCCACTTGTTCCCTTTGCACCTCTTTATTGATCTCTAACCTTTTGAGTTCTACTTTTACTCCCACTGATTCTTTTAGAAGTCAGTTATGCTTGCAACAAAATACTTTTGTTATTGGATTGGAATTAATGGAAGTATTCAACAATTATGGTTTTAATATAAACCTTTTCAAGATAATACTTTCTTTTAAGTTTCAATCCTTAACACATATCGGGTCATTCTCGTATCACATCACATGTGATGTGTTTTAAACCATTTTAGATGGTACATAATTTTAGTGTTAAGTATATATCCATGAGGAGTTTAGAATATTAGATTAATATGATAACTACGTCATGAATCATCATGATGTAATTCCTTGTTTCTGATACATCATCATGTTCAGATGGATTTGACTTATGATACACTATCACTGTCCCACCAGAAGGTCCTCAAATTATTGATGTAAAGTATTTTAACATTTGATAATATCAAAGTTTCTGAATACTTTTATCAAAGTTATACTTCATATATAATCTCCTTGAACACTTCAAGAGATTTTTAATGTATTTCACTAAATACAAACTCTATATCAACTAAGATCATCAATGGATATTATGAAGTACAAACAACTACCTCTAGCATTTATTCTATAAGATCTTTATACATAAGCATGTATAAAACTTAATAGAATTCTTATCCTTCCACTACATATAGTGAAGGATATTTTGTCATATTGCTCATAACTAAGGCTTGCATGTATCTTATTGGTTTAATAGCCAAAATATTATAAATAAACATCAATATGGATTCTAGATATGCATTTCTTATATATGTTCTAAAGTTACAATGCTAAAGATTGTTTGAATTATCAATTACAATCCTTTGGTATTTATGTTATAAACATTCATCTTTAGATCATAAAGATCACTAGATGTTTGGTGCATTTTCATACAAGATCACATCTTTGAAATAGAAGAATTAACAACTATTTATTCATTATCATCCTTGTCATACATGATGCATAAAGAAAAGAGTTTATATTTATTGGCATAATGAAATAGTAGTTTAACTAACTCTATTACATGCTCAATGGGCTAAGATAAATTTAAATGTAGACTAAGATGGCAGCAACTCTTGATCCTCATAATCCATCTTTGTCCTTTCATAAATGCTTTACTTCTTATCAGATCATGCACATCACGTATGTCATATCTCTATCCACTATCACATACCGAGGTGAAGAAGTAAACAAATTTCTCTTATAAAGTTTATACCTGAAGTAGAGGCCTCTACCCTTCCTTCTTCTTCTTTAGTTCCTCCACAAAGAGAGGGCAATTCCTTTTCCAATGTCCAGACTGGTGACAATGGTGACAAACCCCTCTCTTCTTTACTCCTCCCTTTTCCTTGAGATCTGAAGATTTAGGCTTCTAGCCAGCTTTAGAACTCTTCTTAGCTTTGCCTTTGCCTTTATACTTTCCCTTTGTCTTTTTGATCATCATTACAGTCTTGGGATTGTCTTTCTTCATTTATACCTCAATTGTTCTCAACATGCCGAACAACCCTATCGACGACTTGTCAAAGTCATTCATGTTGTAGTTCATGATAAACTAATTGTATGACTCTAGCAGGGACTGTAGAATCACCACAGTGGCCAACTCTTTACCTAAGAGGAATCCCAGTCTTGCCAGGTTCTCCACATACCCAATGAGCTTGAGTACATGAGGACCTATTGAATCTCATTCTGTTGTGTTACATTTGGACAGTACCTTGGAGACAAACATATCTCTCTTGTCTTGCCTGATCTTGGAACATGTTCTTGAGGTGTTTGATCACCTAAATAACATTCATTTCTCATGCCACCTCTGCAACTCATAGTTCATAGAGCATAGCATCCACTATAAGAAATAAAGGCATTAATGACCAAAGTAGAGACAACATAATTTATTTGTCATAATTGTTACCCTAATCGTGACCATACATTTTTATGGTCGATATTAGTATGGTTAATAATGGCCAAATATATTAGTTGTCATAAATATGATGTCTATTCTGTCGCTAAAATACATATATGTCATTTTGTTACTCCAACATTTCTTAAAGCCCCTTTATGTATTTATATTTGACAAATTAAAAGTTTATGTATGTATATTTGACAAATTGAAAGAAAAAAATGAATATGACCACTATTCTCCCTCCCGCCCCTGCCCGCTGCCAACACCACATCCCCCCCCCCGCATGACCAAGAACTGACGCCAGATCCCTACGGTGGCAAAGACCGCCCGACTCCCACATTCTCCCACTCCATTGATAATTCCCATGCCTGCCAACCCACGAGCAGAGAGATACTTGGATCTCTACGCAGATTTGACGATCCAACTGATTTCACACTAGGTTGATCGCCTGCTAACTCCCAAGCTCTCCTCTTTGGCAATGATGATCAGGGCGATCTAGTACTTCCAGTGGCTGATCAAGGGTGACCTAGAGCAGTGCGCCAGGCATCACAGTGACGCCAGGCATCACAGTGACGCCAGGCATCACGAGTAACAGAAGCCCAATCTAGAACCAGAGGCGAGTGTCAACCTAGCTAGGAGCCAGTGATTGATCTGCAGGAGGAACAACAAGGTATGCAGCCATTGTTCTACTCCACTCCCACAGTCATGTCTTCCAAACTCATCTATTCCCTACTTCTTCTATTTCTCTCTACTCCGTGCAGTAACATCTTGTGGCCCTGGGTGAACCAAGGTAGGATAAAGGACCGTGAGCCCAAAGGTAAGAGGTGAGGTGATCTCTACGGACCAAAGATGATCGAACTAATGTTTTCTTCAAATGATGTAGGAGGATATGCGGTTTTCTCTCTTTCTATGTGGGTTACCTATAGCTTCAGAATGTCTCCTCTAGATCCATGAGCTAGTGTACCATGTTGAAGTTGAGCTTGTCCTACCACAAAGCAAATCAGGAGCTGAGAAGCCTGTAATTAGATATGAAGATCACCTTCCTTTGAATATGTGCACATAGCCACTTTATTTATGGCTTTCATAGAACCACAATCTCCTTGTACCATCCCTCCATGATCGTCTAGGGAGGGAGAACTACTTGGAAGAACCCCCACTATTGATAGCACAACATACACACTCAAAAATACTGGTAGAATTTCTGTAAAGTCTATGAAAATGCATTAGAATTATATGTTGTTAAATATCATTTTACTAACTTGTAATGATGGATTAGTTATGAGTCGTAAGATCTCAAATCAAAGTAAAACTAATATCACATTTAATTTATATGACACAAATGGTAGTTTGCAATTTATTAATACACACAATGCAACTACTTATGTATAAGGATAAAATATAAAACAATGTGTAGGGAAACATTATTTTTAAAGATCATACGCATGAGCTTTGCATTATATTTTTTATGAAAGTGGATATAGATAACAACCTTGATTTCCCTCTAACTGTTTTGTTCCTAGTTAAGTAACCTCAAGTTGACAGTGTACTTATCCAAATCGTGTGATAGCATGGAGGGTGAACTTGAAGAGGGCGATTAGGTTGTAGGAAAGAACCCTTTTATTTTTTATTGATCAATTCAACAAATTTCTTATTTAATTTATCCATTAAGAAAATGTCTACAGTGATTTAATTTGAGTGAAAGACATAAAAAAATAAATTAGTTTGAAGATATAGCTAGTAGTTCAGGAAAGGGAGTACGTTGATACTTGTATCCCACTTCTAATGGCTGGAACATGGTTGAACCGACACACCAGTGGGTTGCCATTGGCCACATAAATGAATGGGGTGCTATGACTACACCGGATATGGTCCAACTATGGGTAAACCTATGAAAAATAAAGTTATCTCCAAAGATTAGACACTTTTGTGGCATGCTTACACTTACTAACTACACTCAAGAGACTCATAATAGGAGACACAATATTCCTAACGACACCTATGAGTTATGTGGTTGTGCTAAAGTAAGTACCACTAACGTCCTATTTGCTTGTATAGATGCAACATCATTATGGTTATCTCTTTCTGTTAGCACATCTTTTGCTTGTGTGCCTACTGAAGCTAGGTCAGATTTATGCAGTTGGCTGGAATCTGTAAAAACTGAGGACAAAATCATGAATATCAGTACCGTGTTAATCATGCGTAAATGCAGACATGAGAAATTTACTAATGGTAAGATTCTCAATTTGTTAATCATGTTTTAGAATTAATCAACTGGGTGGCAGGACATAAAGATGTTCTTACTATTGTCCTTAGAACTAAGCCCTGAAGGATAAAAAGAAGTGACTAATGGGTGGATCTTCTTGAGGGTTGGGTCAAAGAATACTAATGTGACCATTCATAATGAAAAAATAGGGCTAGGCATCATATACACAGATAGTAAAGGGGTGAGTAATCTAATAGTTATAAGGAACTATCAATGTGTATGTTGTTAGAGGTTTGTGTGAAGGCTCATGAAGTTGTACTTGCCACTGAGATTGTTGTTTCTAAAGGCTTCATACATCTCATCCTTAAATCAGATGTTGCTACATAATCTACCACATCAATGGCAAAGTTATAAGGCCCATTCCTATGATTTGCTACACAACCATCATAAACTCATTCCTAGTTTCATAAACATATCCTGTATCCCCATTTTTAGAGAGAGTAATTCAATAGACAATATTCATGCTTTTCCTTTAACTACATCATTTAGATGCCAAAAATGTGACAATAAGTCAAATCCCATAAAATTCACTCGTATATAACACTAAAATTAATGCTAAAAAAATTCTGAATGTAAAATAGAATATTTGCAAAAGAAAAATATTGTGGGTTCATCATGATACAACTGGATAGAAAATATGTACATGACAAGGTGGAGTGTCGACATGTGACTTTAATATATTAGTTTAGTAAGATTCAAAAATTGAAGTGAAGGTTAAGATGGAGTGATATCTTTAGGTCATCTTTCACAGTATCAAGCATAGAGACATTTCTAGTTTCCACTATATGTAATTTGGACTTTTTTTTAAATTCAAACATCACATAATATGTAGATACTTACTGTGAGAGCCCATAAAGATGTACCTGTGGGAAATCATAGCAACAGATTGCTAAGTAGGATGCTCAGGCACAAGTTGAATGAAAGGTTGGACTATTGAGACCAGTGTCTGTGTTTCTCCCATCACAATAGATTCTAAGTTTGCAATAAGATGTGTGAGTAATACAAACATAATTCATGCTCACTTTTCTTTCTCAAGGGTCTAGAAAACCAGAGAATGGTAACTCTAGATTGTGATTTGCATGTGAGGATATAAATACTTGTTATAGACTATGAGTTAGGATCATGTGTCCTCCTATCTATTTTTATCATAGACAAAACAAGTATGTGGACAATTCTAATGAAATCGTCGACTATGTAGATGATATATTTTTTTTAACATTAATGAACTTTAGATTGTTGGAAGTAAATATCTCCACTAGTTGTTTACGATTATGATTTCTAGGAATGCGAGAGGTAGTATACATCAGTATCTACCTCATTACCCTAGAGAAAAATGATACTTCAATATCTATGGGTAAGTTAGAACTAATAAGTGTAATTAAAAATCATAATGTCAGATCCAGGTCACCTTGAAGGACATAATTTAACCTTTAATAGAGAAAATACTCACCTTCCAGATAAAAAATTAAATTCAAGCTTCATTTATAATTTATTAATTTTTTTTTTGGGTCTTGGAAACATGGAACATAATCGTCTCTTCTGAATTGCAACGTGGACCTTATTAAGAATTCAATTGGTCAGAAAATGAAAAACAAGAAGGTTTGAATGTGTTAAATATAGAGGTAGGTTGGTAACAACTTAGTTGCAAAGACTAGTAAAATAATAGTTAACTTGAAAATGGAATACTAAAAAGCCGAGTTGGAAAATGAATCATTTGATACATAGATCAATTGAACACTAACATTGATAAGATTTAGCTACTATAGGATAGGAATACGAAGACTGCACACATTTTTTGAAGATACTTCACATATTTTTAGGGATATATTCATATCACATGATTCCACCATACCAAGAAATATATGCCAACATTCCATGGTTTCATATAGTCAGTATAGGCAATCCTTATTTTTAGAATTTAGCCACAATGACTATAGAAGAAATATCAACTCCCTAAAGGAATAAAGTATTAAATTATTGCAAAATATGGTGTACATACTAATATCTTGCCAAAGGTGTTTAAGGATGAGACAAGCATCCAGATGAAAATAAGACATGTTTCGTCACTGATGCCTTCTTTTAAATTGAAAATGATATTTGAATAATTTCAGAAGTTAATTAAACCACAATTAGGGGAAGATGTTGGACATTTTGCACACATATCTAAAATTCTATGAATGTGTATTTACCTAAATATAAAGTTTCAATGAAATGGTTAGAATGAATATCCACTTGCTTCTCTGACTCCTACATAGTGATGGCTAATATTTTGTCCTCTTGTCCATTTTAGTTTTAGCATTAGGATTTTTTTTGTCACTGGAAGAACATTATGTATGAAAGGTCACATGAAGAGTTACATTAGTTAAATGGTTAGAGATAGAAACAACTATTGTATAATATGGATGAACGGCTTAGATGTATGATATAGTTAATTTATTCAGCCTTACACCAATATCATATGTGGTATTCAATCAGTGGGACAAATGCAAAACTGATGAATCCTATTATGAAAGCTGCTTATTCAGATAATATACATTTTGTGCTATCAATATAAGACAAATTAGGGGAAGTTACGTCTGATTTGGTCATGTTATACTAATATAGGTCTCACTTAGGCCAAATTAGGGCATAACAAGTTAAATTAGTCCAATTTAGTTCAAGTCAAATTAGGTCCAATCATTTTACTATCTGAATCTCTTATTTGATTTAGAGCACTAAAGAGAGGTAGTAGATAAAAAAAATATTATTAGAACCACAATGTTGTTATGGAAAACCAATATGACTTGGAGATTGAAGCTAAGCCCAACTATTGGACAATAGAAATGATATTACAAATGAATAAAATGGTGTATCCAACAGTTTCATAGAAAAAATGAACCTAGAAAACTATAAAGTTTGACTAGGATAGTATAGTTACATCATTATGGACTATGTGTAGGTATAAATAGGCCTGCTTGATCATATGAATAAATCAAATGAAGAGAAAGAAATGTTTACTAGCATTGACAAATGTAGGAACTTAGGAACGGAACTCAAGGTTGAATCATTGGGGAGATATTCTTAGTGATACCATAGGCCAACTGATTGTTGAGTCCTTGGTTGCATTTTCATAGCTAGAAAGTCCATTTAATTCCAAAGATGGGGAGAAGTTATTTATTTTGAACTCTTGGAAAATTTAGTAAGTCAAAGCAATTGTAAAGGATTAATAATTGTTTGTATAAAGCAATGGAATTTTGCTGACGGTCTAGAATTCTAGAATTCAGTATCAGTAAACCATTATTGTCATTAATGAAGGCATGTGCCCTATGGTTGTTCTCAAACATCCCTTTACCCCTGAGAAAAGATTGCATGATTTGAGACATCATTCTAATAACCTTGTAAAAGTACGTTATCAAGAATGCCCTAGAGGTCAGTCACTAGTCCTAAACTATCTGTAGCTTCTAGAACATCCCAATTGTTCAGGTATCCCATAGTCTCAGCTATACCAGATGTCCAGTAAATTATGCATGTAAGTACACCATTCCTTACCCTATTTTCTGCCTTGCAACTAGGATAAAAAACAAAGTAATAAATTAAATCGAGCTATCCGGGTCATTTGCAATTTTAAGGTCTACTTTTCAGACAATATCCAGTCCAAGGGTCATACAACTTAAGGAAAACAATAGTTACAAAGGTGATATTGATCTATTATATAACATGGGCAGGAAAAGGGAGAAAGGGAGGAAGGATTGCATTGGTGGTGTCTTCTTGCTCCTCATCCTATAACTTTGTTTATGTTCAGCCCTTTCCCCCGATAAATCCTCCGTCATACCTCACAAAAAACATGATGCGAGTGGATATAAAACAAGTCACACTCCTCTATACAATAGTAAATGATATGACTTTTTACTTCCGGTATCATGGTCCGCAAAAATGAAATTGGAAAACTATTTTTACTTCCTGCATCATGGTCGCATGATATTACTGTGTATACCCTATCTTAACTTCCTTATTAGTTTTCAAGGTGTTACATAACCCAAGTGCTAAACATTGAATATATAGACACCCAATGGACTCAGGCATAGAGTTGCATGCTACACATCTTGATCTTTTTTATAAAGGTAACCAATGAGAGAAAGAAATCTTATATTTATCACCAACAAGAAATAATTGTATTATATGACTTGTAAACAATAACATGAATTCTTCTTTGTAGAAAATGGCACCAGATAAGGAATGGATTAGACTTTTTGACAATAGGATTGATGATCCATCATATGAAATCGATGTTTAAGAGTTTCTTACCTATGCATGTCAAACAATTGGTGCAAATAAAATCAGATGTCTGTGTGTTCATTGTGTTAATACTTATTATATCCCACATGATGTGGTGTATAAAACACTGGATGGTTTATGGTATTTTGAGCAGTTATACTCTGTGGTATCATCATGGTGAGACAAGAAATGAAAGTGAGTCTAATTCAGATACTTTAATCAATAACGATGAAGGGGATAATGAAGTAGATGATCAGATTCTAGATCTTCTTGAAGAAATGTACCCTAGTTCACATAATCTTGAGAGGAACGATGGTGAAATGGGAAATTCCAACCACGATGATCATGAAGAGGAACCTAATACCGAGGCTAAAAGGTTTTTTAGGTTGTTGGATGACCTCAATCAACCTCTCTATAAGGGATCGAAGGAGTCAAAATTATTTGCCTTGGTAAAATTGCTTCATCTCAAGAGCCTTGTAAAATGGAGTAATCATTCTTTTAGTTTGCTACTTGAATTATTGAAAGATGAACTTGTTGACCTAGATGTCGCACATTGCCCATATTTTGATAATGACTTAACCATTCCATTCATATGTATCTAACAAATCTATTTGAGATCATTGCAGATATTAGGTACAAGAAAAGAATCACTTTTAACTCCAAAGCTACTCTTCCAGCACATGCAAAACATGTGACTTTTAACCGCTTTGTAATATAGCCCTTAGAGGCTTAGAACATTTTATGTAATCACTCATAATCATGTTTTGCATTGTATCTAAGATGGATAAAATGATTGGGACTCAAAAATCCATCGTTTGTACAGTTTATGAAAATTCCAAAATACCCTTAACAGGGATTTTGTCGGCCGAATTCCAAACTCGGCCGATCCATATATTCTGGAATTTTCTGGGCTGTCGGCCGAGTTTCCAACTCAGCCGATCCCTGTTCGGTCGAGTTTCAATGGTAGGAAACTCGGCCGATCCACTGATCAGTCAAGTCTGAAGGTCGACCGATCGGTCGAGTTTCCCCATGGAAACTCGGCCGACAGTCTATCTCTCAGACTTGTCGCCTAGTGTGTCGGCCGAATTGCCTTTAATGAAACTCGGCCGATCGAACTGTACTGGAATGCAAAAAAAAGCAATTCCAACCGTTGGAGGAGTAGGTGGGACTCAAAATAGATCCGTTGCAAGTTGTAAAACGGCTAGTTTGTGCCACTTAACTCTCCCAACCTCAAAGGGACACCCTCAACTATAAATAGGACCTCTTGGACTTCATTCCAAGGTTGCTCATTCACATATGCTTGGTCCTAGCCTTAGTTGAGTGGTTTCTAATCCTTTGAGCCCCTTTCTCTCTCTACCTTCAAAGCAAATTCGTGAGTATGAGTGAGTTAGGATCCCATGTATGAGAGCTATCATTTGTAATCTTGTAAAGCTCTCCTTTCCACTTCTCCCATCTCCATTCTCTATGAAGATTGATTGAAGTTTCTTCTCCGAGTGAAAGAGAAGAAGGTTGCTGTTCTTCCCCTAGTGAAGGAGAAGAAGGCTAGCTGCTCCAGGCCTCCAAGTGAAGGAGGAAGGTGCTAAAGCTCTCCAAGTGAAGGAGAGGTGCAAGGCAAAGCTCAAGCAAGATAGGTAAATCCTGCAAGGCCGAAGACTAAAGCAAGAGTGGGTAATTCCTTTGAAGAAGGTGAAAGACTACTTGCTTGGTGGGTAAGTCCTTGGTGAGGTAGAAGATCTTGGCTTGATATATAAGTCCTTGGATGGTTGGTAGTTGTAGCTTGTAATCTTATTGTGTGATATATATATAAGAGAACCAAGTTACAAATCCTAGAGCCTAACCAACTCTAGGTAGTGGACTGACATTGCTCCTAAGTTTTAGGACATGGAACCACTCTAAACCACCTGTCCAAGTGCATGCTTTCCTTGTCTCTTATCCTTGCTTTGTATGCTAGTTTAGGACATCAAATTGCTGTTTTGAATTAAGTTCTGCACTTAATATAATTTGGTGGTCTAATCACTTTTGTGAAGTTTGTGAAGCTCTATTCAACCCCCCCTTCTAGAGCCCATTGATCCAACAAGTGGTATCAGAGCAGGTCTTCTCCAAGCTACTTCAACAAGTGGGAGAAGATGGGCGATTCAGCTCTTGGGTCACTCAATCTTGAAGGAAGCTTCTCCATGAGACCCCCGGTCTTCGACGGCACAAACTTCCTATATTGGAAGAGAAGGATGCAATTCTACATCCAAGGCGTGAGCTACGAGATGTGGAAGATAGTCCATCTCAAGTATGAAGAACCGAAGGGGAACATCACCACGTGGACGGAAGATGAGATGAAGCGTGCTCAACTCAATGCTAAAGCTGTGAGCATCATCTACGCCGCCCTTTCACCATCGGAGTTCAACCGCATCTCTTCTTGGGACACGGCGCATGAGATTTGGCATAAGTTGTGTGTCACCTATGAAGGGACGGAGCAAGTCAAGGAGGCCAAGGTCTATATGCTCGGCGGCCTACTTGAGAACTTCAAGATGGGGAAGAATGAAAGAGTTGCGGACATGTACACAAGGTTGAATGTCATCTTGAACAGCCTTGCAGCCCTTGGGAGTGTCATGGATAGAGGTACCATCAATGCAAAGATCTTGAGATCTCTTCCAAAGAGATGGGAGCCAAAGGTCACTTCAATTGAAGAAGTCTACAAGCTGAGCGAGTTGTCAACCGAGGAGCTGGTTGGTAATCTCCAAGCACATGAACCAAGGCTCGACAAGCAAGAGGAAGAGGAGAAAAGAGAAGAGAAGGAGTCCAAGAAGATGAAGGACACAGCCTTCAAAGCTCAAGTTGAAGAAATGATGCGGCAACAACAACTTGCCATGAAGTCTCCCTGCCCTTCCTCAAGCGAAGATGAAGGTGCAAATGATCATGAAGCCAACTATTCAAAAGGAAGACACTTCAAGGGCAAGCCATCATCCTCCACTCCTAGATGCTATGAGTGTGGTCAAAAGGGCCACTACAAGAATGACTGCCCAAAAGCCAAGAAGGGCTATCATAAGAGCAGCCACAAGAAGGATGACAAATACAAAAGAGAAGCCAAGTACAAGAAGAAGAACAAGAAGGAGAGAAGACCCAAAGATGCAGCTCATGCGGCATGGGAGGAGTCTTCTACTTCAAGTTCCTCAAGCTCCGAGGATGGTGAATGTCACCTTGCACTCATGGCTTCTACTAGTGAAGAAGTAATTGAGGTAAGTGAGGTGAGCAAGGTAAGTGATGAAAGTTTACTTGATTTATCTAAGGAAACCCTCATTGAAATGCTTAATGATTGTCAATCATCTTTTGCTAAATGTAAAGCTAAAAGAAAAAGATTAGGAAAGATAGTTGATGATCTCTATGCCAAGATTGACATTCTAGATCAAAATGAGAAATTGCATCTTGATAGCATAGATTCCTTACAAGGGCAATTTCTAGACCTTGAACTTCAATATAATGGAGTAGAGGTTGAGAATGGTACTTATCTTAAAACTATTGAAAATCTTAAGATAGAGAACCAAAATTGCCTAGATGAGCTAGATGTTCTAAAAACTAAAAATGTTGAACTTAAGCTTATTGATGATGCTAGGAGAGATGAAGTGTATGCTTATCAAAGAGAAATTGTTGTCCTTAAATCTGAAAATGCTAAACTTCTTGCACAAACAAATGATTTATCTTCTAGACCTATCTTGCCTAGAAATGAAGTTGCTAACTTAACTCTTGAAAAAGACTCTCTTCTTACTAAAGCCCTTTGTCTTGAGGCCGACCTTTTTCATGCTAGAGAAGATCTTGCTAGTTTATCTACTACCATTACAAATCTTAGTGATGATAATGCTAAATTAAGATCTACTTTGCAAAGGTTTCTTTCGGGTAAGAAGTCTCTAAATGATGTTCTAGAGCACTCTACCAAACAAGTTGGTACTAGTGGTCTAGGATACAATGCGACTACTCCAAAAGGTAAGAAGAAGAAGAATGGTAAGAAAAAGAGTGTGGAAACTCCAATTTTCAATGGAGAGTCCTCCGGCTCTAAAAACCCCATGGTATGTATGCATTGCAAATTTGATGATCATTATTCCACCTATTGTCCTTACAAGCCTAAGGGGACCAACCCAAATATGAAATGGGTCCCCAAGCTAACCCCGGACCCCAAAGTTTGAGTTGGGTTCCGACATCCTCTTTTCTTGCAGGTCACAAAGAAATGGATTGTTGATAGTGGCTGCTCTAAGCACATGACTGGAGAAATCAGCCATTTCAACAAAATTGTGAAGAAGAAAGGAGGATCGGTAACCTTTGGGGACAACAAAAAGGGTAAGGTTATAGGTGAGGGTGATGTAGGTAATGATTTGTGCATTAAAAATGTTTTTCTTGTTGATGGCCTACATCACAACCTAATTAGTGTTAGCCAATTATGTGATAATGGTTATCTTGTGCTCTTTACTTCCTTAGAATGCTTGCTTCTAGATTCCCTGTCCTATAATGTCATATATAAGGGAACTAGAAATGGTAATCTATATGTGATTGTTCTTGATGCTTTAAAGCCCATACTAAATAGATGCTTAGTCGTGGATAAAAACGATCTTTCGCTTTGGCATCGACGTTTGGGTCATGTGAACTTGCATCAAATGAAGAAACTGAACAAAAAGGACTTGGTTCGAGGACTGCCCAAATTGGATTTTGAAAAGGATGAGGAATGTCAACCTTGTACTCAAGGGAAACAAACCAAATCCTCCTTCAAATCCAAAGGAGTCATGAGTACCAAGAGAGTTCTAGAGCTTCTTCATATTGATCTCTTCGGACCTATGAGAACACAAACGCTTCGCGGCTCCAAGTACTATCTTGTTATTGTCGATGATTTTTCTAGATTTACTTGGACTTTCTTTCTCGTTTCTAAAAGTGATACACTCGATGTTTTCTCGAGCTTTTGTAAACGAGTTGAAAACGAAGCTTCTTGTCATGTTGTTTCCATCCGTAGTGATCATGGGGGAGAGTTTGAAAATGATCTTTTTGAATGTTTTTGTGAAAAATCGGGTTATTCGCACAATTTCTCTTCTCCTCGCACACCCCAACAAAATGGAGTTGTTGAGAGGAAGAATAGATCGCTGCAAGAGATGGCTAGGACCATGCTTCTTGAGTATGACACTCCTAAGAAGTTTTGGGCTGAAGCCGTTAGTACCTCATGTTTTGTGCAAAACCGAGTTTTCACTCATCCGACTTTTAAGAAAACCCCCTATGAACTATGGCGTGGTAGGAAGCCGTCGATTGATTTCTTTCATGTGTTTGGATGTCCTTGTTTTGTTTTGAACACCAAGGATTCTCTCGACAAGTTTGATCCGAAATCGTACAAAGCTTTCTTCCTAGGCTATAGCACCACTAGCAGGGCTTTTAGAGTGTTTAACATTGAACTATCTAAAATAGAAGAATCTATAAATGTTAAATTTATTGAAACTAATCCTGGTATTGGCAAGCATTTGGGTGATGATGATGTTGCAGATGAAATCATTCCTGTCTTAAAAGAGCTCAACATCAAAGACAAAGGTAAGCAGGTTGAAGAAGAAGAGAAAGAAGAGGAAAGGAAGGATCCCACTCCCCGCTTTGCAAAGAATCACCCCAAGGAGTTAATCATTGGCAACCCGTTTGAAAGAGTGAGGACACGAGCTGCACACAACAAAGAACAAGCAGACAGTGCCTTCATCTCTCAACTGGAGCCAAAGAACATCAAAGAGGCCCTTGGCGATGATGAGTGGATCCTTGCCATGCAAGAAGAGCTTGAGCAGTTCGAGAAGAACCGTGTGTGGACCTTAGTGCCAAGACCAAATGATAGAAAGATCATTGGTACCAAATGGGTCTACCGCAACAAGCTTGATGAGCAAGGAAAAGTGGTAAGGAACAAAGCAAGGTTAGTAGCACAAGGTTACAATCAACAAGAAGGTATTGATTTTGATGAAACCTATGCTCCTGTTGCTAGATTAGAATCTATTCGTATGCTACTTGCCTTTGCTAGTTATAAAAATTTCTTGCTTTATCAAATGGATGTTAAAAGTGCGTTTTTAAATGGTACAATCGAGGAGGAAGTATATGTTGCTCAACCTCCAGGCTTTGAAAGTGATAAGTTACCCAATCATGTCTATTTCTTGCAAAAAGCTCTCTACGGACTCAAACAAGCACCTCGAGCTTGGTATGAGAAACTAAAGAACTTTTTGTTAGATAACGGGTATATCATGGGCAAAGTTGATTGTACTTTGTTTCTAAAACACACTTCTACCCATTTTCTCATAATTCAAATATATGTTGATGATATTATATTTGGCGGAACTGACCTTGATCTTTGCAAAGAGTTTGGTTCTCTTATGCAGAGTGAATTCGAGATGAGTATGATGGGTGAGCTGACCTTCTTCCTCGGCTTCCAAATCAAACAAACCAAGGAGGGTAACTTCATCAACCAAGGCAAATACACACTTGAACTTCTTAAATGCTTTGGGATGGAGAACATGAAGCCAATGGATACACCCATGTCAAACACTGCAAAACTTGACAAGGATGAAGAAGGTGAGAAGGTAGATGAGAAGCTCTATAGAGGTATGATCGGAAGTTTACTTTACTTAACTGCCTCTAGACCTGATATAATGTTTAGTGTTGGCTTGTGTGCTCGCTTTCAATCAAGCCCTAGGAAATCACATCTTGTTGCTGTCAAGAGGATTTTGAGGTACTTAGCCAAAACTCCAAATTTTGGACTATGGTACCCTAAGTCAAGGGACTTTACTCTTGTAGCATATAGTGATGCTGACTACGCAGGTTGCTTGATTGATAGAAAGTGCACAAGTGGCACTTGCTTCCTCTTGGGACCATGCTTGGTGTCTTGGTTCTCCAAGAAACAGAGCACAGTGGCATTATCAACTACCGAAGCTGAATACATTGCAGCCGGAAGTTGTTGTGCCCAGGTCCTATGGATGAAGCAAATGCTCCAAGACTTTAACATTCATTTTGATGCTTCTCCTATTTTCTGTGATAACACTAGTGTAATAAATCTTTCTTATAATCCAATATTGCATAGTAGAGCTAAGCACATTGAAGTTCGCCATCATTTTCTCCGTGATCACATTGTCAAAACGGATATTTATATCACACATGTGGATACGGAAAATCAGTTGGCCGACATTTTCACTAAACCGCTTGCTAGAGAACAATTTAATTTTATTAGATCAAAATTGCTCATAATCTCTCTTGATGATGTTGAATTGCTCTCTAATTAGTTGGTTACACCTTATGTGTGTTGCTCTTGCTTATAAATGCTTTGATTGCTCAAAATGCTTGTTTTTGATAAAATTTCTCTTGTTTCTATCTCTTCTTCGGGATTTTTCTCACAAATCGGGTTTTAATCGACAAATAGTACCCTATGATGATGGGAATGTGCCTAAATATGCTTAATATACAATCTAGTCCAACCAGAAAAATTGTATTCGGTCATTTGAGGCTAGGGCTAGCTTTTAGTTTTTTTTCCTCATCAGGGTTTCTGTCGGCCGAGTTTCCAACTCGGCCGATCGGTCGGGTACAGGGCACCTGTGCGCTCTGTCGGCCAAGTTTCCTTTCCTGGAACTCGACCGATCGGCGGCAGGCTGGTTTAATATATATAGGAATCGGCCGACTTGCTCCCTCTCAACTAGAGCAAAGTCGACCGAACCCTAGACGACCAGCCCGACCCTTCCTCCCCTGGTGCTCCTCTCTCTCTCTCCGGCCGTTTTCGCCCCCAAATCGACCTGTTCGTTTGTTCTTGCTACTCTTAGAGTGCCGCCTGCTCTCTCTCTCCGCGTGGATCGGCTCCATCTCCTCGTTCTCCTCTCCAATGAGGTCCCAACGCCGGAAACGTGCCGTTCCCGCCCCTGCTCCTGCGGTTCCTCTTGCGCCTAGGTATATGGCTTTTGATAATCTTTCTTTTGTTGACAATGCTGCTATTGCTCGCTACAAAGAGCTCCTTCCTTGTTATGACCCACTCCTTTCTTAGTCGATAAATACCTCGAATTATGTAAAACACAGTAATTAGTGTTGGGTATCAAATTAAACATCATGGATAATCAAAATAAGTTAATATATGAATCAATAGTTGAGTTTGAATCACCTAAGGCGACTAATGATATCAATGTTGATTAATTAGTTAATTAGGTTGAGTTGAATACTCAATGTTGCAATTAGTGTTTTGACCTGATGTGACAAGCTAGTTAACATGATTTTATGCCCTGGGATGATAGAGAATCTCGTGCTTGAGAGTTTGCAAGAAAAATCACCCGAAACCGACTTTCGAGTTAAAAGATACGGGCATTTGAGTGTTCAGGGACCTAGTAGTAATTTTTGATCTTTGTTGGGCATTTTGCATTCCGGCCCCTCCGCGAACCGACCCTTCTCTTCTTCTTCTTTCGCCCGATGAAACAGTGAACGACCGCAGAAGCGGCGCTCGTTTGAGAGCAGAAGAAGGGAGGGCTACACCCATGCGATTTTGGGGGCGATTTCGAGCCCCAAAGCTCCGACCAGCAGTGCCCCTTCCTTTCCCTTCTTCTTCGTCCTTCTTGCCCTAGCTCGCGCCCACTTATGTCTCTTCCAGTTAGCAGCGCCTCCCTACCGCAGTAGCAGCTGCGTTCCATCGGCAGCAGCAAAGGAGGCCGAGACGGTCAAGCTTGGAGCTGGTGAGGTCGTCTCGGCTGCGCCTTGCTCCTCCGCCACCTCCTCATCGCCTACCTTGCTCCATCTATGCCTGACCAAGCTAGGGCGGCGCCCCCTTGCAGGTGCTGCGCCGGCCAGCCGTAGCTACTGCTGCGTGCCCAGCAAGGAGCTCGCAAGGAGTCTGATTGGTGTGGAAACACTTCGAATCGATCGCCTTGAGTCCCACCCTGAAGCCTAGGTACAAATTCGCAGCCCCATCTTTGATTTAGCTCCTAGCTGAGCTTGTGTCTAACCTGTACATGAGAAAATGGATGCTTGCTTGCAATAGGTCCGGCCAGGGGCAGTTCTGCCCAGGAAGCACCACCAAACATCGCCAATGAACTCGGCCATGGTCCAGATCACGAATCTATAGTCAATCAACCATGATTGAGCATGTAGCCAAGTTCCTCCTTCAACCTGTACGTGAAGCAGGTTGTTCCTGAGTAAATCCAAGGTTGTAGAAGACCCAACAAATGCCTCAAATCCGGCCCTGGACGCATTGCTGGACGAATCCAGACGTTTCGAACCCCGGTGAGTAGTATCTCACTCATTTATCACTTTTAACTCAAAACATGATGTTTTGGTTGAATCGACATTAGTTGCGGGTAACGTCATGTACCCGGGTGCCAGGCAGTGCCGACACCGCTCAATTTTTAGGTTGCGCATTTCAATTGTTAATTTCTGCTCAACATTAGTTAGTTAATTAATATGCGCGAGGTAAATTAGTAAAATTGAATGATTTATCGAAAGTTAACTTGTTCGACTAAATGTTAACCAGTAGCACACGACCAGAAACTGGACAGTTTGGGCATAAACTCGGGTTGTATGATTTTTTAATAAATTAATTGAGTTAAATGATGCACGACTCAGAATTAGGGTTGATGTGCACATATTTTGAGGAATTTTAGTAGATTGGCAAATGTTGTTGATGGTTGCATATAAATAGATTAAATTGTTTTATTAGCTTGTTACAATGATTTATTGTATGATTTCAATGTAAATATGCCAAGTGACATGAATATTATTATTTGAGAATTTCTAGTCTGCCTGTATGCTTATAAAAGTTGATATTTTAGAAATGTCAAGTGGACATGCATTTAGTTTATTCAAGAACTTGAAATCTGCCTACATGTTTACTATGTTGAATCTCGTGGTATTTGAAATACCTGAGTATACAGCTTGCTCAGTTTAGTATGATATTCGTGTAATGTGATAAGCTTCAACTAAATTGAAGAGATACCATAGCGGTACTAAAGTCAAGTATAAATGAGAAAAAGACACCATACAGTAAGAGAGAGATTGAATTATTGTATGAGCTTTCCTAGAATATTAAAATAATAGACTTAAGGGCCCTAACACCGTAGAACCCCTTTGACAGATCTGCTTCTTAGGGGTGAAACTCATGTTGCAACATTATCCGTGCGATGTCATGGAGACACGAGGATAGAGAGGCAGTGTCCAACAATAACGCGTGCGATGTCACGGTGGCACTGAAGAAAATTGGGGGTTATTGCAACAAGATCCGTGCGATGTCATGGAGGTAACCCCGTGAGACTCTCCGCCTGTGTACTCAGGTTTGTCAGGAGGAGTCTGGAGCACACGTGGTTGTGCAGCACACGTGGTTGTGCATTGAGGCCGTGGAGCCTGGGGTCCTGTAGCAGAACAGGGTTGGCGTCAGACTTAGCATTTTCCCGGGTGTGTCGCTAAGTCTTGTACGGTGGGATCGTAGCATGAACTTGCTACGGATCTTCATATGCAGAGTACACTGCATATGATTAGGGCATAATAATAATAATATGAATAAGTAATCATAAAGGATCATAGTAAATTTATATATCTGTTCATTTACCTGAAATACCTGTTGATACATAGAAATGTGATTATTATCTGTATATCTGCTATGTATTTAGAACTGCCTTGCTTAGTTCTGCATTTATGTTTAATTTCAATTTATAAACCTGATGAGTTGTTTAGTGATAGCTAAGTGAAATACTATTCACTGAGCGAGTAGGCTCATACCTCTACTCAAAACATTTTCAGGTTATCATCAGCAGCAGGAAATCAGAAGGATCGATTTATCCTTACGCCTAGTCGATAGAAGGTTCGTAGTTAGTAGTTAGAGGTCTCTTAATCCCTTCCCCTCGATCTTCGGGACAAGGTGTGAGTGAGAGAGAGAATGTGTAATAAGATGTAAATTATCTGTTATGCTTTATGTTATGTCGAATAACGTAATATGCCGTAGACTCTGTTTATATTGCTAGTCAGATTAATAAAGATGCTTCCGCAGTTTGTTTAGTTTCATTTTACATCTTAAAAATCAGATTTCCCTATTAATATCTTTAAAGGGTTTTAAAAAGTAAAGAGTGATTGGCTTATGTGTGAATCCCATCCTGTCGCGTCTTAATCTTGTGGTTTGTGGTTAATGTGAGATCGGGGCGTGACAATTTTGGTATCAGAGCTTTGGTTTAAGTACGTAGTTACTCAAGGTCAGGGGATGATAAGAGACCAATAGGATTAAGGTTTAGGTGTCTTTCTTCTATCTGTAATTTTCTAACAGGAAGTGTTCTGTTATACTATTGCAGATAGCAGGAAGAAGATGTGGTCACGAGAATCAAGTAATGAGCTAAGATTGAGTTATTAAGAATCATTAGGGTCAAAGATAAGGTTATAAGTAAGGCGAATAACGAATGATGTGTTTTAGCTCTCGAAGATCTGAGTGTTTAGATACCCTGGCCAGGTGTCTGAATACTTAGATCGACCAGTATCAAGCTACTCTGTCTGTTCTTCTCTGGATGCCCTGGCCAGGTATGCAGAGGAAGGATAGGCTAGAGAGAAAACCCTAGAAATCTTAGGGTTAAGAAATAAGAAAATAATGTAGGAGTAAGAGATTAAATAAAGGATGTGATATAACTCCTACCTTACATTGCTTATTGATTAAAGATCATTAGAAACGCTCTTATATGCATGAATTTAGACTTTCAGTTTGTACAATAAGTATGATTCTTTTATAATGTTGTGACATGAAGTGAATTGTTTAATGTTGGTTTTCCTTGTATTAAAGTAGACCCAAATTTATGTTTAAATGAGTTTGCTTTGAGTGGATGTTCATTCCACATGTTTAAGATTAATAGGGGTTGATTAATCCCGAGTAGCTCTTGGCTTCAGGACTACAGGTTCGGCCTGGTCCGGCTGGCAGGATGCGTTACTGGGATCTATTTACTCCTATTAACAAGTAACATAAGACTAGAAGTATAAATGTTCTTAATCTTGAGAATTAGGGCTTGAGAAGCATAGACCCTAATTGGCCCAAATTAGGATTCAAATAACGCATGAATACAGAATTTGATAAATAGAATGTCTCACTAGATGATTTTTAGTATTTTATGTGTAACTTTGATTTAGCTCCAATTTGGATATGAGTTGGATATATATAATGTGAACAACATTGGAAGATATCAGAATTTTTGAAGAATGTTCTGACCAGTTTATCGGCTGAGTATCAAACTCGACCGATCACATTTTCTGAATGATATAGCAATGTGGTAATTGAATTTTATCTTTTTATTGGTATATCCAATTGATCTCAAATTTTAACTATATTTGAA
Organism: Alisma plantago-aquatica; assembly: GCA_963693085.1. Taxonomy (NCBI): domain Eukaryota; kingdom Viridiplantae; phylum Streptophyta; class Magnoliopsida; order Alismatales; family Alismataceae; genus Alisma; species Alisma plantago-aquatica. The sequence goes on from OY856409.1 coordinate 704,217,254, forward strand.
AATCACAAATTTTAGACATTCTATTAATTTGGTGTAATTTTTGGATGACTTTTGATCTCTTCAGTAAGGTGTCGGTCGAGTTCCAACTCGACCGAATCTGCTGCAGACTGCTATATAGCAGCGCACTATTTGATTTTTAATTAATTATTGGTAACTTGAAATGACCTGAAATTTTTACTGTAGGTCTAAAACTTTATTAGCAACAACATATAAAATTTTCAAAATTTTTGGAGTTTCTGTTTACAGTTTAATAAACGAATTACAGAAACCATTATAAAACTGAATTTTCAGCTAAATGTAATTAAAGTTGAATGCTGGGTTAATATGTTATTGCCCCAAGCAACTCAATTTGATTTATATAATCGACCACACACATACAATAATGCTATGCTATTAATAAAGGATCAAACCCTAGAATGATTAAAGTTGTAGTAGTTTAAGGGATATCATTAGTAATGTAACCTTGTATACCAATATCTTTGTTAAATAAAGATCTTGAGATTTGTTCTATGAAAAGTAAACTGGCTTTGATAACGATCTAGGGTTTTGAAGAAGATAACCCGATCGGTACATGAACAACATGAGATGATTTAGAGGAATGAGTAAGACATAAACCTAAAATGTAACAATAAGTAAGTAACATAGGAAGCGGAATATTATCCGATTATGATATAAAGATAGCTGATGTAGTCCATGTTTTAAAGATATGGTGTCACTATCTTTATGATGTGACAATAGATTATCATCCTGGTAAAGAGAATGTGGTGGATGATGCTTTCAGTAGAAAGTCAAGTTCAACAGTTAATGCATTCTCTACGGCAGGTTTCAATTGAGACCTGCTAGTAGAAATGTGGGAGTTGAACCTAGACTTAGGGGTGACAGCACAAAGTGATTTGATTGTACAGATGTAAGTTAAGCTTACTTCTTATGATCAGATCAAGGAACTACAATAGGGTGATAGTGAGTTAAACCAGACTATGCATGACATGATAGAAGGAAAAGAGACTAGAGTTTAAGTTTTTAGATGATAATATGTTGATTTAGCGTGACATGTTGTGTGTATCTCGAGATGGAGTAAAATTCTTTTAAGGGGAAAAGCCTAAAAGAAAAGATTCTTATGGAAATGTATGTATTGATGTATGCTATGCTTTCAGGAAAATACTAAGATGTATATGAATTCCAAGAAGTTGAAATGGATGGTCAGATATGCAGAAGGATGTAGCTGGGTATGTGGTTAAAAGTAGTGTGTATCAGTAGGTTAGGGCTGAACCCTAAAAATCTATAGCTACCTTGTAATCTTTTTCTATACCTGTATGGGAATGGGAATTTATCACAATGGATTTTGTGGTAAGATTACCCAGGACACCTAGAGGTTGTGATTTGATATAAATGATTGTGGATAGACTAATTTAGTCTGCTCGCTTTCTTCATATTAAGTCGACCTTTGATGTCTCGAAACTTGACTAAGATATACATAGATGAAATAATTAGGTTGTTTGGTAATCCAGTTTCAATCATGTCATTTTGATATCCTAAGTTCACATCTAGGATTGTAGAAACAGTTGCTTTGTGCTTCGGGCACAAAGTTAAGATTCGATACAACCTTTTCATCTGCAGACGGATGGTTAGTTTGAGAGAACCATTCAGACTCTTGAGGACATGCTGAGAGCATGTGTTTTGCTTTTCAGTGGAAATGGGAAGAACATTTAAGTCTTATAGAGTTTGCTAGTGTGAATGTTGAGTTTAGATATACACAATTGATAATGGTACGGTTTGAGTATGAACCCAGAAAACACATATTTGGTAAATCATCAGGTGCATGATTTCAAGAAAGTATGATAACATTAAAATATGCGAATAAATCTAGTTGCATGCTTCCTGTTATGGTAATGTGTATGACTTAACATTTGTATGAATTGGCGCATTTCTCTGAAGATATTCTCAAGTACTATTAAATATTTGTGATATGATACGTAAATAACTCTTAATTGAGTTATGTGGTGCATAAACCAGGAAATTTGGTTAATATGCACGTACTTCGAGAAATTTCAGACAATTGATAAATATTACAGATGGTTTCTTATAAATGGAGTAAATTACTCTTATTGGTGTAATAGGATGTTCAATTACATGAAATCCGGTATGTATGTGCCAAAATTGAAATGGGTTTGAAATATTCAAGAATTTTAAATTTGTCTGCTCGTATGATATAAAGATTTCTCAGTAATTACAATGATTTGAAATATACTGCTCTGCCAGTTCTAGAATGATACCGTATTGTGATTTGAATTGCAATCAAACAGATGAGATAATGGAAACCCTAAGAGTAGGGTGTTGCCATATGACTAGTGAATGAGATAACCCTAAGAGTAGGGTGTTGGCATGTGATGAATGAACAATGCAAATGAAACCCTAAGGATAGGGTGTACGATGAATCAAGTATTTTAATACCAATTCTCAGTATGATATGTAGTGATACTTAACAATTGAATTGCATGATTTTAATTTAGTACCAGATTGACATGCATTTTGTTTTAGAATTTTAGATTGTTTGCATGTATAGTATAAAAATTTCTTGGTAATTACCATAAAGTGAGATACTATTATAACAATTCAGGAAAGACAATGTTTTGTGGGTTGGTCTGGGATCAGATCAGATGTGTTCTAGGTTAAGGGACTTATACAGATAATTGATCAGAGGATCAAAAGTTCAAGAATTCGCGAGATACCAGTAGTGAGGGTTTTATGAAGGAACCATAACATAGAGGAAGCTACGTAGGAATACGAGTCAGAGATGAGTAACACGTCTCCTTTCTCTTTTAGGAATTTCGGGACGAAATTCTTTTAAGGGGAAAAGGTTGTTATGACCCACTCCTTGCTTAGTCGATAAATACCTCGAATTATGTAAAACACAGTAATTAGTGTTGGGTATCAAATTAAACATCATGGATAATCAAAATAAGTTAATATATGAATCAATAGTTGAGTTTGAATCACCTAAGGCGACTAATGATATCAATGTTGATTAATTAGTTAATTAGGTTGAGTTGAATACTCAATGTTGCAATTAGTGTTTTGACCTGATGTGACTAGCTAGTTAACATGATTTTATGCCCTGGGATGATAGAGAATCTCGTGCTTGAGAGTTTGCAAGAAAAATCACCCGAAACCGACTTCCGAGTTAAAAGATACGGGCATTTGAGTGTTCAGGGACCTAGTAGTAATTTTTGATCTTTGTTGGGCATTTTGCATTCCGGCCCCTCCGCGAACCGACCCTTCTCTTCTTCTTCTTTCGCCCGATGAAACAGTGAACGACCGCAGAAGCGGCGCTCGTTTGAGAGCAGAAGAAGGGAGGGCTACACCCATGCGATTTTGGGGGCGATTTCGAGCCCCAAAGCTCCGACCAGCAGTGCCCCTTCCTTTCCCTTCTTCTTCGTCCTTCTTGCCCTAGCTCGCGCCCACTTATGTCTCTTCCAGTTAGCAGCGCCTCCCTACCGCAGTAGCAGCTGCGTTCCATCGGCAGCAGCAAAGGAGGCCGAGACGGTCAAGCTTGGAGCTGGTGAGGTCGTCTCGGCTGCGCCTTGCTCCTCCGCCACCTCCTCATCGCCTACCTTGCTCCATCTATGCCTGACCAAGCTAGGGCGGCGCCCCCTTGCAGGTGCTGCGCCGGCCAGCCGTAGCTACTGCTGCGTGCCCAGCAAGGAGCTCGCAAGGAGTCTGATTGGTGTGGAAACACTTCGAATCGATCGCCTTGAGTCCCACCCTGAAGCCTAGGTACAAATTCGCAGCCCCATCTTTGATTTAGCTCCTAGCTGAGCTTGTGTCTAACCTGTACATGAGAAAATGGATGCTTGCTTGCAATAGGTCCGGCCAGGGGCAGTTCTGCCCAGGAAGCACCACCAAACATCGCCAATGAACTCGGCCATGGTCCAGATCACGAATCTATAGTCAATCAACCATGATTGAGCATGTAGCCAAGTTCCTCCTTCAACCTGTACGTGAAGCAGGTTGTTCCTGAGTAAATCCAAGGTTGTAGAAGACCCAACAAATGCCTCGAATCCGGCCCTGGACGCATTGCTGGACGAATCCAGACATTTCGAACCCCGGTGAGTAGTATCTCACTCATTTATCACTTTTAACTCAAAACAGGATGTTTTGGTTGAATCGACATTAGTTGCGGGTAACGTCATGTACCCGGGTGCCAGGCAGTGCCGACACCGCTCAATTTTTAGGTTGCGCATTTCAATTGTTAATTTCTGCTCAACATTAGTTAGTTAATTAATATGCGCGAGGTAAATTAGTAAAATTGAATGATTTATCGAAAGTTAACTTGTTCGACTAAATGTTAACCAGTAGCACACGACCAGAAACTGGACAGTTTGGGCATAAACTCGGGTTGTATGATTTTTTAATAAATTAATTGAGTTAAATGATGCACGACTCAGAATTAGGGTTGATGTGCACATATTTTGAGGAATTTTAGTAGATTGGCAAATGTTGTTGATGGTTGCATATAAATAGATTAAATTGTTTTATTAGCTTGTTACAATGATTTATTGTATGATTTCAATGTAAATATGCCAAGTGACATGAATATTATTATTTGAGAATTTCTAGTCTGCCTGCATGCTTATAAAAGTTGATATTTTAGAAATGTCAAGTGGACATGCATTTAGTTTATTCAAGAACTTGAAATCTGCCTACATGTTTACTATGTTGAATCTCGTGGTATTTGAAATACCTGAGTATACAGCTTGCTCAGTTTAGTATGATATTCGTGTAATGTGATAAGCTTCAACTAAATTGAAGAGATACCATAGCGGTACTAAAGTCAAGTATAAATGAGAAAAAGACACCATACAGTAAGAGAGAGATTGAATTATTGTATGAGCTTTCCTAGAATATTAAAATAATAGACTTAAGGGCCCTAACACCGTAGAACCCCTTTGACAGATCTGCTTCTTAGGGGTGAAACTCATGTTGCAACATTATCCGTGCGATGTCATGGAGACACGAGGATAGAGAGGCAGTGTCCAACAATAACGCGTGCGATGTCACGGTGGCACTGAAGAAAATTGGGGGTTATTGCAACAAGATCCGTGTGATGTCATGGAGGTAACCCCGTGAGACTCTCCGCCTGTGTACTCAGGTTTGTCAGGAGGAGTCTGGAGCACACGTGGTTGTGCAGCACACGTGGTTGTGCATTGAGGCCGTGGAGCCTGGGGTCCTGTAGCAGAACAGGGCTGGCGTCAGACTTAGCATTTTCCCGGGTGTGTCGCTAAGTCTTGTACGGTGGGATCGTAGCATGAACTTGCTACGGATCTTCATATGCAGAGTACACTGCATATGATTAGGGCATAATAATAATAATATGAATAAGTAATCATAAAGGATCATAGTAAATTTATATATCTGTTCATTTACCTGAAATACCTGTTGATACATAGAAATGTGATTATTATCTGTATATCTGCTATGTATTTAGAACTGCCTTGCTTAGTTCTGCATTTATGTTTAATTTCAATTTATAAACCTGATGAGTTGTTTAGTGATAGCTAAGTGAAATACTATTCACTGAGCGAGTAGGCTCATACCTCTACTCAAAACATTTTCAGGTTATCATCAGCAGCAGGAAATCAGAAGGATCGATTTATCCTTACGCCTAGTCGATAGAAGGTTCGTAGTTAGTAGTTAGAGGTCTCTTAATCCCTTCCCCTCGATCTTCGGGACAAGGTGTGAGTGAGAGAGAGAATGTGTAATAAGATGTAAATTATCTGTTATGCTTTATGTTATGTCGAATAATGTAATATGCCGTAGACTCTGTTTATATTGCTAGTCAGATTAATAAAGATGCTTCCGCAGTTTGTTTAGTTTCATTTTACATCTTAAAAATCAGATTTCCCTATTAATATCTTTAAAGGGTTTTAAAAAGTAAAGAGTGATTGGCTTATGTGTGAATCCCATCCTGTCGCGTCTTAATCTTGTGGTTTGTGGTTAATGTGAGATCGGGGCGTGACATTCCTCGCTCTCCCTTTCCTTTTCGAGCTCTTTATCAGCCCCATAGCTTTCACGCCGACCTTTTCAAAGCTTGTCAACTCTTTCGCACACATCATCTTGAAGCTCTTTGTATTGAGGATGCCCGTTTTCATAACCTAAAATACAGCTCCAAAGCCGTACGTCAATTCTACGCTAACTTGCGGTGGAATTACGAATCTTTGGTTCCCCCTTCGGACACCTCAATCGTTTTGACGTCTATGATTGCCGGCCAACCTTTTCATATTACCGAACGCTCGTTCAATCTTTATCTAAATGGCAATGTTGGCACGGCTTCATGGATTACCGATTACCCTACTTATCTTGATCTCTTATATCCCGAGGACGTCTATAGGACCATTGAGGTTGACTTGACTGATATTCATAAGTTTCTCAAGCAACCCGATTTTCCTTATAGAAAGAAGGGCACTCTGCCATCTTCTGCCCTGTCCTCTCCTCGCCGTGTTTTGGCGTTCGTTCTCAGCTGTAATGTCCATCCCAAGAAAAATCAAACGGACATCGCTGAGAATACAGCTATGATGATGTATCTGCTTTTGAAAAACCAAGGAGTCAAATGGGCTCGTTACATCCTTCACCATACGACCTGTTTTGACTCGGGAAAGAACACCAAGGGCACACATCTTCCATATCCTGCCCTAATTTGTGGTCTTTTCCAGCATGCCACTGGAAAATCTCTCTTTACCGATTTTCTCTACCGCCCTGATCGTAAAGGAGTTTATATCAGTGAGACCACTCTTCAAAAGAGTGTCCCTACCTCTGGTGCATCATCTTCTTCTGCTCCACCTCCACCTCCACCATCATCTGATGCACCTCCTCCTCCACCCTTCACAGCTGCACCACCTCCTCCTGAGCCATCTTTCCGACCTCCTCCGCAGCCGGCTTTTGCTGACTTCCATGTCTCCAATGAGGCCCTCATGGGGTATCTCATGCACCAGCAGGCTTACAACATGCAGGTCCAACAACATCACCATCAGGATTTGTGCCACATCATGTCTTCCATGTCTTTGTCTTGCCCTCAGCCCTACCCCACCTACGAGCCCTACCCCGGTGGTGACTACGCTTCTTTTGCGTATAGTCAGTTTTATCCTCCTCCACCCCCTTCTGCTTCCGCTGATCACTCTGCAGGTGGATACTCTCCTCCGGTTCTGGCGCTCCCAGGTGGTCGTTTGTCTGAGCTTCTGGCCCAGTACACTTCTTCTGCTCCCCCTATTGAGGTTGCCTATGAGTTACATCCTCTAGGCATGTCTTGGGCCGAGCAGAGTGCGAGGTGGCCCGGGCGTGCTTTTGGTCCTCCAGACGAGGATATGGCTGACCAGGACGATGCTGAGACTGACGCTGATGAGGCTACTGCGACGGATGCTGAAGACGAGGATGCGGATGACGATGCCGATGCTGAAGACGAGGCTACACCTGCTGCTGCTCCTCCTTCCGATGATGGAGATGAGGACTACCAGCCCGACGAGGACATGGAGGCTGCTGTTGATGATGTTGACATAGATTAGTGTAGCTTAGAGTTGGTGTGTCTAGTTTAGTCTCGGATGACCATGATATATCTTTTTGGACTATGATTGTATTATTTACATTAGGCACATCATCTGAGTTGTACTATTGCTACTCCATTTGTCCGTGTAGTTTTTGTCTTATGGTTTCTTTTGGAAACACTTTGTATGGCTTATCTTATAGTATGTTCCATATTTTGATGAATGACAGTTTTTTTTGCTTTCGTGCTTTATCTTGGTGTTTATCTGTCTCTTTGTGATTTGGTTGATTGAGTGTTTGGAGAAGACCTTGCTTTTATGCTCTTCTACCCCCCCTGCCTTTTTGAGATGACAAAGGGGGAGAAAGACCTCAATCATATTGCTTTTATTGCTTGTATGGTTCTTTTCTTGTCTATAAACTGCAATGCATCTAGACTTATTTAGAATCATATAATATATATATATGCTATGGTTGCTTGTGTGTTAACTAACCATGCAGGAACGAGTAAGCATGAATTGAGGGGGAGCATTACAAATTGATCATATTTGCATCCCCTTGCAATTCCCTAAAGAAAAGGTATAATTTTCACATTCTTTTCAATATGTTGAGGAATGGTTTGTCATTGTCAAAAAGGGGGAGAATGTTGACCTAGATGTCGCACATTGCCCATATTTTGATAATGACTTAACCATTCCATTCATATGTATCTAACAAATCTATTTGAGATCATTGCAGATATTAGGTACAAGAAAAGAATCACTTTTAACTCCAAAGCTACTCTTCCAGCACATGCAAAACATGTGACTTTTAACCGCTTTGTAATATAGCCCTTAGAGGCTTAGAACATTTTATGTAATCACTCATAATCATGTTTTGCATTGTATCTAAGATGGATAAAATGATTGGGACTCAAAAATCCATCGTTTGTATAGTTTATGAAAATTCCAAAATACCCTTAACAGGGATTTTGTCGGCCGAATTCCAAACTCGGCCGATCCATATATTCTGGAATTTTCTGGGCTGTCGGCCGAGTTTCCAACTCAGCCGATCCCTGTTTGGTCGAGTTTCAATGGTAGGAAACTCGGCCGATCCACTGATCAGTCAAGTCTGAAGGTCGACCGATCGGTCGAGTTTCCCCATGGAAACTCGGCCGACAGTCTATCTCTCAGACTTGTCACCTAGTGTGTCGGCCGAATTGCCTTTAATGAAACTCGGCCGATCGAACTGTACTGGAATGCAGAAAAAGCAATTCCAACCGTTGGAGGAGTAGGTGGGACTCAAAATAGATCCGTTGCAAGTTGTAAAACGGCTAGTTTGTGCCACTTAACTCTCCCAACCTCAAAGGGACACCCTCAACTATAAATAGGACCTCTTGGACTTCATTCCAAGGTTGCTCATTCACATATGCTTGGTCCTAGCCTTAGTTGAGTGGTTTCTAATCCTTTGAGCCCCTTTCTCTCTCTACCTTCAAAGCAAATTCGTGAGTATGAGTGAGTTAGGATCCCATGTATGAGAGCTATCATTTGTAATCTTGTAAAGCTCTCCTTTCCACTTCTCCCATCTCCATTCTCTATGAAGATTGATTGAAGTTTCTTCTCCGAGTGAAAGAGAAGAAGGTTGCTGTTCTTCCCCTAGTGAAGGAGAAGAAGGCTAGCTGCTCCAGGCCTCCAAGTGAAGGAGGAAGGTGCTAAATACCCAAGTGAAGGAGAGGTGCAAGGCAAAGCTCAAGCAAGATAGGTAAATCCTGCAAGGCCGAAGACTAAAGCAAGAGTGGGTAATTCCTTTGAAGAAGGTGAAAGACTACTTGCTTGGTGGGTAAGTCCTTGGTGAGGTAGAAGATCTTGGCTTGATATATAAGTCCTTGGATGGTTGGTAGTTGTAGCTTGTAATCTTATTGTGTGATATATATATAAGAGAACCAAGTTACAAATCCTAGAGCCTAACCAACTCTAGGTAGTGGACTGACATTGCTCCTAAGTTTTAGGACATGGAACCACTCTAAACCACCTGTCCAAGTGCATGCTTTCCTTGTCTCTTATCCTTGCTTTGTATGCTAGTTTAGGACATCAAATTGCTGTTTTGAATTAAGTTCTGCACTTAATATAATTTGGTGGTCTAATCACTTTTGTGAAGTTTGTGAAGCTCTATTCAACCATCCCTTCTAGAGCCCATTGATCCAACAGAACTATTCCCAGGTGATTCAACCTTACCTAGCTCTTATTATGAAGCAAAGAAGACAATTACAGATCTTGGTTTCTCATATGACAAGATAGATGCATGTGTGAATGATTGTATGTTGTTTTGGAAGGAAGACTGTGGCCTTGATAAATGAAAAATTTACAATACTTCAAGATGGAAGTATGACAAGCACAATGGGGAAGAGAAATTAAAAGAAAATGGCAATAAAGTACCAATAAAGATCTTACGTTACTTCCCACTAAAGCCCCGCCTTTAAAAGTTGTTTATGTCCTCAAAAACATCTTCACTGATGAGGTGGCATCACGATAAAGAAGATGATGGGAATTTACATCATCCGATCGATTCCTTGGCATGGAAAAAGTTGAATGAGCTTCATGGTACTTTTTCTGTAGAGCCCAGGAATGTCAGACTAGGTCGTGCTAGTGATGGTTTTCAACCATTCAATAATTCTAGGTCATTATATAGCACTTGGCCCGTTATTCTTGTTCCGTACAACTTGCCTCCTTGGATGTGCATGAAGAAAACAAATCTCATTTTTTCCATGTTTATTCCAGGTCTTGATGGTTCAGGTAATTGTATTCATGTTTATTTACAACCATTAATAGATGAATTATTGAAGTTTTGAAATAATGGTATACAAACATTTTATGTAACTACACATCAAAATTTTAATATTCGTGTTGTTGTGTTGTGGACCATCTATGATTTTCCTACATATGGGATTTTATCTGGATGGAGTACCAAGGGAAAACTTGCTTGCCCTTGTTGCCATAAGGGTACACATTCGATTAGGCTGGCTAATGGTAGAAAGGAATGCTTTATGGGTCATAGGCATTATTTTCCTTTGGATCATAGGTGGAGAAAGAATAAATCTACATTTGATGGCACGATCAAGAAGGGCACACCCTCTACACCACTAAGTGGTGATGATGTCCTCATTCAAGTGCAAAGTTTGGAAGGGAATGTTCTTAGCAAATGTTCAAAAAAGGTATCTCACAAGAGCAGGGGGATAATTGGAACAAGAAAAGCATTTTCTTTAAGCTTCCATACTGGAAAGATCTATTGATACAACATACTTTAGATGTGATGCACATTGAGAAAAACATATGTGATAGTATTCTTGGAACTCTTATGAATGTGAAGAATAAGACAAAGGACAATTATAACTCTCATTTAGATTTACAAGCAATGAATATTAGGTAAGAGTTGCACCCAATGATAATTGGAGGGAAGATAGGGATGCTTGATGCATCATTCACATTATCCGTAGATGAAAAACATAGGATTTTAAGATTTTTGAAGGATCTAAAGGTACCAGATGGTTTTTATTCAAACATTTCCCAGTGTGTGAATCTTAAAGAAAACAAACATTCAGGATTGAAGAGTCATGATCATCATATTTTGGTACACCACATACTATTTCTTGCATTGAGTGGCCTTGTTCCTAAGGATGTTTATGAACCACTTCTTGAGTTTTTGCATTTCTTCAAGGTTTTGGGAAACAAATGTTTAGATATGGGTAATCTGAAGCAAATTGAATTTCAAATTGCAATTACACTTTATAAGTTGGAGCACATTTTCCCACCATCATTTTTTGATTTGAGGTTACATTTGCCTATTCATTTATCACATGAGACTATGTTATGTGGGCCCATTCATAATCATTGGATGTATCTGATAGAGAGATATTTGTACACATTGAAGTCCTATATTCGCAATAGATGTTGTCCAGAGGGTTCCATAGCAGAAGGCTATATAGCAGAAGAATGCTTGAATCTTTGTTCCAGATATTTGCATACTGTAGAGACAAGGTTCAATCGTCTTGATAGAAACTACGATGATTATGTCAATGAATGTGCAATATTGTCTGTATTTTCATACAAGGGAAGAGGATTAGGATGTGGAACAACAAGGGACCTTGATGCAGTTGAGTGGGAGAAAGCTCATATATACATCTTGAACAATTGTGAGGAAGTTAAGACGTTCATTGAGTACGTGATTCTTGAATTGTGTAGCTGAGCCATTTGCTGATAGATTTTATATTTTTTTTACTAACTTCATCACATGCATTTTCAATTTATTCTAGAGAATATTATCAAGCTCAAGGAGTTGATCCAGATCAAATATCTATTAAGGATTTAAATGAGGATTTCATATAATAGTTTAAGATGAAAGTAAGCTGGTCTGATTTGTTCAATATGGTTTTGTATACATGCTAATTTGATTTAGTTTTTCTACTAAATATCTTTTTTTAGATTGGAGATCAACATGAGAATGATAAAAGCAAGAAGACAGATGAGTTGCTTTCATTATCACATGGTCCACTGAAATGTGTGAAATGTTTCTATGGCTATGTAGTGAACGGTTATCGGTTCCACACTAAGTCACATGATGAAAGATCAAGGTCATAATGCAGTGGGGTAATGTGGTTGGTGATGATGGTAGTTGAATTAGTAGAGATTACTACGCACAACTAACTGAGATTATAGAATTACAATATTTGGGCAGTAAGATAGTGGTATTATTTCTATGTGATTGGTTTGATGTTGCTAAAGGAGTACAGACTGATGTGTATGGATTCACAAGTTTTGATTGCAAGCGTATTTGGAAAATTGTTGAGCCATTTATATTAGCAACTCAAGCATCTCAAGTTTTTTATGCAAATGACAACTTGACTTTCAAACAAAGCAATATTCAGGATCAATCTAGGATGGCTCCCATGTCAAAAAGAATTACTCCACCAACTAAAAATGTTTCTCCACCACAAGCCTATGATGCTCCTCCAACTAAAAATGTTCCTTCCCCACAAACTGAAGTTGATCCTACACCTCTTGAAGAAGTTCTTATTGAACCAGAACAGAATGTGGAGATCGAACTGATGTCGACTAATGTCATCAATGATATTTCAATGTGTATGTTCACCTTCCTTTATTCATAATAAGCAGATTCAAGGGCTTGATTCAGACATTCCTTGACTTGCATTATTTATTCCTGCATCATAAATATCCCTTACCTGGATCATGGTTCTGTCTTACTAGCTGCCAATGTCTTCATAGAAATTTATAAGGGTTACCTTCTAGATAAGAATTTACAGGATATGGGCCACATGCCCCCCCCAGGCATCATGAGCATTGATCCATCCTAGGTACCATGTCTGAGAATAGGTTGGAAGGCTTTCAGTGACTCCCAACAACTCCATATTTGACACATATCACTTGGTATCCAGATGAAGGAATTGCGGACAGATGTATGTCTATTTAGGGATTGGTTTTAGAATTCGTTTTAGAAGTACGAACTGGGTCTATTTGGGTTAGGGTTCACTTCTTATATCTAACACTACATGCTTAAATCTCTGCCTAAGGCACATGAACTCATAAGAAAACATAAGGATTCATTTTTAAGGGATGAAGGTGTCCTCTAAGGCTAGCCCAGGTGCATAGAATGCATAATATTTTATTGTTATCAAACATTAGGTTATCATAGTGATTCAAAAATATAGGTTTTTTGCTAACATTAGATTATCATAGTGATTCAAACATAAGGTTCGCTCATAAACAATTTATGTCATTTTTGAACAGATCCCTATCACTAACTATTTTTCTCCTCATCCCCCTTTTTAGAATTTTGCTCTACCCCCTTCCACCGCCTATTCTTTCCCACCTCCACTGCCACTACCCCTTTCTCTCTTCCCTCCTTTATAAACTACAGTAATGACTTGACCTAGTGGGTGATCAGGCTTAAATCAGTTGTGGCACCAATAGGAACCCTGACTCATGCCACCATTGCATGCCCTCATGACTATCATCACAAATTAAAATTAACATTCTAGGATGCCTCATTTTGAAACTTTTGTTCTTTTTGTATAATGAGATTCTCACATCGTCATAATTGGGTTATGATCAGATTGAATTTTGGGAAGATGTTCAAACTTTACACTCTCATAGTGATTCAAAAATATAGGTTTACTGCTAACACAGATTACCAATCTTGTAACGTTTTCTTTCTATAAGTAAACATCATTCTAGAGAACCTAATGTTTGATAACCCTACCTCTAGTATTCCTTTCGGCAGGCCAACCTTTGTGTGGTTGGAGTGTTTATTATCAATATATGATGATAAGCTGATATTATAATCGATATATTAGAGTGTCTATTTACTTAAGCGTTTTGTCTATGATGCATAATCATTGTCTTAAGGGCATATGCAACTGAATCACTATAAAATGATATGTGTTTGTTGTGCTATGTGTTTCATAACTACATACATTATATATCTTATACAATACTATGTAATGCTTCTTTATTTTTTATTACTGAATATAGCCAGTGCCACTAAAAAGGAAGTCAGTCGTCGAGGACGTAACAAATGTAAAAAAGTGGCTAGACTAAGAAGAGGTGCCAATATAGATGTCACATTCTATCAAGGTCGCCATGTTGGAAAAATTCATAAGGTGTGGAATAGACATTTGGGTAGGATTATTTGTGATCGGAATATTTGTCCAATCAAAGTGCATTCTTGGAATGAGGTTACAGAAAGACAAAAAGATCACATGCGGGCTACAATTATGGTAATATCTTCTACACTTTATTGTTATCATCATTTGACAAACATCCATGATGCATTGATGTTCTTGTGTAATTAAACATGTATTAGGATAAATTCTCAAATGACCACATGGAGGAACAGAAAGCTCACACTTTAAAACACTTGAAAGAATTATGGATAAAGTGGAGGGCATCAATGCATCAAACTGTGAAGGTGTTGGACATGAAACAACAACTATCAAAGAAACCTATGGCAATTGAAGTTGAAAGTGATTGGGAATGGCCTGTGAAAGATATTTTTCATAGTGAAAAGTTTATGGTGACCTTTTTATTATAAAACTTTACATCAATTCAAATTATTTGTTCTTATATTTCTTATTTTTTTCTTCTATCTATATGCACATTATATTAAATGCAAGCATCGAGTAAGAGAAACTCCATAAATAGAGAAGGGCTAAACAATAAGTTACTTCATCGCACTGGTAGCATGCCTCTTAGAGAAATATCATGGCATAAGGTTGTCTAATTTTCTCTTTATGCTATACTTTGTCTCTAGGTATGCATATAACTTTTTTGTTGTACTATAGGAAGGAAAAGATGGGAACCCACCTGACTTGGGAACAATGTACTTTGAAAGCCACAAGAAGGGTGATACCTTAGCTACTATGAAGTCATCCCAAGTTCATGTAAGTAAGAAAAAAAATATGTTTTCAGTCCATTAGTTACTAACATAAATTGTTGATTCAGGAAAAATTCATAACCATCCAACAAGCAGAGCCATCCCTTTGCCCCATTGAGGTCGCCGAAAAAGTGCACGGAGAATCAAAGATAAAGAAATACATATCCTGTTAGGGTGGAGGTGTAAAGCCAAGAGATGTTACACGACCATACAAAACAAAGAATGCCTTACTTGATGAACTCAAAGAAAAAGACCAAGCATTGAAAGATAAGGAGGAAGCTTTGAAAGTTCAAGAGAAAGCTCTTAAAATAGTTTAAGATGGAAAGCGAACCACACAAAAATATTTGGAAAATGTGGAAAATGTACTAGATAGGATAATCAGCAATCAAAAATTTTAGGAACTTTTGGATTTTAGTGAGGATGATGATGGTTGTGCCTTTTCTTCGGCTATTTCAGATAATGATACCTCAAATTAGTTATGAGATCAGTTCACCAATTGATGATGCTTCTTGTTACTGTTGTATTCTTTGTAGTTCATATATTTGCATATCATAGCTTTCTATGACACATATCTATTGGTGAAATGAAACTAAATGCTTTATTGTTTTATCTTGTAGGAATTGGAGTCTCCAATTCTATTAACCATTTGGATCCCATCATGTGGTTAAGCTACAACATTAGGCTATGAAGGAAGATCTTGTTAATATTTATATTTTGTTGTTGTTTATATTTATTGTTCTAGACATTCTCCACCTTTTCTTATGAATACAATGTACTAGTGTTTCTCTGAGTACAAGTTTCTCTAAGTACAACTAATAGTAGGATAAAAAACACATTCGTGTTGCTCAGTTGTGATGTAGCTAATTTACTAGACTGGTTTGGTGAAGTTTTATTCAGAAAATTAATCATATCTTTTATAAGTATAACACTGGTTTATTTTCTATATATGTTGGGTTTAAAGGCCCCTCACTTGGTCCTGTGGGAGGTGGCCAATGATAGTGATGTTTAGATTGTGGTTAAGCTAATGCCATAGTATGAATGTGGTTGTATCACTTTGAGTACAAATTGGTTGTATGTAACCCATGAGGGGTTGTTATCATTTAGCATTTGTCATTCTTTTCCATCGTATGTAAGAATGTGTTAACATTTCACTCAGACATAACTGTACTCTTCAAGCTCGAGAAATCCCACTGCCAATGAGGCCGAGTCAGAATGGCAGTGAACCAACTCTGAGTTGATCGCAACATGTATATTGATGTTCAAATGTATTTTAGTGTTCTATGATTTTGTTGCACCTGATTTTTTCCCTTTAATAAGTAGCAATATCTCTTCCAAAAAAATCATCAAAATGAACATAAGTAGATTATTTAGATTTCAATGGTTCTCGTTTGCAGGGACTTTTGATCTTTTCAAGTCTTTCAGTAGGTTACATGCATAGATGGGTCTGAAACTAGGCTTCCATGACATTCCTATTTTATATCACTCATCCTAAGATTGGATATTCTGGAGGCAATCGATGTAGTACCACCTCAGAGTACTTCAAGTAAGTATCAAGTGAGCACTTTCTTGAGTAAACATCAAGCAAAAATGATTACTTTTCTAATTGCTCTTCAATAAGATTTCTGGTCCAAATACCTGAATGTATCAAAAACCTCAAAATTATTGTATTGATCTGATACACACACACCAGGTGAGAGATTTTCAGACCTATGTTGAACCATGATTTTGGAGGCTATTTTCAAACAATCATTATATGGCGAGATGGGCACAGTTGGATGTATGTTTTGGGGTTTTAACCTTAGAAATTAGCATAAGTGTGGGTTCAAACAATTTAGTAGGTAGATCCTCACTCTGAATTTCCACCTGCATTGTTTAAATAATAGAACGACCTCTATGATGCCTATTATGTCAGAGAAAGAGTCAGACAATGTCGTCTGTACGTGCCACTTTATAGGGGTTGATATGCATAAGCACACATTGAACTTCATCAGCATTTGAGCATGCGAACTATATTCTATATCTGTCCTTGATTCATTGTGGCATGGAAAAATCCAGTGTTATTATCTCCAGGTTGAAGATAGCTAATGTGACTCTGCTACCTCCAGTCCTCATCTTCTCCGAGACAAATTCCTAGATGGTATGTAGAGTTTCACAATTGCTTTCAAAAATGGTACATGCATATAAGGAGAGAGTTTAGATAGAAATGGGCTATGATTGAGTCAGGATTGCCAAAAGGGGTACCTAGAATTTTGCCTTGGGATCACATT
Organism: Alisma plantago-aquatica; assembly: GCA_963693085.1. Lineage (NCBI taxonomy): Eukaryota > Viridiplantae > Streptophyta > Magnoliopsida > Alismatales > Alismataceae > Alisma > Alisma plantago-aquatica. The sequence continues at coordinate 704,234,476 of OY856409.1, forward strand.
CCTTGTTATCATTGATGTTTTTTGGCATGGGTAGGATTTTATCAGTGTCTAACAATTGCTGATCATTTCTACATGAGGTCTATAGAACAAATGGCATACTTTGTTCCAACTATTAGTTTTGTGGAAAAAATAATCAAGCACTAAAAATTTAAATGGCAAAAGCAGGAGTAACTCGTATACACCAGATATTGTAAAACCTACCTTAGTTGATCAAGCCTCAATAGAGTTAGCTTAAATATACATTGATGTTCATGGGCCTGAGCATTGTCAGGACCTACTACCTAGAAACAACCTTCCCATAGAATGGATATAGTATTTGACCTGTTGTGTTTTATTTCTCTCTCATACGAGTTGGACTCTTGTGTATGCGCAACTTTCTTTCCTCCTTTTTCTATGATTCATCATTTTGTTATCATTTTCTTATTTTTTTATTAGAGATGTTGTTTAGCTTGATTCCTTTTTGTTTTTGGTCCACCAGGTTTCTTTCATTTGAACCTTAGTAGCCACTTCATTGGATTAGTGCTGCACATGTTCCCCTTGATTGGGTCTCCCCTGAGAACCTTTTTCTAATGGTATAGGGTGTCCCCTAATAAATGTTGCATCGATTGCATATTTTAGAATTATGTATTTATTATCTATTTCAAGTACTTAGGTTAGACTTGCTTGTGGTATTTTGAGAAGTGTCCCACCTCAACAACTCATAAAGAAAAGAGAAGAAACATGACTACTTGATCTAGAATACAACTCCACATGTTGAAGTCTAGACCTAGCACCTTCAACTACCATTTCTTATCATTATAACATTAACACATGCTCGCATCACTATCATTCATGTGCTATGATCTCCATTCATAGGTTCAATGAGTTGCCTCATAGGAGGAATACAGAGAGGGACATGGAGAAGAGGAAGAATAGGAATAAATAGTCATTTCACTGGTTCTTGCTCCACTTAATTTTCATAAGAAAAGGGAACTAAGAGTAGGACACAAGAGAGGATAATTAAGAGGTTGCGGAGGAAAAGTGAAATGGAGGATATGGTAAACTAAAATGAGAACAAGGAGGGATGTCTCAAATAGAGGGCTATTTACATCCATGTATAATCTAGGAAAATAAATACTAACTAATTGGGTGGAAATGTTGTCCATTATATTGCTGAGGTTCTTATTTTCTTATTAATTGTAATTGATCATTTATGAATATATATCATGCAAGATCCATATTAAAAACAAATCATGATTGATTCGTTGTGATGATTAATTGATTGGAACAACACTAGCTCTCTTAAGCATATTTCTATTGAAGAGATATACTAGATAGTTAATTCAGTATTTGTACTGTGTGCATGAACTAACCTACACATGCAGGTGGTATTTGAGATTGTTGACGGTGATTCAGTCTTCAAGGTGAATAATGAGAACTTTGTTGTCGCTATGCCTCTGCCAACGTGAGCATGGATGACATCGAACGTCTATGCATGGAGAATCTGAAGTTCTATTGTAGGTATTCAGAATTTCATGTCGCAATGATGATGTTCAACCACATTAAGTATAGAGTTGAGAAGGAATTGTTATGTTGGTTTTGTTTCTTTGAGTTTCTTGCTCATTTCTTGTGATGGATTTATCTTTTGTTCACCATTTAAGCTTCATGATTCATTGAATGCGTAAATGGTCAAACTTAGCATGGTTACTTGTGAAGAAACATTTTCCTATTATGTCTCCTTTAGGTTCTCCTTTCTATTTCATTTTGTAGTAGAAGTGGGCTTTGTGGCTAGAAAGTTTATTGCTTTACCTCTCCGGTCTGTTGCCTTGACTCCTCCATTGTGGTGATGCTTTCAGCCATAAGCCCCATCTCCTTTCCTCCTCTCACTCAAAGTCTTTGTGCTAGTAGTTTTTTTTAGTATTCCCAACTGTCTCACAAAGAAAGCAGAGGGTTGGTCATCTATCATATTTTATCTCGATGTCTACAACATGCTCAATATCCCTTTTTTATCTTTTGGATGCATTTTAATAGGTTGAGTAAATTGATTGTTATGACCGCATCTGAGCTTAATTGGTAAACTATGGTTTACCTGGATGATCACATATTTAATTGGATTGATCATTGCTTAAATCTAATTAATGATGATATCTCAATTATAATATGTTAAACCTAATGAGAACCCCAAGCATGATATCTCTTTGTATAATTAGGGTTTGAGATATATAAACTCTAGTCGGTTGAATTAGGGTTTTCAACAAATAAGCTCATTTGGGAAGGAATGATAGAGTTAGGCATAGAAAAATAGAAATGATAGTTGGATGCTTGGGTAGCACGGCCATGGTGGGTAGCACGGTCGTGCTAGGTCATTGGTGGCACGGGCATGCAAGGCCACACAGTCGTTTTGAAAGAATTGAAATATTAACCAACTTTTATACTCAAATCTGCTGAAAACAATGCACCACGGCTGTGGTAGGTAGCACGGCCGTGCTGGGTCCATCTTGCACGGCCGTGGCAGCTAGCACGGCCGTTCTGAGGCATTTTTGCTTCAAATGACATTTCTGCAGATTTCTGGATAGCAGTGTACTGTTCTATTTTTAATTATTTATTGGTAACTCCAAATGATCTCAAATTTTAACTGAAGCTTTATAGATCAATTATCAACAACGTGATAAATTCCCATAATTGTTGGAGAAGTATTGATCTCTGAAATAAACGAATTACAGTAACTTTTGTATAACTGAATATTCAGCCAATATAATAAAAGTTGAGTGTAGGGTCAATATGCAATTGACCCAAGCAGCTCAATTGCTCTATATGTTCGAACACACACACTAGAAACGAGCTCCTAGAGAGAGAGGGAGAGTTAGGGTTTGAGAGGAGAAAGTGGTGGAATTGCTGAATTAGGGTTTTGCGGTCCGAGGAATGGTGAAATCAAGTAAGTTTAGCTTCTTTGTATAGCCTTTCATGGTGAATCTTCTCTCACATGTCAAGATTCCGTCCCTCCCCTGATTTGATCCAAAATGGTATCAAAATTTCTCCTTTTCTCACTTTTTCTTCATAATCCCTCATTTTCAAGGTTTCCGAGTTGAATGGAAGAAGAATTGGGAAATTTGCTAGGGATTTGATATGAGTTCAAAATTCTCAGGGATGAGCTGCAGTTTTGAGGTGTTTTCACACCTTAGGGTGAGTGGGTACTTCCTTTAAACAGTATAATGTACGAAATTTGATTATAGCATCCAAATCCCTAAATGCTTAGTATGTGATTCTAAACCCTGAAATGTCTGTTTGATTTAAGTTGTTGCAAATTGATATGATATGGATTCCTTCTCTGTTTGAATGACTCTTTGATGGTAGATTCACATCAGAAACATATACAACACATCCTAGTAAGAATGCTTTTCAGATTTATACCATATGATGTAATTAGGGTTTAACCTAATTGAGATATCACTAGAGTTTCAACCTTAGTGAAGAGACATTTAGTCTTGAACTAAGTCTAGATCTTAATACTCCTAATAAAGCGCATGTCTAACATATTTCAATATCCAAGCCCATTTGGATTCACCATTAAGTTTATCACTTTTGATTTCACTAAGTTGAAGCTCAATCGAGCTGTGGCACGGCCGTGGTGGGTGACCACGACCGTGGTGAAGGGTCTGTGTCACGGGCGTGCTAGGTAGCACGGCCGTACTGAATGCTTTTGAAACTCTGATCTCTATACACCACGACCGTGGGGAAGAGCCACGACCGTGGTGAGGTAACTGTGCCACGGCCGTGCGGTGACACCACGACCGTGTTGAAGCAAACCCTAAATGAATACTTAAAGGTCAAAGTTAAATGAAGAGGACTAGTAATCTTATAAGTGGTTAGGATGTACCTCATGGGTTACCTTATTTGAATTTTATTCTTGGTGCATGATATCTCAGTGAATAGCATGGAAACCTAAATTTAGTTCAATTTCCATGGTTTCATACATATATTGATTGTATATGGTTGTTGAAAGCAGTCTTTAATTTGTGAATGTTTATATCGTGTGAAATCTTTATGAGAGCCATGTGATAAGTGAATGAGGCAAATGAAACCCTAAGAGCAGGGTGTTGCCATGTGATAAGTGAATAAGGAAAGGAAACCCTAAGGATAGGTTGTCCAATGAATCAAGTTATGGTGATATGAAAGGTTTCCATATGAGATGTGGTTATGCTTAACTGTTGAATTGTATGTTTCTTGTGCATTTAACTTTACATGCTTGTTCTCTTTGAGTTGGTATATATATACTATAGGGTTTCTTATTTTCACAATGCATATCTCGTGAATTGCAGGTGATGAGATATGACATGCCCTAGAAAGGGATGTTAGTGAGATCATGCATATATGTATGAAATGTTAGAATGAGAATACTTGTTGGGCAGACATGATATATGTTTGAATACATGAGCTATGATGTTTTATATGATATGATATGGCAGGCCGTGTGAGCCTTGTGAGAAATGTAAAATGAGTTATGATTTCTATTTTAATGTATCTATAATGTTAATGCTAGACTTAGGTGCCCTGAACACCGTAGAACCCCTTTGGGAGGTCTGCACCTTAGGGGGAAACTCGTGTCCAACATCAACCGGTTGAGTAATTCTGGTGGCACGAGGGTTGATATGGTTATCCAACACCAACCAGTTGAGTAATTCTGGTGGTAACCCAGTGTTGACTCCCTGCGCCTGTGTGCTCAGGTTAGAGGAGGAGTCCAGAGCACTCAGGATGAGTGCAGAGAAGGCCGGAGAGCCTGTGGGCCGGAGAGCCCGTGGGTCCTGTAGCAGAACAGGACTGGCAGTCAGACTTAGCATTTCCCGGGTGTGTCGCTAAGTCTTGTACGGTGTGGACGTAGTGCACTGCGAGTCTTTATGTAGAGTACACTTCATAGATCAGGGCATAAGCTAAAATATGATCATATAGGTTCACAGAGTTCCTTATAAATGAAAGAGTTAAGGAAGACTAGAGCATAGTCTTCTAGTAGTTATTCTTTGGATGCAATATTTACATTCTTTGTTATTTCAATTATATTGTTTTAGAACTGCTCAGTGTAGTATTTATTGTTGTTAAATTTCATATCGTTTACTCAAAGTTATATATGGAATCACATTAGTGCCTTAGACTGTTTCTTTGAAGTACTCATTCACTGAGCGAGTAGGCTCACCCCTCTACTCAAACATTTTAGGATTAACCGCGTGGACTTGAAGATGGTCAGAGCGTCAGAGTAAATCTGCCACAGGAGTCAAGTAGGAGATTAGTTGGGTCATTCGGTCCTTGTCACTCTAGGTCCTCAGTAAGTGATAAGAGAGAAAGTTGTAAATATGATGTGTAATATTATTCCTCTTTTGAAATTGTATGCTAATTAGTAGGTCTTATGTGCATAAGGTGTGAGAGACATCATGAATGTTTATACATGTATCTTTACTATTAAAGTCTGATTAGTAAAAGAAATGTTCAGATTCCCTTGTTAAGATGATTTATGTGGTTCAATGCGAGGAAACAAGAGTTTTAAAGAAAGAAGAAAATAGAAAAAGTTAAGGGTGTTCTTTGTATTACATATAAATCCTAATTTATGCTCTAATCTCATGATTAGTGGAAATTGTGAGATCGGGGTATAACAGCTTGGTATCAGAGCTTAGGGTGAGTTGTCAAGGACCATTAACTTAGTAAGTTAGCGTCATAAGTGTGGCAGATAGGAGATGTTTTGATGTTAGCTTTGGGGATTTGAGTATTTGGATATCCTGGCCCGATATCTGAGTACTTGGATCAACCTGTACAAGCTACTCTGTCTATTCTCTCACGTATACCCTGGCCAGGTATACAGTGGAAGAATGGGCTAGAAAGGAACCCTAGAAATGTTAGGGTTAGAAAACGAGAAAAGAAACAAGAATTAAGAGCATAAATGTAAAAGGAGATAGAACTTACATTTCATAATGTTGTTTTTGTTGGAAATGTATAGAAATGCTCTTATATGTTTGAATTGAAATATTCAATACTTTGAAATATGGGTCTTTATATCTGTTGTACACTATGCAGTTGTAGCATTTATTGATTTCATTCTTTGTAACAAGTAGACTAGAATTGACCTTTGAATGAGCTTTTGTTAGTGGATAAGTTTTCTTCCACACTTCTGAGATGAATAGGAGTTGAGTAATCCTTTGTAGTTCTTGGCTTCAGGACTTCAGGTTTGGCCTGGTCCGGCTGGCAGGATGCGTTACTGGAATCTAATGACTCCTATTAATAGTATAATAAGAATAGACTCTGGATAATTAGACCCACATTAGAGTAAGAATGTACATACAGTAAGATGTTGAAACAGATGGGCAAGATCAGAACAACTAAGAAGCAGTTGAAACTGGTATCTGAGGTTCAATTTTGGGGCCTCATATAAGAAACTCTTAATTGGGAATAAAGGAACATGATATAAGGTTCATAATCAGTTTATTGATTAATATTATATGAGCTATACATGTGAAATGTATGTATGGTTCTAGATAGCAAGAATCGATCATGAAGAATGGATCATATAATTGAGTATAATGCTTTTATGAACTCTAAAGCAAAGGCTAAGTAGAAGAGTAGAGTTGAGCATTCAATAGGTCCATAGAAGTGAAGAGTCTTCAAAAGAGTAAAAGTGAAGAGAATCATATGATCATATAATTCATAAGACTAGAACAACAAACTAGTTCCCAAGTGAAGAACATAGGTGTAGTTTAACGAATGAATAAGTCATACAAGGGTAGACTATATTCAGGAGGGAAAACTTGATTGAAAGAGAAACTGCGTTTGACCCATGCATGATCGCCTTGATTTAAAAATGAAGAATATTTAAGGTATTAAGGGAATGTTTGAATACAAGAATTCTAAGTCTCAAAATCATCTTCTCTCTCATATATCCCTTAACAATAGCAAGGTGGGAATGAAATGATAAGAAAATGAATCATATATGATGCATAACTACCTTGGTAGGGTCATCTAGTGAATGTAATAGTGACATACATTACGATGAAGTGTGATAAGAAATAAATTCTTGTGTGATAGCAAGAATGATGAATAATCTATTCTTACCTTGAATGTTTTAATGTTAGGGATTTTTATTGTATATGATCAAAATGAGAAGGAGAGGTAGCAAAACATAAGTAGTAAAGAATGAGGAGAGAGATAAAGGAAAACACTAGCTTTGTGTAATATGTGAACTCATTTTTAGAAGTATGCTTTGTTGAAGGCATACTAAGGTATGTAAGTTGGTTCTATGTATGATTTTAGTGTATTTGTGCAAGCTATATGTTAATTAAAGGTGTATGATAGTTGTAGTAATTCATACCAGATATGCATCCTAGTATTGTGTATTTTTGATATGGTGATACGGTTTGGATGATGTCAGAACACATGGAGAGATACCCTGAACAAGGTAGTCATACTTATTTACTCATATTAATAGAAAGGGATGATAATCAGATTGTCTGGACAAGTAACCCTAATGAGGTGTAGCTTGTTATACCTAGCTCTAATATAACTGAGTGATGGTAATTGAGTATGATTAATGCTTGAATGACTGATACAATTGTGGATTACCTTATTACTGTTGTTGAAACCCTAAAATGATATAATATGATGGTTACACTTTGAATTGTGTGTGGGCCCATAACCCACATGTCCCAGGATCGAAATAGGATAGTATGGAATGAGGTGGTAATGCTTCACCTCATGCATCCATGACCCAATGGGGATGCCAATAGTAGTATTGTGCAATTGATTGTTGAATCTAGTCTTTTAATTCAAGACTGTTTTGCTATTTGAATAGCACTTTATTAAAGTTTAAAACAGCTTGGTGAACTCTCTTTTGTCACTTAAAGGTGATACAGAACAATAGAACATATTGAGCCATATAAATTGAGACGGTTGTATCAAATTATCAGTGTTGAGATAATATCTCAAGAGTATGCAATATTCAAATAGTTGTTTATCTGTTTATCCTATGTTTGACTGTGGCATAAAGAGTTGCTTGATATCAGTGAGAACTTATTTCAAATATGTTGTGATCTAGTAAAGAATTAAAAGATTTAATGTTGAAAACTACATTTAGGTATGAAATACAAGAATATAATGACATGGAAGATTTTAGAAGCTTAAAATAACCTTGAATGTACCTTTCTTGTATGTTTATGTTTCGGGGACGAAACATTTTAAGGGGGGAAGAGTTGTTATGACCGCATCTGAGCTTAATTGGTAAACTAGGGTTTACCTGGATGATTACATATTTAATTGGATTGATCATTGCTTAAATCTAATTAATGATGATATCTCAATTATAATATATTAAACCTAATGAGAACCCCAAGCATGCTATCTCTTTGTATGATTAGGGTTTGAGATATATAAACTCTAGTCGGTTGAATTAGGGTTTTCAACAAATAAGCTCATTTGGGAAGGAATGATATAGTTAGGCATAGAAAAATAGAAATGATAGTTGGATGCTTGGGTAGCACGGCCATGGTGGGTAGCACGGTCGTGCTAGGTCATTGGTGGCACGGGCATGCAAGGCCACACGGTCGTTTTGAAAGAATTGAACTATTAACCAACTTTTATACTCAAATCTGCTGAAAACAATACACCACGGCTGTGGTAGGTAGCATGTCCATGCTGGGTCCATCTTGCACGGCCGTGGCAGCTAGCACGGCCGTTCTGAGGCATTTTTGCTTCAAATGACATTTCTGTAGATTTCTGGATAGCAGTGCACTGTTCTATTTTTAATTATTTATTGGTAATTCCAAATGATCTTAAATTTTAACTGAATCTTTATAGATCAATTATAAACAACGTGCTAAATTCCCATAATTGTTGGAGAAGGTTTGACCTCTGAAATAAACGAATTACAGTAACTTTTGTATAACTGAATATTCAGCCAATATAATAAAAGTTGAGTGTAGGATCAATATGCAATTGACCCAAGCAGCTCAATTGCTCTATATGTTCGAACACACACACTAGAAGCTCTCATAATTCACAATTCATTCCAGAGAAACGAGCTCCTAGAGAGAGAGGGAGAGTTAGGGTTTGAGAGGAGAAAGTGGTGGAATTGCTGAATTAGGGTTTTGCGGTCCGAGGAATGGTGAAATCAAGTAAGTTTAGCTTCTTTGTATAGCCTTTCATGGTGAATCTTCTCACACATGTCAAGATTCCGTCCCTCCCCTGATTTGATCCGAAATGGTATCAAAATTTCCCCTTTTCTCACTCTTTCTTCATAATCCCTTATTTTTAAGGTTTCCGAGTTGAATGGAAGAAGAATTGGGAAATTTGCTAGGGATTTGATATGAGTTCAAAATTCTCAGGGATGAGCTGCAGTTTTGAGGTGTTTTCACACCTTGGGGTGAGTGGGTACTTCCTTTAAACAGTATAATGTACGAAATTTGATTATAGCATCCAAATCCCTAAATGCTTAGTATGTGATTCTAAACCCTGAAATGTTCGTTTGATTTAAGTTGTTGCAAATTGATATGATATGGATTCCTTCTCTGTTTGAATGACTCTTTGATGGTAGATTCACATCAGAAACATATACAACACATCCTAGTAAGAATGCTTTTCAGATTTATACCATATGATGTAATTAGGGTTTAACCTAATTGAGATATCACTAGAGTTTCAACCTTAATGAAGAGACATTTAGTCTTGAACTAAGTCTAGATCTTAATACTCCTAATAAAGCGCATGTCTAACATATTTCAATATCCAAGCCCATTTGGATTCACCATTAAGTTTATGACTTTTGATTTCACTAAGTTGAATCTCAATCGAGCTGTGGCACGGCCGTGGTGGGTGACCACGACCGTGGTGAAGGGTTTGTGCCACGGGCGTGCTAGGTAGCACGGCCATACTGAATGCTTAAAAACTCTGATCTCTATACACCACGACCGTGGGGAAGAGCCACGACCGTGGTGAGGTAACTGTGCCACGGCCGTGGGGTGACACCACGACCGTGTTGAAGCAAACCCTAAATGAATACTTAAAGGTCAAAGTTAAATGAAGAGGACTAGTAATCTTATAAGTGGTTAGGATGTACCTCATGGGTTACCTTATTTGAATTTTATTCTTGGTGCATGATATCTCAGTGAATAGCATGGAAACCTAAATTTAGTTCAATTTCCATGGTTTCATACATATATTGATTGTATATGGTTGTTGAAAGAAGTCTTTAATTTGTGAATGTTTATATCGTGTGAAATCTTTATGAGAGCCATGTGATAAGTGAATGAGGCAAATGAAAGCCTAAGAGCAGGGTGTTGCCATGTGATAAGTGAATAAGGAAAGGAAACCCTAAGGATAGGGTGTTCAATGAATCAAGTTATGGTGATATGAAAGGTTTCCATATGAGATGTGGTTATGCTTAACTGTTGAATTGTATGTTTCTTGTGCATTTAACTTTACATGCTTGTTCTCTTTGAGTTGGTATATATATACTACAGGGTTTCTTATTTTCACAATGCATATCTCCTGAATTGCAGGTGATGAGATATGACATGCCCTAGAAAGGGATGTTACTGAGATCATGCATATATGTATGAAATGTTAGAATGAGAATACTTGTTGGGCAGACATGATATATGTTTGAATACATGAGCTATGATGTTTTATATGATATGATATGGCAGGCCGTGTGAGCCTTGTGAGAAATGTAAAATGAGTTATGATTTCTATTTTAATATATCTATAATGTTAATGCTAGACTTAGGTGCCCTGAACACCGTAGAACCCCTTTGGGAGGTCTGCACCTTAGGGGTGAAACTCGTGTCCAACATCAACCGGTTGAGTAATTCTGGTGGCACGAGGGTTGATAGGGTTCTCCAACACCAACCAGTTGAGTAATTCTGGTGGTAACCCAGTGTTGACTCCCTGCTCCTGTGTGCTCAGGTTAGAGGATGAATCCAGAGCACTCAGGATGAGTGCATAGAAGGCCGGAGAGCCTGTGGGCCGGAGAGCCTGTGGGTCCTGTAGCAGAACAGGACTGGCAGTCAGACTTCGCATTTCCCGGGTGTGTCGCTAAGTCTTGTACGGTGTGGCCGTAGTGCACTGCGAGTCTTTATGCAGAGTACACTGCATAGATCAGGGCATAAGCTAAAATATGATCATATAGGTTCACAGAGTTCCTTATAAATGAAAGAGTTAAGGAAGACTAGAGCATAGTCTTCTAGTAGTTATTCTTTGGATGCAATATTTACATTCTTTGTTATTTCAATTATATTGTTTTAGAACTGCTCAGTGTAGTATTTATTGTTGTTAAATTTCATATCGTTTACTCAAACTTATATCTGTAATCACATTAGTGCCTTAGACTGTTTCTTTGAAGTACTCATTCACTGAGCGAGTAGGCTCACCCCTCTACTCAAACATTTTAGGATTAACCGCGTGGACTTGAAGATGGTCAGAGCGTCAGAGTAAATCTGCCACAGGAGTCAAGTACGAGATTAGTTGGGTCAGTCGGTCCTTGTCACTCTAGGTCCTCAGTAAGAGATAAGAGAGAAAGTTGTAATTACGATGTGTAATATTATTCCTCTTTTGAAAGTGTATGCTAATTAGTAGGTCTTATGTGCATAAGGTGTGAGAGACATCATGAATGTTTATACATGTATCTTTACTATTAAAGTCTGATTAGTAAAAGAAATGTTCACATTCCCTTGTTAAGATGATTTATGTGGTTCAATGTGAGGAAACAAGAGTTTTAAAGAAAGAAGAAAATAGAAAACGTTAAGGGTGTTCTTTGTATTACATATAAATCCTAATTTATGCTCTAATCTCATGATTAGTGGAAATTGTGAGATTGGGGTGTAACATTGATGTTCACTTAGAACCCATTAAGTTTATATACATTGTATTTCTAGAGTTCATCCTATAGTTATATACAGTGTCTATCTATCCATTAGTGAAAATATAGAAAACTTGTTCAGCCATTTTGAGCACATAAGTCTATTTCAAAGGCTTGTAAAAACTAATCAAAGTACAAAATGGTGCGTCCATTCGTACTTTCCATCATATTTTAAATATTGGATCATGTACACTCTAAATTGTCACTTGTAAGATATTGAACAACCTATTATGTTGATGGTATCCAAAATTTGAGATGATGTTGCATAAATTGTCTATTATTCAGTTTACACATGTAAAAGATGATGTTCCAATCACATATTCATTATGAAAAGGTTTATTGTTGATAGAGCTTTCAAAAGCATCATATTTATTCTTTTTATTAACTTGTAAGTTATGATGTTGAGAAAAATGCGCTAGAATATTGTCTGTTTATAATGTGCTTATAGAAATCTATGGTGATGGATAGCTCCCAAAAGTTGTACTGAAAAGCTTGAGTTTCTAAGAGGATCTCAGGCTTGACCATGGCGAGGAGCAGCTAGCGCATTTTAGGGTAGTAGTGCTTTGTGGAAAAGGCAAGAATGAAGGAAAACCATTTTGTAGGGTGTTGATCACATAAATGTAAGGTGATGAACTCCTATCTTTCGCAATGCACTATCTTCCCTTTTCCTATTTATTTCACAAATTTTAGAAATGAATTTTCAATCCTTGGTAATAGAAGCCTTTTGATCTGAACATGATCTGAAATGAGTATTTGTTCCTGAGGTTCATGCATAGTTATCTTTGTATATCTTAGGGAAAGAACTCCTAGAATCCACTACTGGAGCTGAGATCATAGTTAGGGTTCTGATATGAATTAAAAGATAATTCTAACTAAAATAGGTTCTATAAATTTAGTTTCATTTTGGGGTTTGGGTTATGTTTTAATAAACATACACACCCTTCTTTGTTGTTTGAGATGTGTTGGAAGTGGTTCTTAGTAGAGAAGCATGTTCACATTCTCAGTTCAGAAATTCTAGCAACTTGCTCTCAATTAGTAGGTTGTTTTTTACAACTACATTGAAGTTTATGGAGTAATAAACATGCTACTAGGACAACATATTTTGTCCATGTTCTATAGTATCTTTTCTTTTCTTCCATTTAGTTGAAGTGTTGCCCACTTTCAATCCTTTTTGCTTAGTTGCATTTGACCACTTTTTGTTATATATATAGAACTATTTGGTACTTCTTATTGAAATTATGTTGCAATATTGGATATGTTAATGATACTCCACTCAGTTTGTAACATTGGAGCTAAAATTCATACAAAAGGGTGCCTAATAATTGGTCCATGCTTACAAAGAAACCAGGTGCAGTTGTCATGGTCTGCATGATTCTTGCGGTAGTAGGGGTGATAGAGCTTTCAAAAGCATCATATTTATTCTTTTTATTAACTTGTAAGTCGTGATGTTGAGAAAAATGCATCTGAATATTGTCTGTTTATAATGTGCTTATAGAAATCTGTGGTGATGGACAGCTCCCAAAAGTTGTACTGAAAAGATTGAGTTTCTAAGAGGACTGAGGCTTAACCATGGAGAGGAGCAGCTAGCGCACTTTAGGGCAGTAGTGCTTTGTGGAAAAGGCAAGAATGAAGGAAGACCATTCTATAGGGTGTTGATCACATAAATGTAAGGTAATGAACTCCTGTCTTCCGCAATGCACTGTCTTCCCTTTTCCTATTTATTTCACAAATTTTAAAAATGAATTTTCAATCCTTGGTAATAGAAGCATTTTGATCTTAACATGATATAAGTAATAGATTCCATATTGATCTTGTATATGACCAACATGAGGTGATGGTCTATTGTAATTTTGTTGTATATTACACATTAATCTTGTACATTCAGTTCATTACAGAACAAGATGTGTATACGTTAGCCATATCATAGAACTAAAACCCCTGTAGGAAACTAGTGGATAATAGTAACTAATTGTGACTGTAGAACAAGTGGACAAACTCCTTTCCAACAATCATTTCCAAGGCAAAGACCATTCAAGTGCTGACAATTTGCTTGAGTGGAAGCCAGATTTTACTTTTTTTTTTTAGGCAGCAGACTACTTCTGTTGGTAATTAAATAAATTAGTCTTAGTCATTTGTTTTATTTAGTTTCTAAATTTATTATCAGTATTTCTATTTGAATTAGAAAACTCAGAGATGGATAGGGAATTACAAGCATTGTCCTCTCTTGTCCCTTTAAGGGAGTTCTTCTTGCACTGTTGCCAACAAATACAATAAGATATATTATTAATAGATGGTATCTCAGTAGACTCTAGGGGCATCTAATGAAAGAATCTCCCTTATGGATTCCTAATTAATGATAAGTTGAATGGCCATTCTAAGGATTGTTCTTAATTCTGAAAACAAACAATTTTGTAAAATAGTTTTCTAAAATTTTAGGCTCACCAAACTATCAAGATGTCCCACATATATGTGATAGGTAGTATGGTTTTTTAATGGTTTTTACCGAGATGTCAGCAAGGCCATTAACTTCTATTCTAGCATATCTGATGTCCACATCCCAATCTTTCATTATAAGATTGATCATCTTTTCCTTGCATTTTACAGGGGTAGGGTGTTCTACTACCCCCCCCCCCGTTAGTAGATTGGACAAAAAGCTTACTGTCAAATTCAATGAACATGCCTACCTCCTTCCATGCAGCCTCCAGTGCCATATATATGACTATAATATTTGTCTTAGTGGTTGTACCTACTATGATATCCCTAGTGACCAAGACAGATACTACCTTCATCTTCGGGTAACTGGTGTTCACATTATACATTATTTTCCCATGAGTTTGAGGTTCCCATTGAATGGAAATGGGATGACCTCCTTAGTTGTGTGTCTCCTTAGATGAGTCTAAGCTCTATTTTTATTAGTAAATTCGTACATGAGATGCATGATTTAGAAGGAGGTAGCCCTTTAGGGTATAAATGAATCTTGCACAAATCATAGCTGCATTTTGGTAGAAAGGAACGTGTAGTGAGGTTAAGAATAGATCATGAATGCTCCATTTCCAATAGAACACCAATGACAATTGGCCATCTTAAGGGTTATTACATCCAGTACTGATTCCCTCAAGGGTTTGGGCTGAGATTACAATATATTTCATTGACGCATTACCTCTATCAATGGGGTATGTAGCTATTGTTCATCAAATGATTTTACATTGATAGACTGCTTTACTAATAATTTCTAGAATTCTGCAATTTACATATATTATGTGAATCATTATTGGTTATCTCAAGCGGCACCAAGATTGCTGCAATTAATTTATTGAAAGATTGAGGTGTGGGAACAAACAAACAATTATATTAAGCATTCATCCATGCTGCCCATTTCCCTTCTTTTCTACCTATTACTTTGTGCCATGATCGTTGAGATTTATTTGAAAGTAGCTAGTAAGGTTCCAAGTTCTAATTTTAATCATTTTCATATTTTAGAAAGTTTTCATTTCTAATAAGTGGTGCTTTATTCACTTCTACAAGATATGGAGCCTTGATTGATTTGTTTGAGAATTAGAGACAGATCTTCCACGTTTCACTTTAACTATAGTCTATTTATATTCAGCTTTGCTGCTAGTAGGCTTCTTAATCTCTAGAAGTTTTCAAGAAAAAATATCATGTTGATAATTAACAAAATAGAAAAAAAATGCCTTTGTCCATCACCTAGGTCAATTATCTACTAAATCAAGACACATTTTGGTCGTTCCTCACTAGATGAAGGTCTACTATATAAAGATATGGCTAGCACAAGACATTGTTACGTAAATCATCAAAACTAAGTTCTTACCATTGTTACTAGGCAATTAGATTTGATCTCAAAATCTTCCAATCCAATGCATACAAAGCTGGTATATGCAGAATATCAAAGAGGTTTCTTATTATCACAATGTAATCGTTAAAGAAAAGGGAAATCAAACAATATTATTTTCTGGTTATGCTGAAAGTTTAAGGTGGGAAGGACATTGAGTGATATTGCACTTGGAGATATAAAATATAGGTTTCTGTGAAATATAGGATTGTACATATACCTGTTTGGAATAGTGTAATAGTATGGACTAGTCTACTGGCTACATGCTTATTCTGGTCCTTAGTTAATTTGCCTTTATTAATTGGTTGTTAGTACATCCATATATGAAGTTGGTCTAGGTTGGCTATGAATGTTCTAAAAGTCACACTTGGTGATTCAACTCTCTTTTAAATGTTGATCACATTGTGAGTCATCCACAAAGCCTGAAAACCATGAAATACCTGGTCTTTCTTTTGATTCATGTTTATGTCGAAGTAAGTGCCACGAGTTGGCTTTGGTACATATGAAACTACATCAAATAATTTATTGATACTACTATTTCATTTTGGATTGTGGCATAGATAATTGTTTCTTGGAAACAAATAGAGGTATGATGTGGCATTACACTAAGTTTTTACATTACAGTTAGTGTGAACAGACTTGGAAATTTTTATTTTGGGTTTCCATTTAGTGGAGACTAGTTGTTGTACTTTTTTCTTTTTGTTGTATGCCTTTGAATATGACATTTTTTATGAAGATTCTCACATGATTTTGATATTTGACAAGTAAAAAGATTTAACGTCTAAGATCTATTTTTAGTTCCCATTTATGTAGATGTTTTTTCTCCAACTCAATGACTTTTATAGTGCTCTACAGTGGTGTTATAAATCTATCTTAATTTGGGTTTCATGCTAGGTCAAAAATGTTGAGTACTCTATTTCATATATTGAATCAATTACTTCCAAGGTGGTCAAAAAATAGAGTTGAAGGAGTGCACGGGTGGCCTACTGCAACCAACTTAATTAGGCCAGTCATGCTTCTAAGACACCAAGTACAGTTCACAAGCCTTAAGCCTATTCTGTTTGGTATTTTTTATTTAAAACAAATTAACTGTAAATTTTTGCTAGAGATCACTTGGTATCTAGCTGAAAGGATTCTGGCCAGATGCATGTCTGATTAGAGGCTGCTTTTTGGAAACATGGTGATGGAGTTACATGGGTTTCACTTCTTATATCTAACAGTAAGAGCACCTGCCATTATAAATGTGTTCTATAGGTGGTATTTTTATTCTCAAATATGTGACCACACATTGATCAGAGCATGCGTATGGTACAATTCTTTTTGGGAGCATGAACTGGGCATGTTTGGAGGAACTGGATGATGAACGAAATGTGTGGTTCACATAACTGGTGTGCACCTTTGAAGTATGTTGGTTCTTTGTTGGAGAAACTTCCAAAAGAAAATCTAGAAATATATATGTGCAAATTCATGTGACTGATGCACATAGTTGAAGAATAAACATGTACACATTTTGTTGTTGAGATATATGTATTGTTTTGAGTTAATGGGCAAGGTACAATATCATCCCCATGTAATGTATTTTGATGTAATTCATTTTGGTTTTTAATAAGATAGAAATTTTTTGTTCTATACCAATTTGTGTCAATTTTGAAAGTCAAGCATGATTTCATAGAAATATAAAAAATTGAGTATTTAATTCATTATATTTTATGTTTGTCATTATTGCTATTTACGATAGAAAAAGATGTCTCTATTATTCATGCCATCAAAATGGTAAAATTGTCACTATTGGTATAAGAGATGGAATTATGTGATCACTAATAGCATTAACAACCACCATTAACGTTTTTGTTATAACTAATAAAGACAACATATTTAAGTTGTCATTATTACTAATAGCGATGGAATGAAATTAGTTGTCACAGATTTCATTTACAGTAAGACCAGTAACGATAACACACGACGACTTCTTTTTCTTGTCGTAAATAGTAATAACAACAAACTTTTCCACAACTACGACAAATATTTTCCATCATTATTGTACTATTTTCCTGTAGTGATCAGACACTTAACATCTACGACATCTTTAGTATGCTTCTTATAAGCATCACTGTCAACCTTAGGTGTATTCGAAAGGGGTACATCTGGCTCTGGTATCTCCAGGACATAGAGCTTGTGTTCCTGCGTGAGAATGATTCTCAGCATCCTAGACCAGTCATGGAAGTTGTTCTCATTTAACTTATCCTTCTCAAGGATAGACCGTAGAGAAAAGTGATTGTTGTTTGTTTCCATATTATTACATATAAGATTTTGTATTTTTTTTACAATTTTAATTAGGTATTTAATTACTATCGCTCTCATTATTTTGATAAAATTGACAACCCTCAAGTATCAATTTAGAAGATAGCAATGAACAATCTTCTAATGAGCCAAGATCTAAAATGATTCAATTATTACACATCCAATGCCAGTGTTCATAATCAATCATTAAGGTAGGCAACGTTTGCCAAATGTATCTTATGCAATACTTGGATAGATAATATGCACAACTCTTTACCATGATTATATGTATGCTTCTAGTGCTTAATCTCATTAAGCTCACACGGTTATGCCTGACCCAAAAGCTGACATGATAATAAGGTACCCCGCTTGGGCAAAACCAACATTATTACCATCACACTTCTATGAGATATATGGTGCACGATCCTTGGGCGTAACATATGCTTAGTCGATCAATCTTTTCATGTGTGCCACTAACGGAAATCATTTTTGACATAATATGTTTGACTGAGGGATTATATATATATATATATATATATATATATATATATATATATATATATATATATATATATATAATATCATATAGATGTATATATACATATCCAATCACCACATACTACTATGTATCATATGCATGCTATATCCCACAATGTAAACATGTAATATAAAATAAAAAGTGATGGTTATGTCCATATATATTATAATTCCTTGGAGCCACAAGGAATTACTACCCCTAGGTCAATATTATATCACGTGTATGAACCTACTGTTGGTGTAGATCTAACATTGCCAATCCTGGTTGATCGGATCAACCCTTAAATCGGTTGTCTCACCTCTTGGCCGGTCAGTTGGTCTCCTGAAATGATCGGTTGGCCTCTTGTCTGCCTAATGTCTAGACACCTCAAAACTGTTAGTTGTGGTTGGTTTGTACCTCTTGCAGTCTGCTCTCCTTGGTCCTCTATTTGCCTGATCAGCTCGCTTGACGTTGATCATCATCTTCATCATTGCAAGAAAAGAAACTATCATATTGCTATCTTATTACCTGGTAATGAGAAACCTTGAGTTACATTCTAGGGAAGAAAAGGTAGGAAAGAATTAACTGTTACATTGGGAAGAAGAAGATAGAGGCTCAGTATGCAAACCGAGTTATAGCATGAATAAAACCAAACAATCCAACCACACACAGATATTTGGATTATTGGTCATAACCATGCTACACATCCACCATCAAAACCAATTTTAGGACGACATTGTAAATTTCATATATTATGTTATATATATATATATATATATATATATATATATATATATATATATATATATATATATATATATATATATATATATATATATATATATATATATATATATATATATATATATATATATATATATAGAGAGAGAGAGAGAGAGAGAGAGAGTCAGGCTAGAATACACTCGTGTGTACAGATCATGACATACACCCCAATGGTGTTTGCCTATCTAGGCCATGTTTTTCCTAAATCTAATCCATTGATCTTCATGGTTACAATAATAATGGGTCACATACAAAATATAAACTCATTTGGATGAGTGTAAGTCACTCATCCAAGGACACCAAAATCGACGCACAAAACTAATTTGAAATACATGGTTTTTGCCTCCTTTAGATGCAAGACTTGTAAGTGTCCAAATGAGCTAAAATTTATTATATAGTATGTTCTTATGATAATTAAGAAGATCAATAGTTTAAATTTTTCAAAAAAATACTGCATCTTCAAAAATGACTGAGGTGTACGGTGCCTCCGGTACACTCGAGTGTACACTAGCCTGACTATATATATATATATATATATATATATATATATATATATATATATATATATATATATATATATATATATATATATATATATATATATATATATATATATTATTTTGGGGTTATGTGGTCTTTGATCGGATATGTATATGAATATGTTTAAGTATTTGCATCTTATGTAATAAATAAATGATAGAAATTAAAAATCTGATCATATCGATTATCCCAAAACATAGTAAATTGGCACCTCTCTAATACCACTGTTGGGAAATACATACACAAAGTAAGCAGCGGAAATAAAGATTTATCTATCCATATTCCCCAAAATAGCAAGATCGTATCAACAAATATGTAATGGAAAGGATGGTTTCATGAGTTCATACCTGGTCCTGGAGCAAGTCCAATGACTATAACTCGTTGCAATAGTTGTACAAATATCTTCTAGTTGCTTCTTGGGTAGTGTCCGTGCGGCTCCTGGTCCCACCGGGGTCTGTAGACTCAAATAGAGTTTGCAACATCTCATGGTCTCACCATGGACTATAGACCAACGTTAGCAGCAAACAACAGTCTCCTTGCCTCTAGAGAAGTCCAGGACCACCTAGAACTCATGTTGGTTTGGTGGAACAGGAACGAAGGAGTTGTTTCTCCCATTGATGAACTAGTCACCAACTTACTCTCCCACAATGTTTTCTCCCCTACTATCCCTCCCTTTAGCGAATAGGACTTGCTCGGGCTCTCTATTGGTTACCACAACTAGAGAGGACAACATTTTTAGAGTCAATTGAGTTGTATTCTGGGAAGCCCCCAGTACCCCTCTATTTATAGGAGGGGTTAAAGTTTGGGTTCCCAGTCTGTGTGGCAGTGAAAGGGACCGGAATATCATGAATTTTTGCAACCTGTGAGTGCCGAACCGGTTGGTTCACAACCAAACCGGTCAGTTCACATGTGAGCCTATCGTTTCGCACCCCAGACCGGTCATTTCTCCATGTTCAACATTGGTTCCTTGTACCAATTTAATTGATGAACTATTCTCACGAATCAAGAAAATCACCAGAATCCTTGGTTGGAAAGATCGAGCCGACCCTGTGAGTTGTTTGTTTGGTGCCCTGACTCATGTAGAATTTAGTTAATTTAATTTCTAATCAACCAGACACTCCAAACGGTCGTTTCATCACATGAGTTGATCAGTTGGGAGATTAGTCAGTTGATTTGTTGCTTGAATTGAGTACCTAAACTCTTTAGTAATCAATCCAATCAGCATTCATGATTAAACTCCTCTTCTAGATGAGTTCCTATGTGTGTGACCCTATGAGTCCCATATCACATTGGTAGTGAATGTCTATATTTTGTGTATGACATCACAAGCAAAGAGTGGTGCCTAGTCACACGTCAGTGCTACCCAAGTGAATAGAAAGTTAGAGAACAACTTCAACCTACAATTTGTCTAATGTGTGGTAGTGATTGTATAATTCTTTTATCTCTAATATCTGGAATGAACTTGAGGCATGGAATCAGCATCCTCTCCATGTTCAATCCATGATCCTTGGACCTAGAGATGACTTTCTGAGATATATGTGACCTCAATATCATATATTGATTCACATGTACATGCGCATGTGTTTCTCAATCTCACTTATCAAGTGGCCAGGATATCAAACTCCAGTAGGAGAGACAAATCCCATCTACTTCACTCATAGTCAATCCTCATGTGTCACATCTACCCAATCATCAACTTTATGGAAATCCTTATTGAGGGTTATGTTAGATGTTGTCAAAATTATATAGAATGACATGTGATGAGTATAGTGACTTCAGGACTAAGAACCACAACCACCACAATCACTAGGAGAGATGACTATGACCACTAAGTATGGTTTCCAAGTGTCACTCTCAAGGTGGGTCTGTCTGATACACTATTTTTTAACAAATATATGTGTGCCTGGTTTGATATCACATATCATGACTAATGATATTTTGTCATCAACCAACACACACTCTAGTATTTAGTGTTACATATGTCTATCTTCCTTCAAAAATAACATCTGACTATGGACATAACATGAATGTACATACTCTTAACATCTGTATGATCTCATTGTTCAAGTCACGTACTTGAAGATATGTGTCATTGAGAATTATCATTCTTTAGACATTCATCTTGTTTCCTCATTATCTCATAACTGAGTGAAACATAGTGAATTTG
Source organism: Alisma plantago-aquatica (assembly GCA_963693085.1). Taxonomy (NCBI): domain Eukaryota; kingdom Viridiplantae; phylum Streptophyta; class Magnoliopsida; order Alismatales; family Alismataceae; genus Alisma; species Alisma plantago-aquatica. The sequence goes on from OY856409.1 coordinate 704,256,479, forward strand.
AAGCTTGCTTTTATTATTATTATTAATCAAATCCTTTATGTTATATGTCATGTCAATTATCATATGATTGGCTCTCTAGGCATACCATACCAATAGTTATTGTATCCTATGAATTGATTACATTTCTATTTTTTTGTCCTTCGGTGCCACTTTTTCCCAAATGGGGACTACTATAGTATATTTTCCATATCATTACATTATAGTCAATATAGTAATACATCCTTTGCTATCTTTTGAAAGAGAAAAATTATGCCAGAGTCATTGCCTGGGGGAATATATTGTGGTAGGAAACCATAGTAATTGAAAAGCTTTCATATTTTAAGAGTTCTTGAAATGATTCAATGCCTTGTTATATTAATCCATTTCATTCCTTTGATTGTATTTGCATGCCTTGTGGATCATTTATGGGATGTTTTTATCATATATATTTCATGTCTTAATCTGCAAAGTGTACGTTGTTGTGCTTGTTGAGTTATCATTAAGTTTGAAAACATGACCATCTACTACATAATCAAAGTTGAGGTTACATGTATGAGTATTTATGTTAGAATCGATTCATTGCTAGAACCTTTATTAATATATATTGCTTGATAATGCCATTGATTAATTGAAGCAGTCAATAAGCAATCGACAAGCAATGAAGATGCCATCACACATGAACTTCTAATCACTTTTTGTATTAGATATCATATGACTAGAATAATAAGTCCTATGAAATACATGTTGATTCTAAGAAGTAATTACATTATAACATGTTAAAGTCAACAAACAATTGATAAGAAATGAATATATCCTTTGAATTTAATCTCTTAATCTCTTTCTATATAAGATATCTGTAACATCCCTGACCTGGGTTATGAACTAACCCTAGGTGTTTTGTTTAATTATGTGATTATAAACTTGTGATTATCTTTTTGGTATGTAATTAAAGCTTCTGAGGAACTTATATTTCTATTTATACCCTTTTTAAACAATGTTATAATATTATTTTGTTAATAGGGACTTATGTGCAAATTACCCAATTAGAGGAGTTAACTTGAAAATTTCACATGTTTAGATGTTCCTCTGATGATGAGACATCATAAGAATGAATATGATGAAGTGTTATGGATTCTCCAAGTTTGGGCACCAAGATGCAACTTGTGGAGCAATCCTTGTACTTTAAAACCCTAGTGTTGGTGAAAAGTGCAATTTACCCAAAACTTGGGGTGCAACATGTAAAATATATCTTTTAGAGTATCTTTTATGACTCTTGGCATCAATTAGAGTAAAAGTGATGAAGAGGGCGCTTCATTTGACTAATCAAATAAGAAGGAAAAACCCTTGTAATTAAATAACTAAGTAGTAAGCAAAATGACCCTTTTATGTGTGCAACTTAGAAGGATGTTTGGCTTCTTTTCCTCTAAACCTTAGTTAAAGAAGGAGTTTTTCTTAAGTATAGAAAGGAGGGGCATGGCCAAGAAGGAGATAAGGACCCATATGAGAAATAGAAGAAAAGATTGTCCTTATCTTGAAAACATGCCCAAAGTATATATACACCTTTCTTTTACAACCAAGGGATCATTTCCCATTCTCTCTTCACTTATCTCTTGTTGTGGATGACTAAGGAAGGAGATCAGGAGCAGAGGAGAGCGGCCAAGTAGATTTGGGTAAGCTTTAACCACTATCTAGCTCGGATTCATGGAGGAAATCATGATACAAGGTTGGTTTGCTAGTTTTTTCTTACTTAGTTATTCTGTCTAGCCATCCTTTCCAACCAATTCTTGAAGAAGAAACCTTGGACGACCTATGGAGCTCAAGCCACCATTAAATCTTTGAAGCTTGGAGCTCTAGAGCTGGTTCTAAGGCGGGTTTTATGTCTCTAAACCCTTAAACTTTGTTATGCATCTTTCTTTCTTGCAAACGTTGCTTGTTCTTCTTCCCTCCATCCTTCTTTGCACTCTTGCAAGAAAAACCGTATACACCTTTCTTTTACAACCAAGGGATCATTTCCCATTCTCTCTTCACTTATCTCTTGTTGTGGCCGACTAAGGAAGGAGATCAGGAGTAGAGGAGAACGGCCAAGTAGATTTGGGTAAGCTTTAACCACTATCTAGCTCGGATTCATGGAGGAAATCATGATACAAGGTTGGTTTGCTAGTTTTTCTTACTTAGTTCTTCTGTCTAGCCATCCTTTCCAACCAATTCTTGAAGAAGAAACCTTGGACGACCTATGGAGCTCAAGCCACCATTAAATATTTGAAGCTTGGAGCTCTAGATCTGGTTCTAAGGCGGGTTTTATGTCTCTAAACCATTAAACTTTGTTATGCATCTTTCTTTCTTGCAAACGTTGCTTGTTCTTCTTCCCTCCATCCTTCTTTGCACTCTTGCAAGAAAAACCATGGAGAAATGCCTTGATCTGGAGGTATAAGAAGGGGGCGTGAATACCAATGCTACTTTAGCAAATGGTCTTGCCCCCCCCCCCCGGCCAAACGGTTTGCAAAACCGTTTGGGATAAACGGTTTGCAAAACCGTTTGAAGGGCAAACGGTTTCACAAGGTCGGTTGGAGCAAACGGTCTCCAAGACCATTTGGTTGAGTTGACCAAGGGTTGACCGTTTGATATTCCTGTTCATAATTATGTTGGTTAATAACTCACCAAATTTGATAGGTTAACTCCCAAGGAATCATGATTTGAAGGCTAATCAATTAGGTAAACCTAATTGGATTAATTACTGATTTCCAACCTGATTAACTTGACCTTTTTGGGAAAACGGTTTCAAAACCGTTTGAGGGAGTTGAACAATGGTTGACCGTTTTATATTCTTGTTCCTAATTATGTTGGTTGATAACCCACCAAATTTTATAGGTTAATTCCAAAGGAATCATGAGTTGAAGGATAATCAATTAGGCAAACCCTAATTGGATTAAGTGCTGATTTTCAACTTGATTGATTTGACTTTTTGGGTTATTTAGCCCAAACGGTCTCAAGACCATTTGGGGGTCACACAAGACCATTTGGAGGTCTATGGTTGGATATGGTTAAGTGTTTGAAGGACAAAAGATATGGTGTTAACCCTAATCGGCTAAGTGCTGATTTTGCATTGAAATGAGTTGATGTTTTGGGTTGATTGACCCAAAAGGTCTCAAGACCATTTGGGGATCACCCAAGACCGTTTGGAGGTCTAGGGTTAAGCATGGTTGACAAATTTAAGGTCTAAAGGTAACAAATCACTTTGCCATTAAGTGCTGATTTGATGATCAACTCAATAGCTCAAACCCTAATGATTTTCACTAGAATCCAAGGGTTGGATGAGCCAAACGGTCTCAAGACCATTTAGAGCTCATCCAAATGGTCTCAAGACCGTTTGGAGGTCACCCAAGACCGTTTGGAGGTCTACGGGTGAGTATGGTTAAGCAATTGATGATCCAATGATACTAAGTTTTAGGGTAATCAATTGCTGATTTGGTGATCAATCCAATGACCCAAACCTTAATTGGTTGACTTGGATTTTGATGATATGATGGGCAAACAGTCTCAAGACCATTTGGAGGTCATCCAAATGATCGCAAGACCGTTTGGGGTCAGGTTATGTCCAAATTGAATGATGGTTCAATGGGTTCAAATCAATTAGACCCACATTGAAATATGTTGAAGGGTTATTGATTCCAAACCCTAACTCATTTGATTTAAACCCTAATTGATGATCAATTGAGGGTCCATTGAGGGTCAAATCAGTTGAAGGTTGACCTATTAAACTCAATTGAAGTATGAGTATAGGTCCAATTGATGATTGGTTCCATGAATTCAATGATTGAAGGAATCAACATTGGAAACCCTAATTCCATTGGATACCTTGTGCAATGGAGGTCCAATGTGATTGAATTTTTGAGAATTAAGATGATGAATGTTCTATTGATCCAATGATGATAAGTAATGATAATCAATGAAGGCACAAAGGTTGAAACCTTAATAGTACCTAAGTGATTAGTACCAATTAAGGGGTGAATTCCTAATTGCTTATAGGATCAATAACTTGATACACTATGTTAATCATAGTTGTATGTACTTGATTGAAGAGTTGATGTGACCTAATCAAGTTGAAAGGATGAAAGATTAGAATTCATATATAAACATGAATCATGTAGTGATCTTCTGTAGCATGACCATGCAAGGGAGCACGGCCGTGGTAGCTTTACTTTGCACGATTGTGCAAGGTGGCACGGCCGTGGTGTTCTATGAATAAATTGGAAAGAATTGGTATTGTGCTGACATTGTTATATATGCATGTCTTCAATTATTCTAATCATGCAGGTTGTTAGCAAGAGGTAATCATAGCCAGGTAAGGGTTATGATGTTTTATTCATTGAAAGCATGTTATAAACTTTATGAATAATGACATACTATGTTGCCTGGTTTAAGAGGCAATATATAAGATTCATGGGCTGTAAAAGCCTTGAGTAATATTCACATTGTTACAATCAAGGTCATGTTGTTGGATGACTTATGGTGATCTAAGTGTTTGAACACCCCTACTCTTGAATCATATGGATGAAATGATTAAGAAATGATATTCATATGATAACTGATGTGAGTTAAACTTGATACATTTAGTATTCTTCTTTTATAGCAGTGTTTTAATAGTTAAATGCTTGGAAACATGATTGATGCTAAAAGAATGTTGAAATGTTCCTAAATAATCAAGTATAATCATACCATGTAGAGCCCTGATCTTAGATCCATCATTTTCAGAAGACAAATGATGGTGAAACAGGTTTTCCTAAGGGAACTCTTGGATCACATACTTTTGAGTATGTGGGGTACTATGGACGTGAATATCCTTACGTCCTAGTATAGGAATTGATGTAGATGTATCTTAAATCTATCAACCCTTCACTATATGTTTATGCCAGGATGATGTATCACTAATCTCCGGAGGGAATCTTTAATGCCACAGCGATGAGAGATAAACAAGAGATCTTTCGATGAAGAAGAGAGTACAGAACGCCACTGTGACTCTAATAGAGAAGTGCCAGAATACCCTGGTAAGCTATTGTAGCAGAGACATGAGATGTCTTGCATGTTGATCCTCACACTGACTGAGGAAGATGAGGTCATAAGAATCCATCTCTTTTGATGATCTATGTATGATACCGATGCGACTTAGTAGTGATCGGTTGGAGTATGAGTGGTATACCTCATCTCCGCAGGGCATAATAATGTTTGTAAGACATAATCAACCACGTAGCATAACTGCTTAGGTTGAACTATGAGAAACAATGATTGATGTTACTTTGTTTATAAATGTTCTTGTCAAGTAACTAGTATACATATTCTTTATAATCCTCATTGAAATGATTGCTTAAGTAATTGTGGCTTTACTTAATCCTAAGCCTGCTGTTGAATGATTTAAGTTATTTTGCTTATATTATCCCTTTCTTGCTATAAAAAAGCTTCTGGCGGAGAGTTATAACTCTCGCTGGGACAATTATTCAAATTGTCTCACCCCCGTGGGATTCGACTTTTTAGGTGGACGCCGAGGACGGAGGAACCCATCTGAGGGTGAGCAGTTTCAGCAGCAACAACAACACGAGGGGAAGCAGTGAATCTCATGTGGAAATACTGACTGTCAAGTCCTTTAGATAGTATGTCTTATGTCGTCTCTGTACTCTCAGGTCCTAGGAGTCAGTAGGTCTGAGGTTTTTGGCTTTAAGCCTCGAGATTTCTTTTTGTATCTTGCCTTGCACAGGTGATAGGGCAATGGATGTATAAAATTACTCGAGATGTAAATGGAGAACCATGTTATAAACAAGTTATCATGTTTGCTTATAAAAGAGTTTTATGGTTTAAAGATCTTCTTCTGAAAAGTTTAAAAAAAATTTAGTGATTTTCATAATTCTACTGCTAATCAATCGCTTCCGCTGAGTTTACATCGTGATTTATCAATTCGGTCGCCACAATTTAGTGGTATCAGAGCTCTAGGTTCGCTGAGTCTACAGAGACATAGGACTTAGGATGATGAGTTTATTCTTAGTGTCTTCCAGTATATCTACTAGTGTCTTCTACTCCTCAGGAGAAGAAGATAAGTAAAGATGTCTGGACCACACGAGGAGTATGTGGCAGAGAGTAGCGTTGTTGCACCCCGAGAAGGTGTAAGAAACCCGGAGATAGAGCAACATGTACCTGAACCACCCCAGTTCAATCCAGTTGACATGGGGAACCCAGCCGTTCAAACCATGTTTGGGTAGTTTATGACTGCCATGACACACATAACAGATAGGATGCCTATGCCTGCACCTAGGGTACCTACCCAATCAGAAGGACAAGGAATCGGCAAGACGTTTGAACGACTTCGCCAAGTTGGAGCAACCGAGTACTTTGGAACAGCTGATCCCGCAGATGTCGACCTGTGGTTAACCGAACTAGAGAAGGCCTTTAGAATCCTAAACATCCCAGAATCTGAGAAGGTTATACATGTTGTCTATCTTCTCAAAGGGAGTGCTGGGCATTGGTGGACCATGGAAGAGCAGAAGAGGCCTGGTGTGGAGGTTGCATGGGAAGTCTTCCGACGGGAATTTATCAATAGATATTTCCCTAAGACATTCCTGGATGAAAAAATCTCTCAGTTCGAGAGGTTAAGGCAAGGTTCGATGAACATTAGTGAGAACGAGGCTAAGTTCATGGAGTTGTTGCGGTTCTGTTCGCATATGGCTACTACAGATGAAGAAAGGATCAGGCGTTTCGAGAAGGGGTTAAACGCTGAGTTGACTACCCCTGTATCTGCCCTATAGAACATAGAAAGGTTTCCTACCTTTGTAGAGTCTATTAGAAGGATAGAGAGGTTCGTAGTAGAGAAGAGGCAAACCCATAACAACAGGATGTATCCTCAGTTCCAAGGATCTTCATCCAGAGACTTCAAGAAGCCTAGATTTTCTGTGCCTACACCACCACCTAGACCCAGTTCTCAGACACAGTGGACACCGAGTAGAAGTAGAGGATGAAGCCTACCACTACAAGGGGCTCGCAGTTCAACATCTATGTCGCTTACAGGACCACCCAGAGCATAACAATAAGACAAAAGTTGTTATATATGTGGGAAGATGGGGCATCTGATAAAAGACTGTAGAGATAGACCAGCGAGTGTAACCCAACCACAGAGGCAGGGCCAGCAAGGATCACAGAGAAGACAGTTTCCAGGAGGAGCTAGAGGACATGGACAAGCGTCCCAGGCTGGATCGTCAGCACTGAATCAACCACAAGCAACAATAAGATTCTATGCAATGAATCCACCTGATGCAGTGATCAACCCTCGGGTTGTGGCAGGTCAGATGGAATTGTTATATTATGATATGTCTACATCTTGCATTGTATTTGTTTTGATAGATCCGGGTGATACGCACTCCTTGATCACTCAAAGGATGATTCGTAACTGCAATATGACAGTCAATCATAGAGTAGATAGTCTGTTGCTAGAGACTCCATTGAGAGGGTCTGCTGTGTTACAGGAGGTATGCTCTTCCTGCATCCTTTTCTTTTCTGAACACCGCATTCAAGTGGATCTTATACCACTTGAGATGCAAGGATTTGACATAATCCTTGGGATGCATACCTTGGAAAGGTATAAGGTTGTTTTGGATTGTAAATCCAAGCAAGTTGTGTTTGCTGATGAAAGCGACACATGGATCTTTCAAGGAGAGAGAAAGATTTTACCCAGCTGTCTTGTGTCAGCTATGGTTGCTGAGAAGCTGATGAGGCAAGGATGTTATGCATTCTTGTCCCATGTGGTAGATACTACCATGGAAAGTCCTAACCCTGCTGAAGTTCCTATAGTTTGGGAATTTGAAGATGTATTTCCTGAAGAACTTCTAGGTGTACCACCGCCTCGGGAGATTGATTTTGAAATCAATTTGATCCCAGACATGCAACCTATAGCACAAACACCATATAGGATGGCGCTTGCTGAGATGGCAGAACTCAAGAAATAGATGCAGGAGTTGCTTGAGAAGGGTTTCATCTGACTGAGTACTTTGCCTTGGGGTGCTCCAGTTCTCTTTGTTAAGAACAAAGACGGATCAATGTGGTTGTGCATTGATTACAGGCAACTAAACAAAGTAACAATAAAGAACAAGTATCCTCTGCCGAGGATTGATGATCTTTTTGACCAGCTAAGTGGTGCAACCATCTTCTCAAAGATAGATTTGAGATCGGGATATCACCAACTCCGTATTAAGGACAGTGACATACCCAAGTCTGCCTTTAGAACGAGATATGGTCACTATGAGTTCACTGTTATGTCGTTTGGACTAACTAATGCACCAGCTGCATTTATGGAACTCATGAATAGAATCTTCCGACCTTTCCTCGATCAGTGTGTTGTTGTCTTTATAGATGACATTCTGATCTATAGTAGAGATGCTCAGCAGCATGAACAGCATCTTCGTCAGGCTCTAACTTTGCTAAGAGAACACAAGCTATATGCTAAGTTTAGCAAGTGTGAGTTCTGGTTACCGGAAGTATCTTTCTTTGGACATGTGATATCTGCCTCGGGTATTCGTGTTGACCCTAAAAAGGTAGAATCTATCCTACAATGCAAACAGCCGAAGACACTGACGGAAATTCGTAGTTTCTTAGGGTTGGCTGGTTATTACCGAAGGTTCATTAAGAACTTCAGTTCCATAGCCCTACCTTTGACTAAGTTGACCCGGAAGGATGTTCCTTTTGTTTGGAGTGATAAGTGTCAGCAATCCTTCTAGTTGCTGAAGGAGAGGTTGACAAGTGCACCTGTACTTGTGTTACCTGAGCAAGGCAAAGGATGCATAGTTTTCTGTAATGCCTCCAAGAATGGACTCGGATGTGTGTTGATGCAGGATAAACAAGTGATTTCTTTTGCTTCTCGATAGCTTAAGAAACACGAGGAGAATTATCCAACACATGATCTGGAACTAGCTGTTTTGGTTCATGCCTTGAAGATCTGGAGACACTATCTCTACGGAGAGACATTCCAGATTTTCACTGATCATAAAAACCTTAAGTATATCTTCTCTCAGCACGAACTTAACATAAGGCAATGTCGTTGGATGGAGTTAATCAAAGACTATGATTGTACAATTGATTACCATCCAGGGAAGGCCAATGTAGTTGCATATGCTTTGAGTAGGAAATCAGCAACACCAGCCTTAGATAGGGCACAACTAAACACTTTAGTATGCTCTAGGAGAGATATGCGTATCTCCTTAAGGCAAGACAATGTACAGTTGAAGGTGTCATTGTTAGCCGGGTTGTTAGCTGAGATGCATATAAAACCTACTCTGAGAGAGCAGATTAAAGAGGCACAACAAATCGATGATGCAGTTCAACAGATTAGATCAGAGTATGGTGATGAGAAATGAGATGGTTTCCATGACTCTGATGACCAAGTAGCCTGTTATCATGGAAGAATGATAGTACCAGATGTGGATAACTTGAGAAAGTTAGTCCTGGGGGAAGCTCATTCTTCGATGTATGCTATGCATCCAGGAAGCACCAAGATGTATAAAAACTTGAAAGATATGTATTGGTGGCCAGGGATGAAGAAGGATGTTTCTGAATTTGTTATGCGGTGTCATGTGTGTCAGCAAGTTAAGGCTGAACACCAGAAGCCTACAGGAACAATGCAACCATTGCCCATACCACAGTGGAAGTGGGATCACGTAACCATGGACTTTGTTGTTGGCTTACATAGGACAAGCAAAGGGTATGATTCCATTTGGGTAATAGTTGATAGGTTGACAAAGACAGTGCATTTCTTACCTATCAAAACAACCTATTCTGCTGAGAGGCTAGCACAGTTGTATAATCAGGAGATAGTGTGACTGCACGGAGTTCCAGTCACTATAGTTTCAGACAGGTATCCCCAGTTTACGAGTCATTTTTAGGAACGACTTCATAAAGAACTAAATTGTGGCGACCGAATCGATAAATCACGATGTAAACTCAGCGGAAGCGATTGATTATCAGCGGAATTATGACAATCACTAAATTTTTTTAAAACTTTTCAGAAGAAGATCTTTAAACCATAAAACTCTTTTATAAGAAAACATGATAACTTGTTTATAACATGGTTCTCCATTTACATCTTGAGTAATTTTATATATCCATTACCCTATCACCTGTGCAAGGCAAGATACAAAAAGAAATCTCGAGGCTTAAAGCCAAAAACCTCAGATCTACTGACTCCTAGGACCTGAGAGTACAGAGACGACATAAGACATACTATCTACAGGACTTGACAGTCAGTATCTCCACCTGAGATTCACTGCTGCCCCTGGTGTTGTTGTTGCTGCTGAAACTGCTCACCCTCAGATGGGTTCCACTGTCCTCGGCATCCACCTAAAAAGTCGAATCCCACGGGGGTGAGACAATTTGAATAATTGTCCCAGCGAGAGTTATAACTCTCCTCCAGAAGCTTTATTATAGCAAGAAAGGGATAATATAAGCAAAATAACTTAAATCATTCAACAGCAGGCTTAGAATTAAGTAAAGACACAATTACTTAAGCAATCATTTCAATTAGGATTATAAAGAATATGTATACTAGTTACTTGACAAAAACATTTATAAACAAAGTAACATCAATCATTGTTTCTCGTAGTTCAACCTAAGCAGTTATGCTACGTGGTTGATTATGTCTTACAAACATTATTATGCCCTACGGAGATGAGGTATACCGCTCATACTCCAACCGATCACTACTAAGTCGCATCGGTATCATACATAGGTCATCAAAAGAGCCGAATTCTTATGACCTCATCTTCCTCATTCAGTGTGAGGATCAACATGCAGGACATCTCGTGTCTTTGCTACAATAGCTTACCAGGGTATTCTGGCACTTCGCTATTAGAGTCACAGTGGCATTCTGTACTCTCTTCATCATCGAAAGATCTCTTGTTTATCTCTCATCGATGCGGCATTAAAGATTCCCTCGGGAGATTAGTGATACATCATCCCGGCATAAACATATAGTGAAGGGTTGATAGATTTAAGATACATCTACATCAATTCCTACACTAGGACGTAAGGATATTTGCGTCCATAATCCCCCACATACTCAAAAGTATGTGATCCAGGTGTTCCCTTAGGAAAACCTGTTTCACCATCATTTGGCTTCTGACAATGAAGGATCTATGATCAGGGCTCTACATGGTATGATTATACTTGATTATTTAGGTACATTTCAGCATTCTTTTAGCATCAAGCATGTTTCCAAGCATTTTACTATTAAAACACTGCTATAAAAGAAGAATACTAAATGTATCAAGTTTAACTCACATCAGTTATCATATGAATATCATTTCTTAATCATTTCATCAATATGATTCAAGAGTAGGGGTGCTCAAACACTTAGATCACCATAAGTCATCCAACAACATGACCTTTATTGTAACAATGTGAATATTACTCAAGGCTTTTACAGCCCATCAATCTTATATATTGCCTCTTAAACCAGGCAACATAGTATGTCATTATTCATAAAGTTTATAACATGCTTTCAATGAATAAAACATCATAACCCTTACCTGGATATAATTACCTCTTGCTAACAACCTGCATGATTAGAATAATTGAAGACATGCATATATAACAATGTCAACACAATACCAATTCTTTTCAATTTATTCATAGAGCACCACGGTTGTGCCACCTTGCACGGTCGTGCAAAGTAAAGCTACCACAGCCGTGCTCCCTTACACGGTCGTGCTACAGAAGATCATTACATGATTCATGTTTATATATGAATTCTAATCTTTTATCCTTTCAACTTGATTAGGTCACATCAACTCTTCAATCAAGTACATACAACTATGATTAACATAGTGTATCAAGTTATTGATCCCATAAGCAATTAGGAATTCACCCCTTAATTGGTACTAATCACTTAGGTACTATTAAGGTTTCAACCTTTGTGCCTTCATTGATTATCATTACTAATCATCATTGGATCAATATAACATTCATCATCTTAATTCTCAAAGATTCAATCACATTGGACCTCCATTGCATAAGGTATCCAATGGAATTAGGGTTTCCAATGTTGATTCCTTCAATCATTGAATTCATGGAACCAATCATCAATTGGACCTATACTCATACTTCAATTGAGTTTAATAGGTCAACCTTAAACTGATTTGACCCTCAATTGATCATCAATTAGGGTTTAAATCAATTGAATTAGGTTTTGGAATCAATAACCCTTCAACATATTTCAATGTGGGTCTAATTGATTTGAACCCATTGAACCATCATTCAATTTGGACATAACCTGACCCCAAACGGTCTTGGGATTGTTTGGATGACCTCCAAATGATCTTGAGACCGTTTTCCCATCATATCATCAAAATCCAAGTCAACCAATTAAGGTTTGGATCATTGGATTGATCACCAAATCAGCAATTGATTACCCTCCAACTTAGTATCATTGGATCATCAATTGCTTAACCATACTCACCCCTAGACCTCCAAACGGTCTTGGGTGACCTAAAAACGGTCTTGAGACCGTTTGGATGAGCTCCAAACGGTCTTGAGACCATTTGGCTCATCCAACCCTTGGATTCTAGTGAAAATCATTACGGTTTGAGCTATTGAGTTGATCATCAAATCAGCACTTAATTGCAAAGTGATTTGGTACCTTTAGACCTTCAATTGGTTAACCATGCTTAACCCTAGACCTCCAAACGGTCTTGGGTGATCCCCAAATGGTCTTGAGACCGTTTGGGTGATCCCCAAACGGTCTTGAGACTGTTTGGATCAATCAACCCAAAACATCAACTCATTTCAATGCAAAATCAGCACTTAGCCGATTAGGGTTAACATCATATCTTTTTTCCTTCAAACACTTAACCATATCCAACCATAGACCTAAAAACGGTCTTGGGTGACCCTCAAACGGTCTTGAGACCATTTGGGTGATCCCCAAACGGTCTTTAGACCGTTTGGGATAAATAACCCAAAACGTCAAATCAATCAAGTTGAAAATCAGCACTTAATCCAATTAGGGTTTCCCTAATTGATTAGCCTTCAACTCATGATTCCTTTGGAATTAACCTATAAAATTTGGTGGGTTATCAAATTACATAATTAGGAACAGGAATCTCAAACGGTCAACCCTTGGTCAACTCCCTCAAACGGATTTGAAACTGTTTTCCCAAAAAGGTCAAGTTAATCAGGTTGGAAATCAGTACTTAATCCAATTAGGTTTACCTAATTGATTAGCCTTCAACTCATGATTCCTTGGGAGTTAACCAATCAAATTTGGTGAGCTATTAACCAAAATAATTATGAACAGGAATCTCAAACGGTCAACCATTGGTCAACTCAACCAAATGGTCTTGGAGACCGTTTGCTCCAACCGACCTTGTGAAACTGTTTGCCCTTCAAACTGTTTTGCAAACCGTTTGCCCCAAACAGTTTTGCAAACCGTTTGGCCAAGGGGGGGGAGACCGTTTGCTAAAGTAGCATTGGTATTCACGCCCTCTTCTTATACCTCTAGATCAAGGCCTGTTCTCCACGGTTTTGCTTGCAAGAGTGCAAAGAAGTATGGAGGGAAGAAGAACAAGCAATGTTTGCAAGAAAGAAAGATGCATAACAAAGTTTAAGGGTTTAGAGTTATAAAACCCACCTTAGAACCAGCACTAGAGCTCCAAGCTTCGAAGCTTTAATGGTGTCTTGAGCTCCACAGGTCGTCCAAGGTTTCTTCTTCAAGAATTGGTTGGAAAGGATGGCTAGAAAGAAGAACTAAGTAAGAAAAACTAGCAAACCAACCTTGTATCATGATTTCCTCCATGAATCCGAGCTAGATAGTGGTTAAAGCTTACCCAACTCTACTTGGCCATTCTCCTCTTCTCCTGAGCTCCTTCCTTAGTTAGCCACATCAAGAGATAAGTGAAGAGAGAAAGGGAAATGATCCCTTGGTTGTAAAAGAAAGGTGTATATATACTTTGGGCATGTTTTCAAGATAAGGACAATCTTTTCTTCTATTTCTCATATGGGTCCTTATCTCCTTCTTGGCCATGCCCCTCCTTTTTATACTTAAGAAAAACTCCTTCTTTAACTAAGGTTTAGAGGAAAAGAAGCCAAACATCCTTCTAAGTTGCACACATAAAAGGGTCATTTTGCTTACAACTTAGTTATTTAATTACAAGGGTTTTTCCTTCTTATTTTATTAGTCAAATGAAGCGCCCTCTTCATCACTTTTACTCAAATTGATGCCAAGAGTCATAAAAGATACTCTAAAAGATATATTTTACATGTTGCACCCCAGGTTCTGGGTAAATTGCACTTTTCACCAACACTAGGGTTTTAAAGTACAGGGATTGCTCCACAAGTTGCATCTTGGTGCCCAAACTTGGAGAATCCATAACACTTCATCATATTCATTCTTATGATGTCTCATCATCAGAGGAACATCTAAACATGTGAAATTTGCAAGTTAACTCCTCTAATTGGGTAATTTGCACATAAGTCCCTATTAACAAAACAATATTATAACATTGTTTAAAAAGGGCAGAAATAGAAATATAAGTTCCTCAGAAGCTTTAATTACATACCAAAAAGATAATCACAAGTTTATAATTACATAATTAAACAAAACACCTAGGGTTAGTTCATAACCCAGGTCAGGGATGTTACAATATCCTTTTTTGTTGATTCAATAGCTCTTTCAAAATGTATTAGTCTCTTTTAATGAAGTTTAGGGAAATATCAAACTAAATAGCAATTATCCAAATGTTAGGATATTCATTAAAAAAATCAAGAAGAACATGCTCCAAAAGTTGTTCTCAATCAGTAGTATTTCAGGAACCCATGTGTAGGTAGGCTTATGAGCAGAAAGCTTGTCATTGTTTTGTGACAACTGCATCCTTATCATTTTGTTAACTAAGTAATCATGCAAAGTGATAATCCATATCCATGATATTGTTTTATATATAGTATTCAAACTATAACTTATACTATTAAATCAACTAAAAAATTTGGCTATCAGATTCCCGTTTCAATTTTCTATTTTTTGACTTTTTAGTCAGTTATCCTATATTCTTCATCTTAGATTTCAAAATATTGTTCCTTGGTGCTTTTGTTTTATTGTCATGTCTATATATCGGTGAAATATAGTTATATGTTCGCCTTAAGGTATCTTATTGTGGCTATTGTTTTACTTTCTAGTTTGAATTCTGATTTACCTCTAGGGAATCTAATCATGATGGTCTGTGTGGGGGTTCTTTAGTAATTATATGTAGCTTATCTAGTTTACTATTTATATTGGCAGGGTAGAATTTTTTTTGAGATGGATTTAGACCCTCAATTCCCCTTGGATTAGGCCATAATTGAAATAAAATGGTGAGTACATTTATGTACTCAAATTTATATAATTGACCTTTGATGCAGGGGTTTTGAGTCATTTTTATAGACTGGTTTTGCATACGTTTTATGTGTATTTTGATCATATTTGTGATTAATATCGCATAATTCACTACATTTAGTCTATAATCTCTTTTTGCATCAAAATTAACTTGTTTCATCTTATTTTGTATAAAAGATCATATTTGTTAGATTTGATTGGTGTTCTTCATTTCTTTTCAGGCAATTCGGATATTTGCATCTGTTGATACCATCGACGGATGGTCGATACCATCGACCTGGTCACAGAAGTCGATACCATCGATGCGACCGTCAATAGTATCAAGAGAGTGTCAGCGAGCCAGATTTCCAGGTGTCGATATTATCGACCCAAAGTCGATACCATCGACCTCGCCTCAACAAACTTAGCTTCAGCGTCAGATTCCAGAGAAAAGTGATGCCTAAAGCATCGATACCATCGACACACTGTCGATGGTACCGAGGCAACATCAAAGAGAACCCCAAGAATTGTGCAAACGTCGGTGCCTCATGCAGGTTGATACCATCGACCTGCGTCGATGGTATCGACGACGTCATATCAGGTTTTGCTAAAGATCGTGTCTAATCCTACGGTGGTGATCTTTGGGCGACCTAAAGTGGTGCATATACCTAATTATGGCGGCCCGAAGCAAGGTATCACGTCATTAGCCACCAGAGAAGTCTCAAGAAGGAGAAGAGAGAAGAACGGAGTCGAGAGAGATGCCCTGGTCATTCCGAGAGCTGCAGAAGACATTTTCCACTGCCAGAAGGCTGTAGAACGTTCACCCCGCGCCAAGAAATGCCCGAATCTCCTCCGTTCATAGGTTTACATCACATATATTCACGTTTCGCTATGCTTTCCCTTTCTCTCATCATGTTTTTCATTGAGATGAACATGCGGGGCTAATCCCCTTTATCTTTAGGACCGGGAGTAGCCCGGGTAATCGTTGTATGATACTTTTTACATAGTTTATCATAATTTGTCTCTTAAATTTGTGGCATGATGTCGTTGTCTCAATTATATCATTATGATTGATCACCCTAATGATAATCTAATACCTTTAATTACTTTGAAAGAAGAATTAACTATTGAAAAGAGACGAATATCACATTAACTAATAAATCCTTTGAACAAGGTGATTTACAGTTAATGGTGGAAACCCAGAGTGTGATCTTCATGCACCTAATTTAGGGTATAGGTTACTACTACCGTGGAACTGACCGAGATGTAGGTAGTGAATTGTATCGCGACAGCGAACAATTCTGACTATAGGCCACTACCCGGAATAGGAGACGAATTAGGATAGTTGTGTAGGAATGAGTACAATGAGAACCTACGGTGAAACCGCAATCCTAAAGATTCCATCCTTAATTGATTAAACCAACCATTTAATCGATTGTTTCGCTTTCTTTTATTTTTCTTTTCTTTTTCAATCAACACTCAAACCATTTTTACCGGTCTAGCTGATCGCGAACAGTTATTAGCAGTCTATCGAAAATCCGTTCCCTGAGTTCGACTCGGGCCTCACAAAGTCCTATATTACTTTAACGCGTGCACTTGCGTTATACACACGGTAAATTCATGTCATGTTTTTGGCGCCGTTGCCGAGGAATAGTGATTTTCGACACTAAGAGGGCTGTAAGTGGCCACTCTAGGCCACATTTTTTTAATTTTAATTTTGGAAATTAATCGTTTATCGTTCATAATTTGTAATCATCTAGCACTATGCCTAATTAAATTTATTACTCTGTGGGTACTAGTGCATGGTGAAGACGCATAGAACAGACTACGCATAGAATACACACAGTCATCAACCTGAGGATTCAGATTCATATTCCGAACCAGAAGCCATGGCTGAGGAACAGACTATATGGGAAAATATTAAGGCTTCTTCCTCTTCCGCATCTAAGGGACCAATCAAGAGGCTGGCCATCAACATCCCTAACTACAAAATTGACCCGGGGCTAATTAATTTGGTCAAATCTAATGCATTCCATGGGCTAAAGAATGAAGATCCAGTGACCCACATCAGCACGTTCGTGGAAAACTGTGATATAATAAAGATTGACAGGTTCCCACAAGAGACACTCTACCTGAAACTTTTTCCCAGTTCTTTAGCGGGCAATGCTTGGGAATGGATGCATAATCTGGATGATGAGTACGTTGAATCTTGGGATCACATGGTTGAGGTGATCTTTGAGAGGTTCTTTTCACCTGAAAAGACGAACGATCTAGTGAGGAAGATACACACCTTCAGCCAGCGAGCCGGTGACACTTATTTTGAAACTTTGGAGCGCTTCCAGATAATGTTGAGGAAGTGTCCACATCACAGCTTAGATAAGGAGAAGTAAGATAAAATTTTCTACTTCGCCCTAAATGAACATGATAGGAGCAATTTGGACTCAGCAGGTTCTGGTTTCTTTTTGAACAACACAGGCACAAGGTGCTGGGAGATTCTAAGGAACATGTCCAAAAAGCAGTCTTAGGGTGAAAGAGATACACCCAAGCAGGTCGGTGTGACACATGAAGCAAAGGCCATCAAAGCACTTAATGACAAAATGGATCTCATAGCCAAGAAACTTGTAGAGAAAGAGGAAGAGTCTGATGAGGAGGCCCAAGTTAAATTTATTCAACAACAGGGTTACAGGAGCAATGATTACTCTTGGAGAAAGGATAGAAAATTCTCATGGAAGGATCCAAATAACTTCCTACAAGACCCGGATTTAAATCCATAGCCCACTGCGGAGGACAAAAGCACCGAATTGCTCATCCAAGTAGTGAAACAAAATCAAGAGTTGATGAATATGTTCAGTAAGCAGTTACAGTCTCAGGGCGAGATTTTGAATAAATTTGGGCATACATTGCAAAGTCATGGAGCGCAGATGAGGGCACTAGAGACGAATGTGGCCCAAATTGCCAATGAAGTGGTGACCATGAAGAATCAAAATCAACAAGGACCGGCTGGTAATGCAGAGACTACTCAAATACATCATCAAGTGAAGTATATATATGTGATTAAGGAGACAGATCCCCCAGTGGGGGAGGTCCATGAAAAGGGCAAAATGCATTTTGAAACGGAGGCTAAACCCAATGTGCCATACCCCCGTAGCTTATATGGACTACCAGGAGGATGTCACCCATTCAGCAAATTCCACCAAAAACCCATCACAGTCGTGCCCACACCTAGGCAAGAGGAGCAGGTGAAGGCCATACTTCATAGTGGAGCTACTACCACTGAGAAGGATGAGCAGCCATGAGCCACAGCAACTATGAATGACGTGACAAAGCCTATGCTAGAGGGTGACATTGAAGCAAGCTTAGGGAAGGAGACCCCAAATAGCCCATATGTACCACCACACAAGTGCATAAAGGAGCCAAGCGTGCCATTCCCAAATAGTCTAAAACCGAGGAAAGAGTAAAGGCACTTCAAGAAATTTCTTGAGATCTTCTGGAACCTCCACATTAACATTCCATTGGTGGAGGCTATAGAGAAAATTCCTTCATATGGAAGATTCATGAAAGACATCATCAACAAGAAATGGTGGATCAAAGATACAGATGTTGTGTGTGTTGATGAAACAGTGAGTTCTATAATCCAAGGAAGGCTGCCAAAGAAGAGGAAAGATCCAGGATGTTTCTACATCCCATGTTCCATAGGTGTCCAAAATTTTCCACGAGCACAGTGTGACTCAGGGACAAGCATTAATCTTATGCCACTTGCCACTTTTCAAAAGATGGGATTGAAGAAGCCAACACAAACTTCCATGACAATTGAGTTGGCGGATGGATCCATTGTAAAGCCACAAGGTATATGCCAGGATTTGCTAGTCAAAGTCGACAAATTTATCTTCCCTATAGACTTTGTGGTCATGGACATGAATGAGCTGGAAGGAGGTGAGATTCTATTGGGAAGGCCGTTCCAAGCTACGGCTGATGTAATCACTGCCATTGGGTGAGGTTACTTGACACTTGGGATTGGTGATGATAGAGTTTAATTCAAATTGCCAAATGAATCATTAGAGACATCCCTTGACAACCCAGGTTAAAGGTATCTTTATGTCAAGCCTAGGACATTAAACAAGGGCGCTTGTTGGGAGGCAACCCAACTTTAGGTTTATTTTATGTTTGGTTATGATCTTTTATGTTGATGTACTTAGTTTTTGCTTAAGTTTTGATAATTTTTGTAAAAATGGTACCCTAACTCGTGTTTTGAAGTGTGCAGAATTTTAAAGTTGATACTATCGACACCCCTGTCGATAGTATCGAGTTTGGATCAGTAAACGCTGAGAAAGAGTCGATACCATCGACCTTAGTGTGGATAGTATCGAGATTCCTGAAGATTTTCAGAAAAATTGGTGACAGAGATGTCGATACCATCGACACCCATGTCGATAGTATCGACACTTTTAATTTCTTAGTCTTTTAGATACATCGGTACACCAAAATTGCTGAGCCTGAGTTGATACCATTGACCTTGGTGTCGATGGTATCGACACCTACAGGACAGCTACATAAAACATGCCGTAAAAGGTGTCGAAATGAGATTTTTGTCGAACCATTTTTTTTGGTAGAGCAAAGAAGGATGAAGCAATTCATGTATTAGAACCACTAAGACACAAAATTGTGCCACCAAAAAGAGAGAGATAGCAAGCATCACTTGGTCCAGTTGAGCATCCAACCATCCTTCTTCACCACACTTCAAAGCGAATGGTAGCGTTGTTCCGCCTCTTAAGTGGGAATGTTGGCTATGAGGCCATAGTCATATTCAAGCTTGGGGGGTGTTGGAACAACCCTCTATCTTAGTTTTTATTTACTTATTTATGTTGCTTTTACTTTTGAAATATTAGTTGTATTTATTTCTAGTTTTACCACTTTTGTAGGATCCACATGCTATGTAGCGTATCCGTGGATGTCTAATGTTAATGTGTCATCTCAATGTTTTCACATGGGAGTTGTGGGTGCCATTATCTGAAAGCGGAGCAGAATTGAAAATTTTTCAAGAATTTGCAAGTTGAATTTGTTTGAAATTGAGAACTTAACTTATGAAAATAATTGGGTTTGTCAACTTTAAAACATAAGATCATAACTATACAGCCGTATGATTCAAGAAATGTGGACAGACATGGATGTTGAGCCTAAACTGACCAAACACTAATGGGATTTTAATTGAAAGTGAGAGAGAGAAACCCTATGATTTATTGTTACACAGGTCAGTAAAGAGGGAAATATAATCTATTTCAATGATTTTGTACATTAGTCTTGTGATCTATCCATTTCATTTCATTCAATATCCACCATAAGAACTAGAAGCACTTATAGTTTTTCATCTCTTGATTGCATGACATGTAGATAGGATTTCATTGTAGCTAGATTTTGCATCTTTGCAGTCACACATTCTCAAGTGCATGTCGTAATAGTTGCATTTTACATATTTTTTAGCATATAGGACATTATGTGCCTTATTTCTTCTAAAAACTAAGAAAAGCAGGAAATTTGTTCTATACCCTCTAAAAAGTAAGTTGGAATGCTTCAATGATAGTAGTTATGTGGAAATAAGCCTGAAAGAAAAAAAAATATTGTGAATGTTCTTCTAGTCAATTGAAAAATGAGGGCTTGAAAAAAAAATGTAAGAGAGAAAAAAAAGGAGAGGGAGAAAGGAACTTGTTTCACCTGCATGTATATAGAAAGAAAAGAGGAATAAGCACATAATGTAGTTTTAGTAGTCATTCCATCTCATCTTGATACATAATGATAGTGCATGCACCATTCTACCTAAAATTTAGGCATTAGGTCATTTTCATACGCGTATGCATCATTTAGGTCATTTTGTTGATTTTGCATGATAAAACTATTTGGTGCTTCTCTTTCTTCCATAGCCGCCCATTTCATACACCCGTTGCTCAAAATGGTAGGCCACCCATGATTATCTCCTCATTATTGTATACCAGGAGATCTGCTTCCATATAGATGGTAGTTAAGACTTGAGCAACGTAGATAGGAGATCACAAGATGTGCTAAGTCTGAACCGAAGGAATTCATTATATCAACTACTTTATTAGATAGTGTTTGATGATCTTGGGGTGGACATTTCTTATGGACGATCATTGTCACCTCTAGGGTAGTTATCATTTTGTGGTCAGTGAGGGCCGGCATGTGCATGACAGGTGGGAGTCATATTGAGTTGTCCTTTATGCTAATATGTTCTTTAGTTGACTCTCGCAATTCTATTTTACAGTTTTATGCTCGAGGACGAGCAATGTTCAAGCTTAGGGGAGTTTGATGCAGGGGTTTTGAGTCATTTTTATAAACTAGTTTTGCATACGTTTTATGTGTATTTTGATCATATTTGTGATTAATATTGCATAATTCACTACCTTTAGTCTATAATCTCTTTTTGCATCAAATTTAACTTGTTTCATCTTATTCTGTATAAAGAATCATATTTGTTGGATTTGATTGGTGTTCTTCTTTTATTTTCAGGCAATTCATATATTTGCATCTGTCAATAACATCGACGGATGGTCGATACCATCGACCTGGTCACAGTGTATTTCCGGAGAAGAGCAACTAGAAGTCGATACCATCGATGGGACCGTAGATGGTATTGAGAGAGCGTCAGCGAGCCAGATTTCTAGGTGTCGATACTATCGACCCAAAGTCGATACCATCGACCTCGCCTCAGTAAACTTAGCTTCAGCGTCGGATTCCAGAGAAAAGTGATGCCTAAGGCATCGATACCATCGACACACCGTCGATGGTATCGAGGCAACATCAGAGAGAACCCCAAGAATCGTGCAAGCGTCGGTGCCTCATGCAGGTCGATACCATCGACCCGCATCGATGGTATCGACGCCGTCAGATTAGGTTTTTCTAAAGATCGTGTATAATCGTACGGTGGTGATCTTTGGGCGACCTAAAGTGGTGCATATACCTAATTACAGTGGCCCGAAGCAAGGTATCATGTCATTAGCCACCGGAGATGTCTCAAGAAGGAGAAGAGAGAAGAACGGAGCCGAGAGCGACGCCCCGGTCATTCTGCGAGCTGCAAAAGACGTTTTCCACCGTTGGAAGGCTGTAGAATGTTCACCCCGCACCAAGGAACGCCCGGATCTCCTCTGTTCAGGGGTTTACATCACATCTATTCACGTTTCCCTATGTTTTCCCTTTCTCTCATCATGTTTTTCATTGAGATGAATATGCGTGGCTAATCCCCTTTATCTTTAGGATCGGGAGTAGCCTGGGTAATCATTGTATGATACTTTTTACATAGTTTATCATAATTTGTCTCTTAAATCTATGGCATGATGTCGTTTTCTCAATTATATCATTACGATTGATCACCCTAATGATAATATAATACCTTTATTTACTTTGAAAGAAGAATTAACAGTTGCAAAGAGGCGAATATCACATTAACTAATAAATCCTTTGAACAAGGTGATGTATAGTTAATGGTGGAAACCCAGAGTGTGATCTTCATACACCTAATTTAGAGTATAGGTTACTACTACCGTGGAACCGACCTATATGTAGGTAGTGAATTGTATCATGACAACAAACAATTCTGACTACAGGTCACTACCCAGAATAGGAGATGAATTAGGATAATTGTGTAGGAATGAGTACAACGAGAACCTGCGGTGAAACCGCAATCCTAAAGATTTCATCCTTAATTGATTAAACCAACCATTTAATCGATTGTTTTGCTTTCTTTTCTTTTTCTTTTCTTTTTCAATCAACACTCAAACCATTTTAACCAGTCTAGCTGATCGCGAATAGTTATTAGTAGTCTACCGAAAATCCATTCACTGAGTTTGACTCGGGCCTCACAAAGGCCTATATTACGTTGGCGTGTGCACTTGCGTTATACGCACGGTAAATTCGTTTCAACCTTTAAAAATTTTTGATATAATATTTTTGTCCTTTTCAAATGCAAAATACTCATGTAGCTAATCACGTAAGCACTAACATTGACGAAGAGTAATAGATCATATGAGTTTTGAGCATGATATTTTGATTGTTATCCATATCAAATTTGAGATATTTCTTTAGTTCTTTAACATTGAACGCACATTGTATGGATAATACTATTTTGGTTCAATTATAAATATTGGTTTTGTAGTGATTTGACATTCTTATATGAAATTTTGGCATCTGAATGTTTCTTATAATGTCACACAAATATTATACAAATATTTCTTTAGATTTTAAATTTAATCATTTGTCTAAAAATTATATCTTTTAAAGTAATGATTACATTATAACCAATAAATAAATAAATAATATCTACCATTACCTTTTAATATATTGAAGAAGATCTTTAGTCCCTAAAAGTGTTCTGATATAGATAAATTGACCATCAAAATTGTAGTGACAATAACCAAATATCTCCTCAAATATATACTAACAAAGGCATTATCTCCTCAAAAATATATTTTTAGAACCATCAAGTCCTCAAAAATGTATTTAGGACAGTAAAAAATCCCTCAAAAATATATTTGTCAAGGCTAAATAGACCTTCAATATAGAATTTGTTAGGGTCACATAATCCATGAAAATTGTATTTTTGATGGCCACTGGTGTTTTTCATAGGGGTTCTCTTCATGACCCATTTGTGAGAGTTAGACTTACAATTGTTCTTATTTGTGAGGGTCTGTATAGAAGAGTTTTCCATGTGATTGGCCCATAAAGAAAGAGTAGTAGTTCGTAGTGATTGGAAATAGATGTAGGGATCACAAGGGATCACTCCATGATATATCTTTCAAGATGAGGTTTTAATCAAACTATTATCCTGACATATTTTTGTGAGGTAAGGTGAGATACTAGGGAACTATGTCTATAATAAAGTAGGAGTTTATTTTCTAGTATCTTATGAGGTAAAGAAACAACTTTGTATGAAAGACTATGATAAGATAAAGAGGTTTGAAGAAGAGTTAAACCTAGAGATGAAGGAGAATCTAGCCATCACTGTGTATTGTTCTAATTGTCATGCCTTTGTATTGATGCAAGAAAATTCAAGAGGTTCATCCTGGCAAGAATGAAAGATGAGACACAAAAGAGGCATATAGAGGATATTTGTAGATTGTGGTCCTAGAACTCAGCTAAGGATAGGTAGATCACCATCACATTCCTCTATGAGGTTAGCACCTTCGTTCAATGCATTGTCTAGGGCAGAATATGTTAGGGGTAATGGAAGGTGTGGTGAGGGTGTTAATAGAGTCTACCTACCTTAAAGGATTTCAAGTGCATGTTCTTCTACAATTATGAGTCCATAGAGACTAGCAACATCTAGCTACACATCAGCACCTTGTGGCTATATTTCTGGATATGAATATTGGTATCTTAATCCACCTACATGATGTATGTGTGGAGAAGTATGATAAACTCTAGGGAATGTCTATAGAGAGTACAAAAAACAATACTCAAGATAGAGACCAAGGGGATAGTTTCATCAAGCACACCAAGCAATAGAGGGAGAGCTTCACATGAATGGTCTACTTTTTAGGGAATCGTGACACCTAGACTAGTGAAAGCAGAGGTAAAGTAGAAGAAATAAGATGGGTATATGCAATGAACCAGACATAAGGAGTCATACTAACATAGATAGCAATTGGTAAGATTTGGTTATTTAAGATTGTCATTACTCCTATTAATGTTTTGGTGCATCATGTCTCCATGAATGCCTCCATATATAGGGTAATAAAAGAAGTAAGTATATAATAGTTGTAAAACCTTACCTTATGGTATTACTTTGAATATTTCTACATTAGAACCTATTATCATAGTAGAGTCGTGTTATAGATGTGTGTTATCTGATGGAAAGATAGTACAAAAGTGGAATTATTTCCACTTGAGAGACACATATGTGTTGTAATCAAGGGCATAATTTGCTTGGAGAAATACAAGGTTGGATTGTATTTCTTCACGAAGAAAATTAAATTCAATATTAATGATAAGACTTGAATCTTCATAAGAGATAGGAAACTCTTTCTTATAGGTATGATTTTTATGATCAAGGTAGATAGGATGTTAAAGCACGTATCTAAAGTATTTCTAAGACATGTTACTGATGCTAGAAAAGGATATCCTAGTTTGACTAATATAATTCTTGCTTAGGAGTTCTCAAATGTTTTTCATAATGAATTAATAGGTTTTCCACCATATCAAAAGGTAAAATATGAGATAAAACTATAAGTAGGTGCATTGTTGATATCTCTACCATCCTATTTTATGGCACCAGAATTAAAAAAAATAAAAGAACTAACAGAAAGAGTTGTCAGACAAAGGTTTCATATAACCAAGTACATCACATTGGGGAGAACTTGTGTTTCTTATCCAAAAGAAAGTAGAATCAGTGTGTTTATGCATTGAATATATACAACTCAATAAGGTCATAATCAATAATAGGAATCATTTACTTAGGACCTAAGACTATTTTTTTATCATATAAGGAAATACATTATCTTTCTGAAGACTGATATTTAGTTAGGTAACCAACATTGAAGATTAAGCCTCAGGATGCACCAAAGACAACTTTCTGGGCACACTATGGTCACTATGAGTTTTTGGATATGTTATTTGGAATGTATCCTTTATGGATCTATGAATATGGTGTTATGATAGTTTAAATAATAGTTTGTGGTGGCATTTATATATGAAATCTAAGATACTCCATAGATAAATAGCAGTCTGAGTATCGCCTGCGGCTAGAAGTATAGTTGGAACAGCAACATAGCTTATATCTTAAGTTTAGTAAGTGTGAATTCTATCTATTAGAAGTCACTTTTCTAGGTAAGTTTATCTCTGGCTAATGGATTTGGGTAGATCCAGAGAAGATATAATTTGTGTTTCAGTAAAGATGACCATAGACGTGTTTAGAGGTTTTTAGTTGTAGGGAAAACATGCTATTTCATGCGGTTCATCTAGAACTTCAACATCATATCTATGCCTCGAACCAAGTTCACCAAGAAAGAAATTCCCTTTATCTGGACTAAGCAATGTGAGAATACCTTTTAGAGGTAAAATGATAATTTGACCATCACACCTATGTTATCTCTGCTAGATGATGGGAAAGGTTATTTTGTATTTTTCAATGCATCAAGGGAAGGCCTAGGCTATGCCTTTATGCATGATACAACGTTATTGTGTATGATTATAGACATCTACTACCATATGAGGAGAACTATTTGAAACATGACCTAAAGTTAGTTGCATTTGTGTTAGCTCTTAGAGCTTGGTGTCATGATATGCATAGGGAACCATTCTAAGTGTTTACATATCATAAAAGTTTGAAGCACATATTTTCATTGAAGGAGTTGTATTGGAGGAAGAAATGACGACTTCAGATGATAAAAAATTATTATTACACTATATAATGCAACTTTCATTAAAATAATGTAGTTAAAGATGCACTCAATGTAATGTCACCTATAACATCAAAAACTAGACATTACCATATTACATATAAAATAAGATATTTTCTATCAAACTAGATGGATTTGATTACTTGTTTGGGTAAAGAAAGGGAAGGAGAGCTTATTAAATAGTTTCAAGTCAAACCTACATTATGGAAGAAGTACTACAACATCAAGGCGTAGATTATGAGATTCAAATTATCAAGAAGGATATGCAAGATGGTAAGAGAGAATGGTTCCACTTTTTTAGGATGCTCTTATGATTCAAATAAAGGTTGTGTATACTTTATCATGCATATTTAATATAAATGATCTTAGAAAAGGCTCATAAATATATTTATTTTATGCGTCAAAGAAGAAAAAAGATGTATCAGTACGAGAAAATATGTGGGTATGAGGAAGTATGTAGAAAAATATGTGGGAATGTGGTGTATGTCACCAACTAGAAGTGACACAACAACAATCAAAGGGATGTTTCAACCCCTACCTATTCCAAAGTGGAAATAGGTCATGTAATTTGGATTTCCTATTTGGTCTTCCTCATACATATCAAGGACATGATTTCATTTAGGTTGTAGTGGATAGACTAAGTAATTTATATCATTTCCCACCTGTTTAGACAACATATCTAGCTGAAACCTAAAACTGATATACATCAACGAGATATTCAAGCTTAATGGTGTATCATTACACTTATATTGATCATGGACCATATTTCACATCTAGACTTTAGAATAATCTACAAAATTTTACAAGAAATAAACTAAATATTAGTAACGTTATTCATTTATAGATAGATGAAAATTTGAAAAGGACGATAAAAATGTTGGTGTGAATTCTCAGAGCATGTGTTTCATATTTTTAAGCAGTTGCAATACATGTCTAAGTTGAATTATATTTCAATACATCAACGATTGCCAAGAAAGATTAGGGATGTCACTTTATTATAAACTTTTATAGGAGAAAGTGTAGAACTCCTTTGTGATGGTATGAGACAACAAAGAAGTAGATTTTGGCTAGAAATAGTGGAGAAATATAGAAAACATAGAAGATATTAGCAATGTTTAAAGCTACATAGACATATAGAAGAGTTTCATAGATAAGCAGCATCAACCACTAGAGTTTGAAGTTAGTTATTTGTTCTTTTTGAAGATATCACTCTAGAAGGGGAATTGTCCATTTTGGTAAGAAACATAAGCTAACTTATACATATGTAGGGGCTTATCCTATTGTGGCACGAGTCAAGAATGTTGTGTATAGGTTAGAGTTATTGTCAGATGTGTAGTGGATACATAAATGTTGAGGTAATCTCACCCTGACATGAGGCAAGTTTTTCCATAGTGAAAGATGCCACTTATGAAAAGGGGTAGTGTATACGATGGATTGGAAGGTTAAGAAATGGATAAGGAAAGGCATACATATGCTTAAGGTATTGTGGAGTCACCAAATATTAAAGAAGTTGTGTCACAATTATTGGATGAGGTGTTAAGAGTTCACTCTAAGTAATTTTTAGTTTAAATGATGGAAAAGATGGGAGGAATAATTACTAACAATCAGGTTCCATGTTTACCTTAATTCAAGAATAACCACCTTTCTTGTTGTCTAATCTCTTCTCATATAACATAAATAGAACCCCAAATTCCCATTTGAATGCACTTTAGCAAATGGACATACCAATTGACAAAAGCACTAATGAACACAATTAAGTGAGATTGAACCCTAATAATGTTTTGTACTCATAATTAGTAAGATAGTTGTGATTTATATTTTATGTTTGCCAATTTAACATGATTGATTGATATATGATTTATGTATATGATATATTTCTTTCTCATGTTATAAAGAATAACACGAGTATTACATCTAAGTCTTATTAATAATTGAAGACAACACAACTCATTTTTCTTGGAAAATATTATATGCATACATGGTTAAAATAGTAGTAGGTACACTACAAATTGAGATTAAAGCATTAAAAAATTGAGATGCATTTTTTGCCACTAGTCGATAGGTCTTGGTTTGATTGGACCAACATATGGGGCCAGATGCAGCCCCATCAGGCAAGGAAGCTTTCTAGAATGAGTATAGTTGGTTCAAATTTTAAGAGGTCTAGCCCTATATCCAGTCAACTCGTCAGGGCCCAAGAAATTACCTTTTGCATTTTCTTCCCCACATTGACCAATACAACAATTGAAAAAAAATTCCAAAGTATTTGTAAGCCATCTGACTTGCTTTTCATGTTAAATAAAAAAAATTATGAAATATCAAAATTGGTCTAAACATATACAGTTTCCTCAATATTCATCGTGTACACTTTGAGCACTACTTCATCCCTCTTTGATCTCTTATGATTTTGGCATGAGGAAGGAAATTTGAGGATAAGTTCAAACTTTTCTTTTGGATTTTCTCTAATTTTTTTCTTTGTTTCAATTAGAGGTTCATAGTATAATATATTTTTTCATATGGGTTTTAATCTTCTTTTGCCTCTCTATCTTTCTTCGATTCACTCTTTTTTACAAAATTAAGGCGTTGATCCATGTTAATTCACCCTTCTTGCCTCAATCTTGTATTTCCTTGCTAGATAGGAAAACTTGAGGTTGTGTGTACCTAAATTTTTTATATTTGAAATTTTTCTTGCTAGATATTTGGAAAGATACGAGTTTCTTTGTTTCTTGTTGCTGAATTGATAGTTCATAATATGTGAAGTATGTGTAATTTCATTTTCTTTGCTTCCTAAAAAAATCATTTCTTAATGACCAATGGCTAAAGTAGGGCATTTTACATATAAAATCAGATTTGTAATCTTACTATATTGATTGCCTAAGGCTCCATAAATGAAAAAAATGTGTGGTATCATACCGTCTTATATTTCTTATGCTTATACATGATGGAAACTTCCCTACAATGATGGAAAATTATGGAATTTTCTTTTAAATGTCTATGTTATGGACTGTGACTATAAATGAGAACCTTATGGGCAATTCAAAATGTCTAATGTTGTATTGCATATACATATTCATGTATCTAAATTGGATTTATGGAATTCCCTAGTAGTTATGTTTGTTAATCTGGAAACCCTAGATTTATTGTGAATGGTTATTCATATGAACTTAGTGGTCATTTTTGTGAATAAATTTCTTAACATTAGTAAAATGCTTAATCAAAAGTGAAATATTTATTCACTTTATAGTGGTGCCCTTAAAAATTGTGGACCATCCTGGATGTTTTTTTTAGGAACTTGAATGGTTCTACACATACATTGTGTTTGTATCCTTTACAAGTTTGATCTTGAGCAGATTAGATCATGAACACTAATATGTAGAGGGTTAGGGGGATCGACGAGGTGGGAGAAATACCATGACTTTCTTTTTTATTGTGATAATGAAGGATTAGGTGTAGATACCCCAATCTTTAAGTTTGATAAGTGGCACATGTTATATGTTGAGGTATGCCCCAGCCATGTACCAAGGTGTGAGAATGAGAGGTGGTGATGCTATAGGCTCGTACCTAGTCCTTTGGCAAACCTGAGATGTGTTAGGTAGATTTGAGTGGCCAGCTAAATCTTAATGCATTTAAGGTGAGTCATGCACGTGATTACTCCATGATGTCTTCTATTTTTCTATGTATATGTCAAGTAGTTTTGAAAAATGATGAAGTCAATTGTAACATCCTTAATTTCATAGCTATTGTAAGATTTAAGTGTGGGGTTTTCTAGTAAGTGTATGCCATGGGACCTAATGAACCTAACCATGGTTAGGTATGTAACTAAGTTTACAAAATTTGTAATACAAGTCATGGGACCTAATGAACCTAACAAAAATTCTACGCCGCACGCTAGGGTTGCCGCTCTCTGGCGACTGAGGAGGCGACGTCCGCGTCTCCTTCTGGAGAGGGGAGTCCCTCCCCTCTCTCCGACCACCATGGCCACGACAGAGAGTCCTTCTGTTGAGCAACCTTCTGCCCAGCCCTCCTTCGTCAAGAAAGCTTGGAATCAGGTTCTCCGCGGCATCGACACTAGCAAGGAACTAGCTTACGATCCACCGGAGAAAGTCGAGGGGAAGCGGTTCATCACCATTGATGAACCTACATATGAGGACATGGAAAAATGCTGGGAGCACACTGCTATCTTGTACGTTATGGGCAAGCGCCCTTACTATCACCACCTACTGGCCTGGATACGTCGTGTATGGAAACCCAAGGGTGGGTTCGACCTCTTCTCGAAGCCTAACAAGTTCTTTCTCCTTAGATTCAACTCTGCCGATGATAAGAAGAGCATCATAGAAGGTGGACCTCGATGGTTCGACAATAGACTTGTGGTTGTCAAGGATTACAAGACCGGCGACGATCTTCACAAGGATTTCTTTAGTTCTATTCCAGTTTGGATCAGTATTCTCAGTATGGGAAGGAACTGGTCGCCAAGAGCCGTCGGGATTGTGGCCAGCGGCGTGGGCAAGCTTCTTCGAATTGACTATAAGTCTATTGGCCTTGAATCCCTTGGCGAGGCGAGGGCGTTGCTGGAGGTGGAAGCTGAGGAAGAGCCCCCGGAGGAGATCTGGGTTAATATGCCCCGTAGAGAACCTGCCCCGGTCCAGATGCATTACGAATACATACCTAAACGATGCTCGGAGTGCAAGGTGTTCGGGAATGATGACAACGATTGTCCGCTCAAGCCTGTGACTGTTGTGGATTCAGTTCCGATTACAAAACCTTCACATGTTTGGCAAGTCGTTGGACGTAAAGGCAAAGCTATTGCTATGGAGGAGGGGGGTGTTCCTTCTGATGGCGCTGCAGATCAGGCTGGTGACGGTGCTTCAGATCCGGTTGGTGTTGGATTTCCGTCCGGTGAAGGATCATCAGGTGCTGCTGTGAGCGATGGTGTTACTGCCCCCGGTGGTGTTCCTTCTGTTGTGAGAGATGGTGCTACTGCCTTCGGTGGTGTTCCTTCTGCTGCCTCTGGTGGTGCTTCCTCTGTTAGCGACAGTGATGCGGGTGATGGGCCGCCAGTCGTCAGCTTGGAGGTTCCTTCTATTGGTGTTGCTTCTGCGGATGAAGGGTTTGTTATTGCTGCTGTCGTGGGCGCTGATGCTTCTGGCGCTGTGAGTGGTTCATCCACTGTTGTCGTTGGCGCAGATAGTGATGGCACTGCTAGTGGTACACTCACTGTTGTTGTGGTTAGTGACGCTGCTACTCCAATCAGATCAAGCACCCCTGGTGCTGCTTCTTCTTCTTCGTCTCATATTCCGAAGTCTTCTAAAGGTGGCGGGTCTCGTAAGACTCGGTCCTCTTCTAAAGGTCTTTAATGACCTTCCTCATGACCAATGTTCGTGGCTCGGGGAAGCCACGTAAAAAGAAGGAAGTTAGAAGGACTATCTTGGATAATAAAGCTACTGTGGCCGTTCTTGTTGAAACCAAGATTAAATCTCATATGATTCATACTTGTGATCGCATGTTCCCTAAAGGATGGCTTTGAGTTTCCAATCATTTGCATGACCCTAATGGACGCATTTATATCAGTTGGAATCCCAATTGCTGGGTTACCACTTTATCTGAGATGGATGACCAGCAGGTCACTATGAAATGTACTAATAAAGGTGGTCTTAACATATATATTACTGCCGTCTATTCTAGGAATTCTGTTGTCGAACGCTCGATCTTGTGGGATTCTCTGGTTAGAATTGCTGGCACCATTAATGAAGCTTGGCTTATCACTGGTGACTTCAATAACATCAGGAAGCAAGAAGAAAAAGCGGGAGGTCGTGAGGTTCCATCTTCTATTCTTAGCTCATTTAACGCTGCCTTAGATAATGCAGGTCTCACGGAATTACCTATCATTGGTAAGGAGGTCTACACGTGGCATAACAAACAAGGTGTTGCTAAACGAGTTGCTTGTAAACTTGATAGAGCTTTTGTCAATGATGCATGGATTTCTAAATTTCCTGGTTCCAAAACTAAGTTCATCACCTGCTCCTACTTTGATCATTATGCCTTGAACATTAATATGAAGTCTATTTCCTTTAAGAAGAAACCTTTTCAATTTCTCAACTTCTGGATGGACTGGGAGGGCTGCCGGGACATCATTAAGGATGCTTGGGCTTCTGAAGTCATTGGTAATCCTCTTTATCAATTCTGTCGTAAGCTCAGTATTGTCAAGGATAAGTTGAAAGCTTGGTCCAAGAAATACGTTAATCTCAAAAATCTGATTGCTAGGGAAAGAATGGAGCTTGATGATATTTCTGCTGTTATACGACGTTGTCCCCTTGATTCCGATCTTATTCTTACTGAAAAACAAACTCTAGCTAGATTGGATGTTCTTCTTAAGGCTGAGGAGGTTTATTTCTGGCAACGCAGCAGGATGGAGTGGCTTTCCAATGGAGATAGAAACACCAAAGTCTATCATACCATTGTCAAGAAAAGGGATGCTATTAATTCTATCACTGAGCTCTTTGATTCACAAGGTAATATTTTGCAGGATAGTGATGCCATCGCGAATGATACTGTTGATTTCTTTGAGCAGCTCTATAATCAGCCTATCTTGGCTTCTAGTTCTTGTATCCCATAATGGACTCCTCTTGTCTCTAGCAATGATAATAACATGCTTTGTTCTACTCCGAGTTTGATTGAAGTTCGTGCTGCCGTTTGGAGCATTGGATCTCATAAAAGCCCGGGTTCGGATGGCTTCAATGGATATTTCTATAGACATAATTGGGATATTATATGTGATGATCTACATAAGGTTGTTAAGTGGATTTTTGAAGGTGGTAACATGGTAAGGCAAGTCAATCATGTTTTCCTTGCTCTCATTCCTAAGAAGGACATGGTCTCCTATCCTGCGGACTACAGGCCCATCTCTTGTTGCTCAATGCTTTATAAAGTCATTGCAAAAGTCATATCCAAAAGGCTAGCCAATCTTTTACCTAATATTGTTTCTCCTTTTCAAGGCGCTTTTGTTAAAGGTAGAAGTATTGAGGACTACTCTCTTATTGCGGCTGAATTTACTCTTAAATTTAACTGTAAGAACAGCCCGCCTGCTGCTTGCATTAAGTTGGATATCACTAAGGCTTTTGATTCTGTTCGGTGGTCTTATTTATGGGACTGTCTTCTTGGTCTTGGCTTCAATGATAGGTTCATCTCTATTCTTAAGCAATGTGTGGAAACTACGTCATTTTCTCTCTTGTTGAATGGTTACTCGGTGGGGTTTTTCAAAAGCTCTAATGGTCTTCGTCAAGGTGACCCTTTGTCACCTTTACTCTTTTCTCTGGCTATGGAAGGATTCAGTAGATGCATTGAGGTTGCTTATGACAACAAGCATATTCGCAGCTATCCTATCAACAGGATCAAAGCTCTCAGCCACCTTCTGTTTGCAGATGATGTTCTGATTTTTTCTGAAGGTCGTATGTGCAGCCTTGTCAATCTCAAGAAAATTTTACATGAGTTTGGTGCTACATCTGGTATGAAATGTAATCCAAATAAAACCCACATTTTTCTATCTTCTTCATGTCGCAACAAAGATGCCTTGATCAATTGTCTGGGTATGCAGCAAGGCACATGGCCATCTAAGTATCTGGGATTCCCTATGACAGGTGGTAATCTTAGAAGGCGTCACTATCATGAATGTTTGGACAAATTGAGAGATATGATACAAAGATGGCCGGGTTCTAAAATCTCTATGGCTGGTCGCATAGTCCTTATCAAACATTGTGCTATGGGTTTGATTAGCTATTGGCTTTGTATGGGGGATATTCCTCCTGCTGTGTTACGTAGGATGGAATTACTTCTCTCGGATTTCCTTTGGGGCAGCTCCACGCATCCTTCTTGTTGGGCTCGCTTGGCCTACCCTCTTTCTGAAGGTGTCCTTGGCTTCAAAAGACTTGATGAGCTTGCTGATTTCTACACTTTGCAACGCATCAAAAGATTCACTCAAACGCAAAGCATATGGAGCACATTGATGTCTAGAAGATATGGCAATTCTTTGAGTGTACCTTCTAGTTGTGGCTCTACTTGTCATAAGCGCATGGTGGCCCTTTGGCCATCTTTCTCCTTGTGGGCGGGCAATGATCTCTGGAACAATTGTAGACAACGGCGACCTTCTGATAAAATCTTTGATAATCTTTGGTCTTCCAGGAACTATCCTAGGTGGAGCCTTACTTGCTTTAGAGCTCTTAACAACGTTCTTCCTACATGGGAAAAAATCTGCTCTTGGTCAGGTGCCCCCGTCCCTATATGTTTATTGTGTGGTTTACACAGTGATTCGACATCTCATTTGTTTGATGGCTGCAAATACTGGAGATATATCTGGGGTCGAGCACAACTTAAACTTAACATTAGAACTTCTTATTCTCTTCATGAATGTCTTACTGAGCTCGGCAGGAGATCCAAGCATGCTAGAATCATTGAGCTTTGGGCTATCACCGGTGCAGCTCACCTTATTTGGACTGAACGCAACAATAGACTACATAATGGAGGCTCCTCGGACTTCGTTATCATCTTCAATCATCTTGCTTTGGAAATCAAGAGAATGTACTTTTCTTTTAGACCAACGATTGATGTACCTCCTATAATTGCTAGGAATTGGGATTTGCTGTAACCATTTCCTAGGAGCTTGTAGCCACATGTTAGGGTGTGGCTTGTAATTTTGTCCCCCCTTGGGGGTTTTGGAATATACTTACCCAATTTTCCAAAAAAAAAGTCATCTGGTCAAGCAATGCACACCTAATGCCTTAAATGTGTATGATTGTAGCCAGTCATAGATCAATATAAATGAATAATTCATGTGAACAATAATGTGACAAATACATAATATGATGACTTTAGTTACTATTTTGAGCTCCAGACCAACTTATGTATCATTATTAAGGAAGTAAAGTAATGTTGACCTAATGTATCATATGAAAGCATCTATTAAGGGAATATTGATTCATGCTTTTGTTCCATAACTGAGAATAGATATTGGACCTTTTAAAATATCAGGGAATGGTCTAGGGGGCCTAGAATCTTATTCAATCCTGATTGGGCCAATGAGGATTCACATATGGGCCCTTGGAGTATAAATTTGAGGATTTAGCATTTCATGTTCATAATAAATACTCAACTTAATTTTGATAGATAGATAATTGATATATAAGATCAAGGGAGAAAATTTAGATGTTTTTCATTTATCTAGTAGCCTCAGTGATTAAATTAGTAATTATCTAGTTTTTAATTAAAAGGTATTTTTGGAGTGTCTATTTAATTACTTTGGACCTGATATATTTTCCATAACAAGATAATGGTAATATACCAAGTATCAAAAAATTTAGTTCAAAGGGAGTCATGTGGTGGTATGTAGAATTATTTCTATATATTGGACTTTTGTGAAAAATAAAAATAAAGATAAAAATAAAAAATAGTGATTTCCAGTCCATCACGGACTGGAGAGTCCATAAACTCGAAACACAGTCCACTTTCAGGGAGGATCCGATACATGAATCCTTGGAAGAAAGACCATAAAATCGTGAGGGGTTTGTGTGTGGTGTCTCGTAGATCTAGTATTAGGGTTTGGCAAGCGACTAGAATGGAGAGGGAATAGAACCGAGGGACAAAGTTGGGCAGCCATGGATTTCACCTGGAAGTTGTGTAGTTCACCCAGGAGGCCATGGAGATTTGAAGATCTCTAGTTCTGAAGCTTGCCTTCTACACGGACCCAGCCACCAGCGATGGGAGATGAAGGGTGAAGCCATCTAGGACTTTTTCCAACGAGAAGCCAGTTCGGGGCGCTGGGGGGATGCAGCCGCCAGACCTATGTGCCACCTACTCTATTTTCAGTCTCGAACAGAGGAGCATAGGTCATATGAGGAAGATGAAGGGCAACGGGCCAATAGATCGGGATCGTTGGATCCAGATTGGGGACGGAAATTCATCAACATTAAGGTATTTTTCAAAAATTCATATCTTGAGATATAGAGCTTAGTTTGGGACAAACAAGGTACCTATGGAAAGCTCTTCATGTGCACTATCCCATAAAAATAGTTTTAGAGTATGATTTTGATTTTGTCTATTTTTTATATGTTGGAAAATCCAAACCATATGATTTTTATGATTTGTCAATTAAAAATAGCAAACGACTTTAGAAATTTATGCAAATTTTATTGAATGAGTATCTTGATATTCTTAACATGATTTCAAATCTTGATCTTTCTTATATGAATTTTTATTAAGGTTTTAGATTTAAACCCTAATAAGGGTATTTTGGGTATTTCACCCATTATCTGATTATGAAATGACCTGATATTTTAATACATGATCTTACTACATTATATGATTACTTTTCTAGAGATTTGATGGAGTTTCTTTTGTTATTATATTAGTATTTAGTTCTAAACCTGAGTGGCCATTATGAAAGAATAATAGATGATTATCTTGACACAATAAGTGATATATGTATGCCTAATTAGGTTTGATATTAGTAAGTGATGGTATTCTACTTTGATTTCCTAACTGAGTCAGTAAGTTTAGAATATGAGACTATGTTTGAGAATTGTTCTCATTATATGAAGTATATGTTCATATTAGTACATAAGACGATTTATGTCTTATTTGAGTATAAAGATTATAGTATCTATATAATAAAGAGTTTTATTTAATTTCAATGCCAGGATTTTATGGTGATTTTAGATTAAAATTATGTTTAGTCTAAATAAGAACCCTAACTTGGTATATAAAGTTAGGAAGGTGAGGTTTTGAGATTTAGAAATAGAAAGAGGGAACATACACTTGGACTAATAGAACTATGATGATATACAGGTTATTATAGTTATGAAACTTGGAATCGTGACTTCCTTATATGTACCCTCAGTACAAGAGGTAAGTGGTTCATGCCCATGAGTATTCATATTTTAAGTCACCATGTTTACAAGTACAATAAATAAGACTTTTATGGTTTATGTGGTTCAATGTTGGAAGATTTTAATGTTAAGCTATGTGAATAAGATTTTCCTCATGGTTCTGTGATTATGTAAATTCTTATACCCAAAATCCCAAATAGAGATATGTTGCCCACCGTGTTTGTGATTCATGGGCCATGTCCATGAGTAAAATAACGAATCATGTTCCGACACAATTCCTTAGAAATGATTTAAATTATTGAATAAGATTTCAATATAAGATAAGCAAGTAATATAGTCATAGTTAGTTAATGATTTGGGATAACTTTGTATCGAGATTCTAAGTTCAAGTATGTTGTTAGGATTTATCATATACATAGATATAGCCATGTATTAATATTTCAATTAGAATCATGTTTTCTTATATATAGAGATCCAAGAACTAAGTAGTTAATCAGATTCTATAAAATGAGTAATATCTATAAGTTAAGCACAAGGTGAGAATACAAGTTTTAAACATATTAAAACATGATCCAATTTTCAAGATAAATGTACTGTTGGGACTAGAATGTGTTGTTAATTGAGTTATGATGATAATATGAATTATGATGCAATAAGTTATGATTAAGTTTCAAGATAAGATTATATAAGATTACTATTTTAAGGTTTAAGTTGTAAGGTGTGGGTTCATATGTAAATATTAAAATTCAAGATAAGATCAGATTTAATAAGATCTTATAAAGGTTAAATCATCTTGTCAGAATTCATGTTTTTGGATACTTTGTACTTAAACTACTTTCATAAACTTGACTTAAGGTACTTTGTAAGCTTAGTCTTTCTATATGTAATTTAGATCCTTTTTCCTAAGGCTCTAGACTCAGTTGTCATATAATTATTATCAATGAGGTCATTCTAATAAATCAGAGTTTCAAATTAAGATGTATCTAGATAACAAGGACATTAAATTTAGATTCAGACTTGGACTACTCATTGTGTGAGCAGCTAGATACTAAATAAAGATACATGACAAGGGTTATAGACCCAATCTCAATTTTGAAGTAACTGAGATCCATATTCACATTCAGTTGTAGATTCAGTTTATCATTTAAGAATAAAATATTCAGATTCATATTTAGATTCAAATTTAGAATTCAGTACATGCTCAGTACTCAGTAATCAATTTTAGATAAGTTTAGTTATCAGTATTCAGCTTCAATTCCGATTAAGAATTAAGTAAGGTTAGACTTAAGATAATTAATTCAGCACCTTCACATAATACATTATATGATAAGTCCTCATTCAGAGAGTCTCGAGACGATTCAGAGGCATCTGTTGCCAATTCATAGGAGTGTTTACTCCAATTCAGAGGTACTTTGGTACCAAGAAGGGCATAGTTACGCCAATTTAGAGACACCTCGGTGTCATTCAGAGGCATGTAGTGCCAATTAAGAGTACTTCAGTACCAATTCAGGGTGTAGATACGCCAATTCAGGAGGACTTATTATATATGGTGGCCACAATCAGATAAAAATTTTAAGTAAAAGATACATTAGGCTAGAGCATGCCCATAATCTCATCCATAAGTGTGATGAGAGGGAATTAGATAAGATAAGTATGACCCATGCATTGTGGTGCAGGTCTTGAGATCCATGTACTAGGGCACATGTCTCTAGAGAAAGACAAGGTTGAGGGATTAGAATTCAGACTAAATAATAAGGGATAATATGTTACAGATTTTACTCACAGTTTGATGTTATTTTCATGTTTATAAAATCCAATTTTAGTTCTTTAGCAATGTATATTTTAAAATGCTCATGCCATTTACTCTAATGACTATTTTTCCCAATGCATGGTTGGGGACGTGATGTCTGTAGGATTTGGAGCAGCTGAGGATCAAAGGAACAAGTAAAGGTCTAGGTGATTTTCAAGCTTTCCTAGTGGGGTTCCATCTACAGAGATGGACCAGAGTTTATCCATCTCTTTTTATGCATAGTCTTGTTACCAGAGTATATTAGATGAGTTGTCGTTTTCCTTTTATCAAGGACTATGTATGAATCAGTTTTACTCAATGCAAAGTGTTTCATTTTCTTTAATTGCAACTATTATCATGTTTGTGACACTCCTAGATGAAGAAAAAATGCTTCCACTCATGTGATATAAAAATCGGGGTGTTACAATATGGTATCAGAGAAATTTGGTAAATGGCCACTAGGCAAACATGATTCTTATAGTAACCCTAGAGTGAAAAGTTAAGGTTAGGGTTTAGGGATAGTTTCCAAAAAGGAATACCATAACCTATAGCGATTAAGAGTCTTAAACTTAGAATAGATAGATATCCTAGAGGTAGAAGTCAATGTAGTTTAGATCTAAAGTAGAAACCTAAACCTAGCTAATGAGATAGCCTCTCCATTCTCAATGGTTATGGCCAGCCAATTGAGAATGGAAGAGCGATGTCATAAGCATTAGGCTTTGATGCAAATCTCCTTTCTTACTAGTGCATGTGGTATGGGACACATGTATTAGTAGGTTAGTGAGAGGTAGTATGTCAGGATCCCACATCTCTGGGTATGTGCCTAATCACCACATGTCTAGGAATGTAGGAGTTACCTAAAGAACCTAAGATTAGAAAATCATGTACACCTAATGTTAGAAATTCATAACAATGTTGAGGTAGATGTCCTAAGTATAGAGCCAAGTTTAGTTTCATAAATCCTAAGTATGAGTTGAGCAGTAGACCAAGGTAATAGATAATGCTCACATAAATATTTTATGAAGATACATTACATATCTCTTTTCATACAAAATTTTTAACATAAGTGTGCCTTAATAGGTTAAATATCGATAAATGAAGAGGTAAGAAGAACCCTAAGGTGGGTAGCATCCTAGAGAAATTTCGAGGACGAAATTTATTTTAAGGTGGGTAGAATTGTAGCATCCTCAATTTCATAGCTATTGTAAGCTTTTAGTGTGGGGTTTTCTAGTAAGTGTATGTCATGGGACCTAATGAACCTAACCATGGCTAGGTATGTAATTAAGTTTACAAAATTTGTAATACAAGTCATCTGGTCAAGCAATGCACACCTAATGGCTTAAATGTGTATGATTGTAGCCAGGCATAGATGAATATAATTGAATAATTCATGTGAACAATAATGTGACAAATACATAATGTGATGACTTCAGTTACTATTTTGTGCTCAGACCAACTTAAGTATCATTATTAAGGAAGTAAAGTAATGTTGACCTAATGTATCACATGAAAGCTTATGTTAAGGGAATATTGATTCGTGCTTTAGTTACATAACTAAGAATAGATATTGGACCTTTTAAAAGATCAGGGAATGGTCTGGGGGCCATAGAATCTTATTCAATCCTGATTGGGCCAATGAGGATTCACATATGGGTCATTGGAGTACAATTTGAGGATTTAGCATTTTGTGTTCATAATAAATACTCAACATAATTTTGATAGATAGATAATTGATATATAAGATCAAGGGAGAAAATGTAGATGTTTTAATTTATCTAGTGGCCTCAGTGATTAAATTAGTAATTATTTGGTTTTTAATTAAAAGCTATTTTTGGAGTGTATATTTAATTAATTTGGACCTGCTATATTTTCCATAACAAAATAATGGTAATATACTAGGTATCCCAAAATTTGAGTTCAAACGGGGTCATGTGGTGGTCTATAGAATTATTTCTATAGATTGGACTTTTGTGCAAAATAAAAATAAAGATAAAAATAAAAAAGAGTGATTTCCAGTCCATCACGGACTGGAGAGTCCATAAACTCGAAACAGAGTCCCCTTTCAGGGAGGATCTGATACATGAATCCTTGGAAGCAAGACCATAAAATTGTGAGGGGTTTGTGTGTAGCATCTCGTAGATCTAGTATTAGGGTTTGGCAAGCGACTGGAATGGAGAGGGAAGAGAACCGAGGGACAAAGTTGGGCAGCCGTGGAGTTCACCTGGCATCCATTAGTTCACCTGGGTGGCCATGGAGATTTGAAGATTTCTAGTTTTGAAGCTTGTCCTTCAACACGGACGCCACCGCCAGTGATGGGAGCTAAAGGGCGAAGCCATCTAGGCATTTTTCTCACGAGAAGGCAGTTCGGGGCGCTGGGGGGATGCGGTCGCTGGACCTATGCACCGCCTACTATGTTTCTAGTTTGGAACTGAGGAGCACAGGTCATACGAGGAAGATGAAGGGCAACGGGCCAATAGATTGGGATCGTTGGATTCCAGATTGGCGATGGAAATTCATCAACATTAAGGTAATTTTCAAAAATTCATATCTTGAGATATAGAACTCAATTAGGGACAAACAAGGTACCTATGGAAATCTCTCTGTGTGTACTACCCCATTAAAATAGTTCTAGAGTATGCTTTTGATGTCTTCTATTTTTTTATATGTTGGGAATTCCAAACTATATGATTTTGATGATTTGTCAATTAAAAATAGCAAATGACTTTAGAAATTCATGAAAATTTTATTGAATGAGTATCTTGATATTCTTAACATGATTTTCAAGCCTACTTTCTTATATGAAGTTTTATTAAGGTTTTATATTTAAACCCTAATAAGGGTATTTTGGGTATTTCACCCATTATTTGATTATGAAATGACCTGATATTTTAATACATGATCTTACTACATTGTATGATTACTTTTCTAGATATTTTATGGAGTTTCTTGTATTATTATATTAGTATTTAGTTCTAAACTGAGGGGCCATTATGAAAGAATAATAGATGATCATCTTGACACAATAAGTGATATATGTATGCCTAATTAGGTTTGATATTAGTAAGTGATGGTATTCTACTTTTATTTCCTAATTGAGTCAGTAAGTTTAGAATATGAGACTATGTTTGAGAATTGTTCTCATTATATGAAGTATATGTTCATATTAGTGCATAAGACAATTTATGTCTTATTTGAGTATAAAGATTATAGTATCTATATAGTAAGAGTTTTATTTAATTTCAACATCAAGATTTTATGGTGATGTTAAATTAAAGTTATGTTTAGTCTAAATAAGAACCCTAACTTGGTATATAAAGTTAGGAAGATGAGGTTTTGAGATTTAGAAATAGAAAGAGGGAACATACACTTGGACTAATAGAACTATGATGATATCCAGGTTATTACAGTTATGGAACGTGGAATTAGGACTTCCTTATAGGTACCCTCAGTACAAGAGGTAAGTGAATCATGCCCATGAGTATTCATATTTTAAGTCACCATGTTTACAGGTACATTAAATAAGACTTTCATGATTTATGTGGTTCAATGTTGGAAGATTTTCATGTTAAGCTATGTGAATAAGATTTTCCTCATGGTTCTATGATTATGTAAATTCTTATGCCCAAAATCCCAAATAGAGATATGTTGCCCACCATGTTTGTGATTCATGGGCCATGTCCATGAGTAAAATAATGAATCATGTTCCGACATAATTCCTTAGAAATGATTTAAATTATTGAATAAGATTTCAATATAAGATAAGCAAGTAATATAGTCATAGTTAGTTAATGATTTGGGATAACTTTGTATCGAGATTCTAAGTTCAAGTATGTTGTTAGGATTTATCATATACATAGATATAGCCATGTATTAAGATTTCAATTAGAATCATGTTTTCTTATATATAGAGATCCAAGAACTAAGTAGTTAATCAGATTCTATAAAATGAGTAATATCTTTAAGTTAAGCACATGGTAAGAATATAAGTTTTGAACATATTAAGACATGATCCAATTTTCAAGATAAATGTACTGTTGGGATTGGAATGTGTTGTTAATTGACTTATGATGATAATATGAATTATGATGCATTAAGTTAGGATTAAATTTCAAGATAAGATTATATAAGATTGTTATTTTAAGGTTTAAGTTGTAAGGTGTGGGCTCATGAGTAAATATTAAAATTCAGGATAAGATCAGATTTAATAAGATCTTATAAAGGTTAAATCATATTGTCAGAATTCATGTTTTTAGATACTTTGTACTTAAAATACTTTCATAAACTTGACTTAAGATACTTTATAGGCTTAGTCTTTCTATATGTAATTTAGATCCTTTTTCCTAAACCTCTAGACTTAGTTGTCATATAATTATTATCAATGAGGTCATTCTAATAAATCAGAGTTTCAAATTAAGATGTATCTAGATAACAAGGACATCAAATTTAGATTCAGTCTTAGACTACTCATTGTGTGAGTAGCCAGATACTAAATAAAGACACACGATAAGGGTTATAGACCCAATCTCAATTATGAAGTAATTGAGATCCATATTCACATTCAGTTGTAGATTCAGTTTATCATTTACGAATAAAAGATTCAGATTCAGATTCAGATTCAAATTCAAATTTAGAATTCAGTACATGCTCAGTACTCAGTAATCAATTTCAGATAAGTTTAGGTATCAGTATTCAACTTCAATTCAAATTAATAATTAAGTAAGCTTAGACTTAAGATAATTAATTCAGCACCTTCACATAATACATTATATGATAAGTCCTCATGCAGAGAGTCCTGAGACGATTCAGAGGCATATGTTGCCAATTCATAGGAGTGTTTACTCCAATTCAGAGGTACTTTGGTACCAAGCAGGGTGTAGTTATGCCAATTCAGAGACACCCCGGTGTGATTCAAAGGCATGTAGTGCCAAGTCAGGGTACTTTGGTACCAATTTAGGGTGTAGATATGCCAATTTAGGAGGACTTATTTTATAATGGTGGCCACAATCAGATAAAA
Source organism: Alisma plantago-aquatica (assembly GCA_963693085.1). Taxonomy (NCBI): domain Eukaryota; kingdom Viridiplantae; phylum Streptophyta; class Magnoliopsida; order Alismatales; family Alismataceae; genus Alisma; species Alisma plantago-aquatica. Next base: position 704,300,904 of record OY856409.1, read on the forward strand.
ATTGTAAGTAAAAGATACATTACGCTAGAGCATGCCCATAATCTCATCCATAAGTGTGATGAGAGGGAATCAGATAAGATAAGTATGACCCATGCACTGTGGTGCAGGTCTTGAGATCCATGTACTAGGGTACATGTCTCCAGAGAAAGATAAGGTTGAGAGATAAGAATTCC